>JAGEMR010000064.1:0-163935 GCA_021030915.1 Astrothelium macrocarpum | reverse complement strand
TTTAAAAAAAAATGGATTTTAATTAAAAAAGAAAAATAAAATATATTTATTTATCAAAAATTTTAAAAATAAATTATCAATTAAAAAATTAGAATTAATCAAAATCGGATCATTTTTAATATAAAAATAAAAAGAATCAATAAATTTTAAATTAAAATTATTATTAAATATCAAAATCCATTCAATATTTTATATATTTTTATTTCAATTAACTAATAAATATATTAATATTATATCAAAAAATATTTTATTTCGAATCAAAAAAAAAGAATTTGAAATCGAAAAAATAATAAATTATAAAAATCATAAATATTTGATAAAATAAAAGAAATATTCATCGTCAGAAAATATATAAAAAATTATAATAATATTAAAAAAATATCAAAAAAAGATTAAAAAATATTATATCAAAAAGAAAATCAACGTATGATAAAAAGATTTCTGAAAAATCATAAAATTTTTGAAAAAATAATTATTTGAAAGAATTATTAATAATTTTTAAAATATCGTTATCAAAATAATTCAAAAAAAAAATTCAATAACGATATATTAAAATCCGAAATTTCAAAAATTTCATTCATTATATTCCATTATATTAAATTTGTTATTTTATTAATATGAATTTTTTTTATATTTTATATTTTTTGAATAATTAAATTTTATTATTTTTATCATAATAAATTCATTTACGAATTCAGACGTATTATTCACGTTATAATTTTTTATTATATTTGAATATTTTTTTATATTTCATTTTATAATTAATTCATTTAAATATTAATTTTTTCAAATATTCAATTTAAAATAATTAAATTATAAAATATTATTTTATTGATATATTTAATATATTTTTTTGAATTATGAATTAAATGATAAATTCGATTATTTTAAATATATTCGCGATAAAAATATATAACGATAAAAATAAAAAATAATTTCAATAAATATTATTAGCGATTAACGAAAAAAAAAATGAATTTTAAAAATACGAAAAGAAAAAATCATAATAATCATAAATATATTATCAGAATATATAAATATATAAAATTATATATCTAAAAAAAAAAAAGAATAATATTGGAATCGTCATGAGAATTATATACATCCAAAATAATCGAATCTCTGATTCAGATAGTTCAGAATCTGAATCAGATAATCGGACCTTTAGATTCAGATAATTCAGAATCTGAATCAGATGATCAAATTTCTAAATTCAAATGATTCAAAATCTGAATCAGATGAATATATAAATATATAAAAATATAACGCGATTATTATGACCTCATTATATTCAAAATTATTCTTTAAATTAATTTTTAATAATATTTTAAATAGAATTTTAAATTATCAAATTATTGTTTTTTATTAATTCAATTTTTTATCGATTCATTTCAGAAGCCACCTTGATCCCAAGTAGATTTGACCCCAAGGATACCTAGAATCATAACAATAATAATCCATTTTTTATTAATAAATTGAATAAATTCAAATATTTTATCAATTTTAAAAATAATTTTATTAAAAATTCTTTTAATCTTCTATTATTAATCAATAAAAAAATCTTTTTCATTTATATTATAAATATTCTATAAAAAAATTTGATAATTATTAAAAAAATTTTCGAATTAATAAATTATTAATTTAAATATTAAAAATTTAATTCTATTTATTTGATCAAAATATAATTTATAATTATAATAATTATTTATCTTTTTTTATTTTATATTAAACGATTAAATATAATCATTATAAAATTCGTTTTTGTATCATTTTATGAAAATTATAATTCAATTAATTTCAGATTATTTTTAATAATAATAATAATCCAATTATATATCATTCGAAATATTGATAAAATATTTCAATTTATAATTTTATTAATTCAAATAATAAAATCCATTTTTTATTGATATTGAAATAATATATTGATATAATTCCGTATATTATCTTTTAATATTATTTGACCGATTTTATACCATCAAACCATTAAATAATGAATTTTTTTTCTCAATTTTTGATAGAATCTCTTCACCAGACTTTTGCGAATTTGATACTATAATTAGCTGATCAATCAGATCCATGATTGTGGAGATGTTCGATTTTGAAGGTGGTGGTGCGCAACGCGGAGCGGTGTTGCAGATACCCGTGGATACTCCTATCTTTGCCTTCGCGAGCCAAGGCGCTGGCCGTCAACAGCCGAATCCTTTGCGCTTGCGGCCCCAATATTAAGTGTCATTTATTAGATGCTCCTACTTGAACAAATTCCTTCAAGGACATTTCAAATGTGAGTAGGGACTGTATCGCAAGATGGAGGCGCTTGCTGCTCTCTCTCTTGCCGGAAATATCTGCCAATTCGTCGATTTCGCCGCCAAAGTTCTTCGTGAAGGAAGGGAAATATCTATATCAGGCAATTCTCTAAATGTTCAACACCTTTCGTTAGTGACTGGTGACCTGAAGAAGCTTCTATCTTCCTTGAAACAACAATTCGAGTATTGCAACCAGCCAAATGCGGATTTGAACAACGAGGATCGGGTAAGTGTACAAAACTCTTTGGAAAAGAAAAGTTCTAATATCTACCAAATGATAAGGCTCTGTTGGATCTCGCAAAGGGATGCGACGAGGTTGCACAAGCTCTTTTAGATGGCCTGCAAAAGTATCCAAAGGTTGCCGAGGAACATAGAAGAAAGGCTGAACGCGAAACGACTGGTAACGATGAGCGAGGAAAGCGGAGCTTTGAGCTACGAAGCATTCGGGCGGCCTTTGGTCTGGTCTGGGGTTCCAAGAAGCTTGCTGAACTGCAGGATCGCTTAAACAACTACCGCGAAGAAATTTCATTCAGGTTACTAGCGTCTCTCAATGCAAATCAACGAGTACAATCGCAGGTGCTGAAGCGGTTGGAAAGAGGGAATCAGGAGATTTTAGAAGTCCTTTCCCTTCAATGCAACACACTGCAGCTTCGAATTGACCAGGACCATCAGCATTATACTCGATTAGCCAATGCAAATCGAGAAGAAGCAGAAAAAAGACATGCAGAAACGGTTGCTGCAATCATAACAACTCGAGACGGCCAGTCCAGAACCATAGCGTCTCCGGATCAATCTGACGAAAACCTTTTCAAGAACTCTAGCCAAAATGGCCAAACTTTCTTGGCGAGAACTTTTTGCGGGCAACAGGCTGGCGGGTCTCTTACTTCAGGAGACTATACGGATGAATCATCGATAAATTTAAAGCAGTTTACTGTGCCCATCCTGAGTGCGCTGAGATTCAGAGAAATGGGAGAGCGAGAAGCCAAAGTCGCGAAAGCATCCAATCACACTTTTGAATGGATATATGACAGCCCACAAGGATCAAAGAAGCCATGGGACAATTTTGCTAAATGGTTGTTAACCGGCACTGGAATCTACTGGATCAACGGCAAGGCAGGATCGGGTAAATCCACACTTATGAAGTATATTAATGCACATGAATCCACACGCGCCATTTTGGAGCGATGGGCCGGGCGTACGCAGCTCCTTGTTGGGTCATTCTTCTTCTGGTATGCAGGCACTTCGCTCCAGAAATCGCAAGTTGGGCTTTTGCGCTCTCTTCTCCTTTGCATCCTCCATCACAAGCGGGATTTGGTACCGGTGCTGTTTCCCAATGTCATTAGAGCTTTGCAAGCTCGACAACAGACAATTCCAATAGAGCTAACTGAAACGGAGCTACAAGATGCATTCACTAATCTAGTTGAAACGGATCTTCTTTCTGCGAAGGTGTGTTTTCTAGTTGATGGTTTGGATGAATACAACGGAGACCATGACGAGCTGGCGAATCTGTTCACTCAGGTTGCGCAATCAAACAGGATCAAAATTGTAGTATCGAGTCGTCCAATCCCTGCGTGTGTTTATGCATTCTCAAATTGCCGAAGTTTACGGCTACAAGACCTCACGATTAACGATATCCGATACTTTGCGGACAACGAGCTCAGCCAGCATCCACTTATGCGTCGAATCGAAGTAGCAACGCCTGGTGCGACAGAAGAGTTGGTCGAGACGATTGTATCGAAAGCGTCGGGAGTATTCTTGTGGGTTTCTGTTGTCGTGAAATTATTAGCTCGAGGTTTACGGGATTACGACACTCTAGCCGATCTGCGCTACAAATTGACTAATTTGCCAGAGGAATTGGAACAACTCTACAGCCACATGCTACAATCAATGCCCAAAGCTAACCGCCCACAAGGGTCCAAATTTTTACAACTTGTGCTTAGAAGCTCAAAGGTTCAGGGTCACTTTCCAATGACGCCACTACAGCTTTCCTTTGCAGAGGAAGGAAACTATGATGCTCATTCAGGCAAGCAACCTTATGTATTGTCCGAGGACGAGGAATCCTGGCGCCTTGAGAGCACAGAAGGACGAATGAGAAGCAGATGTTGTGGTCTTGTAGAGGTTCAAGAGCTCCCTGTGGAGCTGGAAGGAACACCGACCTGCGTGGTTGCCTTTCTGCACCGCACAGTGGTCGAATTCCTTGAAGATGCTGGGAATTGGGAAGAGATTACGTCCTGGACTCGTGGGCATCGATTTGGCTCTACAAAAGCCCTCTTGTACTCTTCGGTGGCGGAACTGAGAGCTAAACTCCTACCACGAGAAGCCCGAGACGAACGCATAGCATTTAGGGCCATGGCACGGCTTTTGACCTTTGAAAAGACAATGGACAGAGAGGGTCAGGAGCTCTGTCGAGACAAATATCTTCCTGAGGCTAAGGAAATTCTATTCTCGACGTGGGGTGAAAAGAACAATGGCGGATGCGGTCGACTCGGCCTATCGCCTCATAAGAAGTTGCTCACTACTGCTGCTCCCAATTGCTCCGAGGCACAGCTCCAACCTTTGTTTGATGTGTGTGGCGGCCCAGCCTCACCGCCAAACATGGAAATCGTCTCGAGAACTGAGATCGCGGCTTTCTTGCTGTCCGGTTACGTAGATGAAGTCAGCGTACCTGCAA
This sequence comes from Astrothelium macrocarpum, assembly GCA_021030915.1. Taxonomy (NCBI): domain Eukaryota; kingdom Fungi; phylum Ascomycota; class Dothideomycetes; order Trypetheliales; family Trypetheliaceae; genus Astrothelium; species Astrothelium macrocarpum. Next base: position 158,958 of record JAGEMR010000064.1, on the reverse strand, counting down.
GGGTGGCAATAGTCAATGGTATAGTGGCATGCCGTGCTGATCCGAACGAAGTTGTCTCGTTTAACTCTGCGTCCGGATTCTGGAATCTTCGCTTTAAGTTAGGAATCAGCAGCTGCTCGACCTTCGGCTGGACGATCTGGGAGTTCCTATTACTCCATCTACAGGAGGAGCTTGTGCGCCGTTCTCTCGTCCATTCATTCAACAAGGGGTTTCTCGACACTGTTTATGACCTCGTGATTCTTTTCTTAGAAGCCGGAGCCAAACGCAACACTGAAATTACTTTAAAGAGGAGCAGGCGCAGTATCCAGGCACGTCTCTCCAAATTTATTTCGTATAATGCGAGTGATCTTGTGGAGTCTTTCTGTTGTCGTGCATGGGATCTGGAGAAAGACCGAAACACATCCTCCAACTCGGTCTACCCTGAATCGCCGCGGAAGCTGATGTCTCCGACAATTTTAGCAGAGAAACTCGGGAGAATCGAAGCGCTCTTCGCTTCTGAAACAAAGCCGTCAGTAACATGGAAGAGATCTCCTTGGAAGGATCACATACCTGAATACGAGTCGGCATTATCGTCGACGAATCAAAGCCGGCCAAGTCCAAGCCCGGAAGCGCAAGAACGCCAGGCAAAGATGAGATTCGAAACAACAAGACGAGCCGACCGCTTGAGTTTGCTGGGCGATGCTGATAAAGAGCTCGCGATCCAGCTATCGAAGGTAAATATAAGTGGCCGTGATCAGCGAAGACTCTTATCAGAGTTGATGAAACGAACCAAAACCGAACAAGAGAGGTTATTACAATGCGTCGATGCTCTGAAGACAGCAGAAAAGCAGACCCAACAGGGGTATTCACATGCTCCACACAGATAATACGCCCAATCTTTCCGATTGGCTTCGAGGCTGCTTTTTCTATTGCACGTCTATCTTCGATTAAATCCATTTGGGAACAGGGATACTGTATCATTGTCCCAGAGCCGGGGCCAAGTGTTTGCAAGGGGTCGCTTGGGTCCCAATCTAGGCTCTGAGGTCGTGAGACGCTTGGCCTACTCCCATATTGCTGTGGGCTGGAGAATCCATTGCCGGTTTCGAACCAAGTCTTTGGTGTTTCAGCCCGCTGGCACCGCCGAAGCTACTCTAGGACGACAATAACAAGTGATAAGCAAATGGGTAAATTGACTAATGAGAGCTGAAATCTACTAGTCAGGAAACTTTCTAAGATGAGATGGCGAGAAGAAAATGTTCTTCATTGCTGATTAAGCCTTTTCTGCCGAGCCTTCCCACAACAGCGCCTAAATTTAGCTTGCGCTAAATTAGCTTTTCCAACTCTTATTTAGGGTTAACAGTAAATTAATTTAGGGCTAATCTTTAACCCATTGTAACTTTCAAGGCATTCAACTGTTTAAAGATTCTAAGCATCCTGAGGAGATAGTGCGAATAGAAGACTTGTTGAATTTCGTCTTGAGAGCCGCTCTCACAGGTAAACTACGAGCTCGAAGCAAGAATCTCAAAGCATTCACACCTTGGAGCCATTCTGCCACAGAGAATATAAGAGGAGATAACATGAGCCAAGAGTCTTTCACTATCCAAGAACTAGGTAAGAGGCTTGCAGCATCCTTGAGATTGAATGGTTGCGCTGTCTTTCAAAGAACTATAATCCAAGTAAAGTCAGGAGATGAAGCACGAATACTTCCTTTAAACGATGTCATGATTCGTCCAGCAGTTTCCACCGACCTTTCTCAAATTCACGCGATCCAAGTCTATTATGTCTCGAATACAGTCATGAACTTTGCTTACACGCCTTCTCCACTCTCATCCATAATCGAAGACTACAATTCCGTCATCGCCGCCGAGCAGCCCTATCTCGTCGCAGTCAATCCCGCCCCAGCTTCTCCTTCTTCACCATCAGAAGCCTTGGAAACTGTACTAGGATACGCCTACGTACACACCTTTCGTGCCCGCGAAGCTTACTCCTCGACCGCCGAGTTGAGCATTTTCCTCCATCCTCTCCACACGTCCCGCGGTCTTGGCACGCGCCTCTTAAACAGCGTGATCCAAGCGCTTCGGGATGCAGGGAAGGTCAAGCAGCTCCTTGCCGTCATGGCCGTCCATCCAAACGATGAGCAAGCCGAGGCGCTGAAGCGCTTCTATACGAAGGCGGGGTTTGAAGAGGTTGGGAGGCTGAAGGGAGTAGGGAGGAAGTTTGATCAGTGGTTAGATACGAGGTATATGCAGCTGGGGATTCAACGACCGGTAGAACTAGGCTAATTAGGGCGGTACTTCAGCGAAATGATAACTCGATTTGATGAACTGTTGAAATGCCACTTTGTCCGTTCCCATTCTGGATGGCGGCTGCATGTATGCTCCCTATTCTTGACGTGGTAGAAGGAGAAGACGCGGCGGCTCAAAGAATGCTCTTGTAGGACGAAGGCCATTTGCGTTCTTGGTTCGAAGAGGTGGAGGCACAGAGCTAGAGTTGAGCGCGCCTTTGGATGGGTGGCGGTCGTAATGCGGAGTTTTACCAGCATTTAGATTCCTTGGCCTATTTGTATTCTAGCATTTACATCACGAAAGTGACCGATTAATGAAACCTTCTTCTTGTGCTTTACCCCAACAAGTTGATGTGCTGGGGAATCTGGTACCCGTTTGGGCTCGAATCACCGCTATTTTAGTCCGTTCGAAGCGCCAGAATCAGAACTCGAATAATATCGCGTGGACTCAACATTTACTAAATCAGATTTTACAAATTATGTTCAAAGTTTTTACAATGTCCAGGATAGGGACTTATTTCAAAGAGAATATATTGAAATAGAGAATGTGTAAAATTAGAAGATGTACAGAAATAGAAAACATGTAAAAATAGCAATGTGCAGAAACACAAGACATGTATAAATACAAAACATTTGAAGGTAGGAAATATGTAAGGATAGAAAATGCGTAGGATAGGAAACACGTAAGGATAGAAAGCGCGTAGAGGTAGAAAACTTCTGAAAATAGAGAAAGCGTAGGCATGGCGAGCGTGTAGATCTCTTATCTGCTCACTCTAGAGATCAGGCCCGCTTAAAGTTGATAGAGGGTCAAGAATGGTACGAAATAGCCGAGAGTCCTACTGTACCAATTACATAGGTACGTTATTTGGCTCGGTTCAACAGCCAATAACTAGCTCTCTCTCATTTAAAATTCAGCTCACCGCAAGAAGGTCCTTTCCATACTACACGTTCGCAATCTCAAGTTAGACTTTGGTCTCGCATTATAAAGCTGTTTTCATACGTAGCTTATCTGAGTCTCTAAACATATCTCAAGACATCATGCTCTTCGGCGACGATCCGACTAGCGATATCCCACGCTGGCAGCCCGAGCCTTACACTCGTGGCTCTTTCTCGATACTTTCCACCTGTTTAATTACTCTCTCACTTTGTATCTGGACCTCTGTTCACTTGAACTTTCCGGAATATGATGAGTCGCCAAAACGCCCGTGGTATGATGTCCGGGTCTGGGTTGGCCGGCAGCAGTGGCGAAAAGTCGGTTGGTTGATTTTAGGCATGCTAGCTCCTGAGATGGTATGTTTGTATCATGCGATGAAGGGATGTCTAATATGAGAAATGACGGTCAGATTATAGATAGCTTTCACTGCCTATCTACAGCGTAGAGAAGCTTGCCGAATCGACCAACAGATCCACAGGGTTTGCTCCAAAAAAGAATAGGAGTAGTCCCGGCTCCGTGCACAGGCACGCTCCGTGCACACCCACCAAATTCTCAACACCATAGATTCGAACTCATTTAATTCAATAATCATAATAATAATTAAAGTGAGATTAATTTTAAAATATAATTGAAATTTATACGAATAAATATCACCGTTAAATTTAATTATTGAAATATTATGAATATTTATATTGATATTAAAAATGAATAAAATAAAAAACCGTATTTAATTCATTCAAAAATTTATCAATATCCAATACCATATTTTAAAATTTTTCAATTAATATAATAATATTATATTTTAATATTTTATTCTATTTCATTTCATTTTATAATTATTTTGAAATAATCTTTTATTTCTGAATCTTCTATTTTTATTATTTTTCAATTTTATATTATTATTGATATTTCTATTGAATTTTCTCACAGATATATCGATATTCAATTTTTATCTCAAATTCAATTTATTTAATAATTTATTTTTTTATTTTTTCAATTTTTTATTATTATTTTTTATATTCCTTTTTCTATTTCTTTTATTTCAATTATTTATAATGAAATTATATTTTAATAGAATTTTAGAATATCATTTCACCATATTTAATAGATATTTTCATAATCTTATAATATTTTATATATTTCTATTCATATTTCATTATTTTTTTAAAATTCTTATTTTCGTATTTAATAATATTATTTTCAATTTTCATTTTTATATATTTAATTATAAATTGATCCAATTTTTTTATGAATTAAAAATTTATATATAATTCCAAATTTAATTTTAAATAATATTAATAAATATTTATAATTTTTATAAAAAATTCTGAATTTATTAAATTCTTATAATAATATTCCAATCGTTGAATTAATATTTAATTAAATATTATAATTAAATTAAATAAATAAAATTTGATTTAAAATCATTTATTAATAATATTTTTAATAATAAATATTTATTAATATATTTATCAAAATAATTCAAAAAAAATATTTTTAATAAAATAATTAATATTTTATATTTGATATATCCATTTATTTAAATAATTAAAATAATATATAATTAATAAATTAAATAAATTCATATTTAATAATTAAAAATAATAAATCGAATAAAAAAATAAATTATTATCAGAATTCGATTATAATAATAATAATTAAAAAATTTTATTATTATATCATTTTTATAATCATTTATTATTAAAAAATGATAATATTTTATATTTTTTAATTTAATTTTGATATATTTATCAAATATTTTTTTTAATTAAATAAATCCAATTATATTATTTATTTAATCTAATAATAATAATATAAAATTATAATTATAAATAATTAAATCAAAATTTTAAAATTAAAAATTCTGAAATAAATTCATTTTTAAATTATAAATAAATAAAAAAAATAAATTTATTCTGTTCATATAAATTATTATCAAAATAATAATTCATTTACGCGAATTATTTATTTTTAATTTATAAAATAAATCATTTTCATATATTAATTTAATAAAAATATAATATTATTTTATAAATTGATTAATAATAAAATCTTTTTCATTTATATTATATATATTATATAAAAAAATATCATATTATTTCATTTTTTGAAATATTCAAATAAATATTAATATAAAAATAATATAAATTAAAAATTAATATTAATTCAAAATAAAATTATAATTGATTAAAATTATTTATCTTTTTTTATATAAAATCAAAAATTATTAAAAAAATTAATTTTAATTTATTTATATAATATTTTATAAAAAATTTTTATCAATTTCATTCCAATTTAATTTTATCAATTTCAATAATAAAATTTTATAATATTCAATTAAATAATAAAATTTCATAATTCATAAATATATTAATCTATTTAATTAAAATAATTTTTTATTATTATAAAAATTTAATATAAAATTTAAATTGAATTATTTTTAAATTCGTGATAACATTTTTATGATATCATGATAATATAATTCTATCAATTTTATAAATTTTCATTATCTGATTATAATTAAAAAATTTCTGCGTATTTATTATAATAATCGCCTCCTTAATTAAATTCATATTGCTAGTATAATTCGTATACGAATTCGTGGTATTGAACGAAATTCGAGGTGTACACGCAGCCGGGCCGTGCACGGAGCCGGGACTACTCCTATAGCGGAACAAGCCACCAGCCACATGTAGGAAGTTCCGCCACTGGATCGCGCGGCAGAGCCACCAGGGATTGCAAAAAAAGAAAAAACCAAAAATAGAAACGTCATTCCCATTTTCAACAATAACTAACTGCGACAAAACTATAACCTATTTGTTGGAAAGAGAAGAAGAAAAAAAGCCAAGGCTTTTTGGTTGTTTGTCATTGAGTGACCGAAGCTTACACTGCTTCTTGTTTTTAGTCCAACTTAATAATATACTATTAAGAGCGAGTCACAAGTGAGAGGTTTGAGAATTGAGATATAGAATGGAATTGAACAAGCTGCAAGTATGCCTAACTAAACCTAGGCGACTTTAAAGCATTAAGTCAGTAGACTAAGTACGGGAAGAACACGGCAAAGAATGATTCCCACTCTGGTCAACTAACAAGGATTCCTTCTACTGTCGCCGTCCACATATCAGAACCCATTCTTCTTAATGAAGCCCTGAATATGCTCATATGCCGCGGGAGCTGCACAGTGGTAGTTCAAAAAATGGCCACTCCCTGCCCCAAGATACCAGCTCGAGCTATTACTTGCAGCCAGATACAATATATCTTTGACAGCCCCAGCCAGGTTGTATGGCAGTAGACAGTTGCCAAAGCAGTTGGGCAAGCCATTAATGCCGTTGACCACATCTATCGGCCCAGTGAAATCAGTAGCAGCCTTGAGAACGGCGCCAGCGGTGAAGTATTCGCCAAGGGTGGTGGTCTGCTTAATGACTTCTGCAAGATCGAGCAGCGCTGGATCAAAACCCGGCGAGCGGAAGAAAAAGAACCGAGTCCCTTGAACGGTATTGGAGGTAACGTAGCCACTGAACAGATTTGCGAATCTGTGTGGTACGGCTTGTGAGGCGATTGTCAAGTCGAGACCAGAGTACGCAATGACGGTGCCCGTAGTGGAAGGCGAGAAACCTGTCAAAACTACTGCATCTAGATCGTCCGGATATTGTGTTGTGGCACCGAGTGTCAGGAAGCTGCCAAAAGAGTGGCCAACGCCCACAACATGCTGAAAAGGCTGACCAGCAATACCACCTGCACGGAGAAGCCGAATAAGCTCGTGCGCTATGGCAACCCGAAGCTCCGCTTGCACTGTCCGTATCGGGTCTGAATGATCCGATAGACCAGTCCCGAGAGGATCATAGAGGAAAGTCGTGTACCTTTGCTCGGCAGCATAGTCAACGTAGGAATATCTTGGAGCGACATTCCAGTGATTTCGATCAGCTCCAGAACCTGACGTAAGAAACTGGATTGTCGTGGTATCCATCTTGCTATTTGGAAAACAAATTCGCGAATATATGCCGAAAATCCCGCCGACTTTATTCTGGTCACCGATGATCCGCTTTGAAAGGGTCGAACTGACCTCCACGCTCTCGACCAGGACTTCTGTGAGCGCGATCTGGCTTTCGGGCTCTTGGAGGTCAATGTGGATGTTGTTCGCGGATGCTTTGACGTTTATCGTACCCGATATGCAGAGAGCTTGGCATCCTGCTGAAGTGTCAACCCTTGGATTCTTGAAGCCCTCAGTGTAGCCAGTAATGTTGCCCGCGAACCCGGTCGAGTTCATGGTTGCTGGGATTGTGGGAGTAGCAAATGTGCATGCTGCCAACGCCAACGCGGCAGGAATTGTGAATGAAACCATAATGGAGGGATGAAGTGCAAGCGGACTACAGAAGAAAGAGATAGAGATCATGAATTCTATTTACACTCGTGCTACGTCCGATTGTTCTGTGAATTACTCCACACAAGGTTAAGGAAATCTTGCGTACGCTAACTGTATCTCGAAAAAGGAGTGCACGGCGGTGAGCCCCTTTCAAATAATGAAAACCCAAATTATATGTAAGACACCGCTCGAATGAAATCATAAGTTCTACACACAAGGTCAAGTTATCTGATCTAAATCTGGTCAGGTCCAGAACTTGCAACTGTGTAACCTCACCAATTGCAGAAGGCCTGCAACCCGAGACAGAGGCAGTTGCTCCGGTGTCGGGCCGAGAATGAAATAAATGCTATAATCGGTCAACGATATCGCTACTTGAAAGAGGCTGAGCGAGGCTGGAGAGTTTACTGGCGTTGCGCATTCGTTCGTGTTCGCATATCCCCCGGTCGGTCCGAATACGCCCCTTGCAAGCCAAGCAGAACTTCTGCATCCACGACATAAGATCGCAACTATTGGACATTCCTTTGGGTCCGTTATCACTTCAGAGCTGCTTACGAAATATGGCGATGCGGTAGATCGAGCCATCTTGACTAGTTACGTTGCAAGTCAGTATGTTACCACAGCGAAAAACCAGGCCCATAGATTTGATTTGCACGGAGCAATGACGGTTGACGTTTCCAGGATCGACCCAGCGGCTACCTTGTCCCGGCCACCGCCAGCAACATCCAGCTGATATACTTCAAGAAAGGGGCTTTTGAACCAGACGTGTTGGCGTATGCAGAAACGATCAAGGACGCAATAACGGTGGGGGAGGCCCGCGGTTCGAGAGAAATGGCAGGCAAACCAGCGCCTGAGTTCTCGGGACGCGTGATGGTAAGTCAAGAAGCCGACTCTATCGTTGTTGATGAGTTTCGTCTGATCTGTCAGCTTTGCGTCGGCGACTACGATTTTGATATCTGCGACAGCAACTGCACAGGCACGTACGACGTGTAGACTGCAAAGTCTCTCTATCCGCGCGCACACAACCAGACCAACCAATTTGGTTATGCTTTGACGCTGCAGTAATGCGTCAGGGTATTATGAGGCCATTTTCGAGTATCTGAAGGATAACAGTCTGTGAGAGACACGGATAGTGGTGGCTTGATTGCTCGTGTTTGTCATTTCCGGTCGTCATCAGTCATCGTCGGTCATTGTCTCGCTCGCGATGCGATCCGAGCCGCTCGCTTAGAGGTGAAAAGAGGGAGGTGCGCGCAAAGAGATCAGAGTACATAGCCTTCGTCAACTTGCCTATGGGGCATCTTATTGAAGATTTCAAATGATAGAAGCTTGTATAGAATGACAAATAATCCGCGCTGATTTGCCTGACTAAGCGCTAGGGCCATTATGTCCTGGTGAGAGCATGTGCAGCAGGTTACAACTGAGCTGACCTCTCCACTAGCTGATTCGACCCCTCAAAATGTCGAACTGATCTGACCCCTCCACCCTAGAGGTCAGATTTGTTATCTGACCGGTCACATCAGCTCCATCTCCGCCCCGCCCCGCCCCCCCTCTCTCTTTTTTTTTTTTTTTTTTTTTTTTTTTTTCAAAATCAAAATTATTAAAAATAATAAAAATCTGAAAAAAATATTTAAAATATGTTTAAAATATATTAAGATAATATTTTAAAAATATTAAAAAATCTTTTAAAAATTTTTTTATAGGGTCTACCACGGTGTTTCGGCGCAGCCCATCCCTCGGCGCACGCTGTACATGCGATCCGCATACGATCAACATACGAACCTCATACATTTCATACCCACATCTTCCAATCTAAATCTGAACTATCTGAAGAATCACTAAATACATAATTGATCTCTTTCGATTTTTCTTTTTTTATTATAATTTTTATGAATCGATCACGATGGTATTTTATATGAGATTTTATCTCTGATATAGATACAATTCACAATATATTTATAATCATATAAATATTAATATTATTTAATTCGATTTTTTTATTTTTAATATTATATTTTCGTTTATTAAAAAATTCTAATATATTTATTAATTATTTGGCCATAATAATAATTATGATATTTTATTTTTCACATAAAATTATTATATATTCAATATAATATTTTATAGATACATTAATTGCGTTATTTTTATTCAAAATTTTTATAAATTTTTTATTTAATTTATTAAATTTAATAATTTTTGAAAAAGAATTTTTTAATAATAAAAAATTCAAAATATTTATTTCAGATAATATAAAAATTTTTTTATATAATTCTGATTATATTTATAATAATTCATTTAAAATTCGTCTGCAATTTAAAGATATTATATCTACATTTTAAAAATCAATATAAATATTTTTTTTTATTATAATCATATTATATATTCAAATGAATATTTCAATCCATTCTGTTTTAAATATATATTATATATTAAATTTATAAAATATAATTATTTCATTTATATGAAATCATTTAAATATAGAAAATATATTCATATCAAACGGCTGAAATATATACGAATAATATGATAATATAATCATAAAATCAATTTTATTTTTTATATAATATTTGATGAATTTGGCCTGAATATGGCTATTATAATCATTTACGATGAAAAGATATCTGCGATTTATATATCATTTATATATTAAAAAATCGAAAATTTCAATCAATCAATATAATATTAATTTATTTAATATTTAGCCGTTTTTATTAATTACGAAATAATATTCTGATAATATATTTATATTAAATCAGTACGAATTTAATTATATATTTTTGAAAATCAGAAAAAGCGCAAATATTTCATTTATTATATTAATACATTCAATCATTATAATCCATTCTTATTTATTAATCATAATTTTTTATTTTTTTTTTATATCAAAATGAATTAATATTTTAAATGATTATTTTTTTTTAATATCAAAATCTGATTCGTTCATATTATAAATATCTGAAATATTATATTCATATTCTTTTTATTATTTTTCGAATATATCAAATTAGTGATTTATCGTTTTTACAATTATTCTATTTATATGAACAGATTCTAATTGAATAATATATATATTACGAATTTTAGAATATTATTTGATAAAATAATTGATCTAATTGACGTCAATTAATTCAAAATAAATAAATATGGGATATAAATAAAACACGTAATAAACGCGTTTTTCTCATAAAAATTCAATAAATTCATACAATAATGAATATATAATAAAAATTCTTAAAATAATAAATCGTTTAATCTAATAAATTAAAATTGATTTTTCGATATTTATTAAAAATTATTAGAATTTTATAATTATAATATACGATTTATCATTATTTAATCTATATCTTATAATTATTACAAATATTTTAAATTCATATACAATTTCACAAATTAATAAAAATGAATTTTTAAAAAATATAATAAAAATAATTTGAATTTATTTTTCAAAATTTATATTTTTTAAAGAATTTTGAATTATCATGATTAAATGTATGCGAATTATATACTAATCGTATGCGGATCGCATGTACAGCGTGCGCCGAGGGATGGGCTGCGCCGAAACACCGTGGTAGACCCTATTTTTTTTTAATAAATTTCATATATAAAAATTATATAAAAAAAATTTTAAAAATTTTTTTAATATTTTTAAAATATTCTTTTAATATATTTTTTTTAAATTAAAAAAATATAATATATTAATAATATATTTAAATATTAATAATATATTTAAATATTAAAATTATTTAAAATATTATTTCAATATATTTTAAATATATTCTAAATATTTTTTTCAATTTTTTATTATTTTTAATAATTTTGATTTTGAAAAAAAAAAAAAAAAAAAGTGAAAAAGGGAAGAGGGAAAGGGGGGATGGGATGAGGGGGGGGTGAGTGGAGCTGATGTGACAGGTCATAATCAACAAATGAGAGGTCATGTGAAGAGATTTTTTAAGAGGTCCGGGTCGGATCATTTTTTGACCGGTCATATCAGCTAACCGAGGGGTCAGCTGAACTATGTACTCCATGTGCAGTGCTGTTGCAGAGTTGAGCCGACAGAGTTGAGCCGAGGTTAAGCCGGGCGTAGCTCTGCTGAGTCAACGCATTAATCGAGCTACTAATTTATACAACACAAGACACCATATCCGCTATCTCAACTCAACGATAAACTAGCAAGAGTATAAAATATAACTGGTGATAACGAGCCCGTTATCATCCGGTTACCAGTGATAGTGCATCGTTTGCGAGATGACCACTGGTTCTTTCGAGCCCAAAGTCAAAGGCCCAAGTCAGCGCATTAGGCGTTGTGAGCTGTCCAATCGTCGTACTACTAGACGAAGTTCGCGAAATCTGAACAATCGAAAAAAAAAAAAAAACGCACGTACATTCTCATCTCTTGTCCGACCGGTCTCCTCATCTTGCCTTTACATGTGTCACGATACTACTTTCACGATACACGACAATGGTTTTCATCAGAAGCCTCTGTTACACTCCGAATTTATGGTTACCTAATAACCCTCCTAGATTAATGCTCTTGCCGTTGGAGTCGAAGACATTTTGTGTTTCGCAAGCCATGAGCAACCCATAGAAACAGACCACAGAGTAACGGCATACCAACTGGGACGGCAAAAAAAGCTAGAGATAAGGCTCCCACTGGAGATGCAACCATGTCTAGTATAATGGCGACCACCAGGAACCCAAAATTGGCAAACGTTAGAATTCTAGCAATTTTCATCCTCCTCTTCGAAGTCGAACGAGCACCATAATTGTTTTTGACGCCTTCGATCATCAAAGAGTTCAGTACAAATGAAATCAACGTAAAAAATTGATAGAAAGGCACCCACGCAATGAAATTTGTTCTTGGAATAAGCATCCTGACGAGAAATTCACTACTGCGATTGAAGTATGAGATGACGATGATGAAGAGGCTTAGTGCAATTATATCGCATAGAAGGAAAAGGATGAGATATTTGTACCAAGATGAAGATTTTAAAAAATCCAAATCTGGGTCATCTCCAATTCGATCAGATGGAACCGAGATTTCATGCACATCTATCTGAAGCGTTTCCATCCTGGATGCAGCAGTATTTGGTTTACAGGCATGCACAGATTCGCGGGTCTCAGCGTTTGGCTCTCTATTTGACGTTGAATCTGTATCCAAAGTAGGGTTGGACGATCGTGAATTTGCAGGTAGGTGTGCAACAAGGCTCGTCGGAGAATTCTCCAACGCTGACGGATTCGAGCGCTCTGGTAGAATTAGCCGCTCAGTAGGTTATGACAAATACGCCTGGGAGAAAATAGCAACAAGCTCTTACCGGGAATCATGTATTCTGAAAGAGTGAGTAATGGTGCGGCGAGAAGCACAACTTGAGCTACTTGACCAAAGCTCCAGTCGTTGTCACCTCGAGGAAATAAAGTCAGAGCTAAAACGAAGCGTTCCAAGCCCCAAATAAAGCTGAAAGCGAGGTACCACACCTATCAGTGTCAATCAATGTTGAGACGTATACGTTAATATGTGTATCGCGGATCTATCCTTACTATCAAAGTAAAGGCGGTAAGTTTTTAAAGAAAGAAGGCACTCACCTCAACGAACATTGATAGCCACACATCGAGGATGGCTCTAATCAACAGGAATGTTGCGAGCATTGGACGATATACCAGTAGCCTTTTAAAGCTATACTGCGAATCGTGAGGCTGGCACCAACTGTAAACGGTCCTTAGAAATTTTCGAGCTTTCCTGCTTGCAAAATGCCTTGCTCGACCAAAAATATTGATAGAAAGTGAGCTGTGAAGTTTCACCACTCGAGTCAAGTACCCCAATCCTATGAGTAGGATTGAAATGATCATGGAAGCATAGGAATAAGAATCTGCACTCTTTTTCGGTGCGTAATGACAAATAGCATAATCGCCTGCCAAAGGCATCCCGCTCATAACATTCTCAACATCATTTGCTCCATATCGGTCCCACAAGAAATTGGCAGAAGGAACCATAGCACATATTAGCATTAATACGAGGAGACCCATGGCTAGCTCTCTCCATAGCCGCTCTCCAGGTCGATGATATAGATAGTCTCGTAAAAATGTTAAGCAACTCATATGGGTAATAATAGAAAACCATGCTAAATAAGTAAGAAGCTGCCAATGGTAGCAGGCGATTCCACGTCGGAGTTGTAGAAAGCCACTGACTAGAATAGAGAATCCAGTAAGGATTTGAAGGTCACTCATTGCCAAAATACACTTGAAACCGAATGAGTACTCCGCCAGCAAAGCTTTTGAATGATTTCTAATAATATACGTGCCTTTACGAACGGTGCTCCTAGCTGAAGGTGTCGATGCTCTTTCAGTAGATTCGAGGGCATGATCGACCCTTGCTTTCTTAGCGCGTCTACAGTTTTCTCTTTGCATCTTCGAAACAAAAGGTCGACCGGATTTTCTTTGAAGCTGCCGAACGGCATCGAAAGTATGGTATCATTCTTCGCTCGCAACGGATTGCTCGTGGAGTCGTAGGCAATAAGATAATTTAGGATGATAATTGAAATAGAAATTAATGCCGTCCCAACATATCCGATAGCAACCTGATCTAGCATTAGAGGCGCTCGAAATTGGTCTTAAACTTGAATGGATTTACCCCAAGACCTGTAATATCGGAATATGGTTCTGGATAGCTGAAATGCGCTGAACAGTTAAGCGAGGTCGAATTTCGGGGCATAGTAGTTGCGTGTGAAGTAACATACAATTTATAGAAATGAGAAGAATGATGATGGTAACGCAGGGAAAAGTGATATGTGTCGTATTATGCAGATAGAAGCGTCGCAGCTGTGCCTTGTCTTACCTCTTACCGTGCCTCTTCGGAGAGATCAGTGTCCGGAAAAAGCAATTCCTGTGACGTGCTACGAAAAGACACACAAAGGACCCACAACAAGGGCGAAACATTGGTGTTTCAGCCACCAGAGCTGAACTAAGTGCCTGTGTACCTGTCAAAGTACCTCTGTGTCTTGATCTAGCTTCAAGGGTATTGCGTCATACCTACCTGTCTTCTTCACGATAAGTTTTGTGGCTTATGAAAAAGGTCAGGGGCACCAGTGGATGCAATAAGAAATGTCAACCGCGACCGCGAAAGATATCACTCGCCGCTAACCTCGTTAGGAGACCCTCAACAAGAGTAGACGAGAATGTCTTTAAAACTATTTGTTCAATGAGTTACTAACGGATTATTTATTTTCTATAATTGTTTTAACAGTATAGGGTCTTTCCGACAAGGCCTGCGGCGAATGATATCTTTTCCTGGTCGCGGGGGATATTTCTTATTGCATCCATTGGTGGGGGCACTGGTACTTATTCCTAACATGACTCATTTCGTATAGCCTTGTGTAGAAAACTGATTTAGGCCCTTAGAGCCGGCAAAGTCTCTTACGAACCGTTATGACCAAATGAGAGCACGAAAATTTAATTCCAACAACGCTTGACTTTCTCAACGATAAAGGGTAGTCAGGCCGTTTCACATCGATTAACTCCGTATATCTATGGCAAGCTCTTAACTACACCTTTTTCGTGGTCTTGCAGGTCGGCAACCATTATCAAATACATCAATTTCTGCCCCCTTCACCGTTCTACGGTCTTGAAGCCACATGGCATAAACTAGGGAAAAGCTTCCAGTGCATTTTCGGAGCTTGGATGAACCCAATTCAACGCGACGGTAACTCAATCCGAGGATAAATTGGCAATGAAAATCTCTGGCTGAAAGAAGGGTCATAGAATTTGCTATACTATCATGAGCGTTGTTAAATTGCCCACGTCTTCAATAAAGACAAATATGTAGCGTCGAATGTACAATTTTGAGTTGCCTTGGCAGGTCTTGATCCTTAGCCAAATACAAAGCGACTGCGAGTGGGTCTCACAATGCTTGTCTCGAACCAAGCCTTAATTGGCGCGTTGCTCTGGATACGGCTATCACCCCATGTAGAAGAGGACCAACCATGAGCCGGCCAATTCGAATTAATGTACGTCCACCCAGCAAAGTCGTACTGCTCAATCATGTTTTGGACACGGGTTAGATAGGTGATAAAAGTGCCCGGCGTGAGTGAGGCAGGAGGCTGGACAGAGGATTCGGCAATCCATTTGGGTTTCGAGGCGAATCGGATGTCAGCAAGGACATTGGGATCCAACACCGAACCCTCGCAGTTGGTGGTTGTTCCAGCAGGCAGGCAGACATCGTTATTGAAGATTGAAAACCCTGTACACTGCTATTCAATGTTGGGATCAAAAGGCGGGCGCAAGCTCCGTACCTTGATAGTCTACCACATCGTCTCCGGGATACAATAGCTTAGCACTGCCGCGAACTGGGTGATACATAAAGGCAATGTTAGAGGCCTTGCTGCCAATGACGAGTCGTACGTGTTGAAAAGCTTTCGGATAAGCCGTCAAATCCCAAGTGCTTTGGTCAAATTCGTTCGGATTGGTATTAGCGTGCAAGTTGCCCGAGACTTCGTAATCTACGCGAAAAATGTACTTGACGTTGGGGAACTTGGCAAGATACGACCCAAGAGCATTTAGTTCCTTGTCGTACTTGCCATTGGCGATATCATGACACAACTTCGCGCCCTAGGTCCGGCATGAGCTTCAAGTAAAATAATATTTGTCGACTCTGCAAACCTGGTATTGAGTGAAGCCATTGTTGGTCATGTCGTCCTTCCAGCTCATACCAACCTCCACGAATCCTCTAATTTGGTTTGTTAGCAATAGTCGAGTAGCGATAAGGGCAAGTGAGTGTGACGAACGATGTAGAGAAGTTACCAGAGAAATTACCGCTAGTGGAGGGATTACTCTGGGTTCGTAGACCTCGGGCATAACCATTGAGCAGGTTCTGCGAGTCGGAGTTCAACGCCCCAGACCAAATGTCGCCATAAACACTAATCCCAGCCGGGCTCTTGATTCCGGATTGGAAGCCCTGCCACTCGTTGAGATAGTTTTGACCGATAATAATACTTGTCTTTCCCGTGCGCGTGCCAAAAGGGGCAGCCGAGACGGCAGCTCCAAGTAAAATACCCAAAGCAGGAATGCCTTTCATGATATTCAACATGTTAGAGTTGGATTTATTGTTGGTGACGATTCCACGAGTCAGCCTTCTCAGAGTGAAGAACGCTCATATTTGTAGGTGCTCCAAGTTGCGATGGAAAGAAGATTATAGGCTGGACGGATGGCAGCATCAAACACCAGAGGTTCATTGCTGTACAAAAAGGGACCGATATTTGGGCAGAAATCAAGCGCTCCGCAATGTTGCATTAGGGGATGCCTTGGATCTTAGGCCCCTTTAATCTAACAGTGCGTTAATTAAACAAAAATTCCACCAGGGAAAGCCATGCATCTTCCATCTCTTCTTTGCCAATATTGGATATCCCGATTGCTGCATCACTCAGCTAACCTATCCAAGTAGTATGGCCATAGATGCTGAAACGATTTCTCGTGGATCGAAGCGGAGACATGGAGTTAATTGCGAGTCGTCGTGGCTGTATGTTTGGAATGATGCAGGGGGCGGACAAAGCAGGTCTATAGAGTTTTGCCAGGACTGATTGTTAACTTCTGCAAAGGGTAGATCTCGCAACCCGCAGTTTAACCCTCTATCAAAAGTAAATTGTCAAGTCGATTTGGGATTGAAAACTTGGTAGATGGTCGAGAGGGCAGTGTTCGGCTACTAAAGTTTGCGCCAATACTACATTCCTCGGCCTCCCCTAAGTGATCGAACTCGGCCGACTGTGTTGCGCACCACCTTCTTGGCTTGAGGGAGTACTCAAGAGATAATCGAGATAAACCAAAAATGAGTCTTTATGACAATGATTCGAAACAATGACACATGAGCCATCAACCGTTCTCTGAAATATAAAGTCAGAGCAACCACCTGGAATAAATTCTCTTACCAAGGTAGATGTGAAAGCGGTCGTCCGAGTCTTCTGTGCTAGAATACGAAGAGTTGTCCCCTGGAATTCAGCCGCACTCCGCAAGCCGAACTTCTGCATGAGCAGCGCCACAATTCAGGAGACGGCATCCCGCTTCCCCAGAAATGCACCAATTTGAGCTGGTATATTTGATGCACTTTTGAGCGTATTTGAGCGTACATATCGGCCTCATAACGCTAACGGTTCGGACGAGATGATCCACCTTGCCCCAGTCAGGAGCCTCTTTGTGATATGCTTAAAACCCCTAACAGCCCAACCAAAAAGACTTGCAAAATTCTGTCCTTGATAAATTCGCCTTGAAACTGATCAGCCTAATTCGGACCTTAATTAGTCTATTTCTGACCATAGGACCGATCATTTTTCTCTTGTTCAACATATCGACTCGACTCTTGATCACGTGCAGGTTGGTTTATTACAGCGGGGCTACTATCGTCCGGATTTTTAGCGTTATCGATCCGATGCGGGCTCACGAACAGACATGTTCGAAACATGTTCAAGAACTTGTTAAATGTGGTACTAGACTCTGGAGTCTATGTTGTTTGGACTGTCGGCATTTTCAACCATATTTGAAAGTTGCTATATCGGCCGAGATTTCGACACGGCAGCCGAGGTTTTGTCATGTCGGTCGGACTGTTGGCGATATTCAGCCGAAGTGTACAGCAAGTTTGGCCCCCAAAGGATCTCTTGACTTTTATGCTGCTATCCCGAGTAAATCTTCTACCAAAACTCCAACATCTGCACACCTTTCTATCTTGAAGCGTTGAACGGACCGCAATCCTTCGATCCTTTCCGCATGCATGCAACTTTTCGCCATGACCTGCGTAGGCGACGCGTTGCACTCACCGTCGTACTGTCGGCACTGTGCTCTCCTAGCCCAAACTCATGCTGTCGTCCGATGCGCGTACAATCCTCCGAAGCGCCTGCTCTATGGTCCTGACCTGCAGAAGCCATGTAGGCCGGACGACGGACCGCACGCCTCCAACCGCACTGCTAGGATGGTAAATGTGACGGCGGGCCTCAAAGGCGGCCGCTGCTTGTTCTTGGGCTTGCCGACGGGCGCGTAGAAACATGGGCGCTTAAATGCTTCGCGAATCAGAGGGCACGCTCAACGCTGATCCTTACCATTGCCCTTCGTACCTGAACTGTGATTGGAAGCTTCGTAGCAATTCTTATCCGTTTGTAAGCTGTTCTAAACCGTTTGCTGACTGCAGGGTCCCTTTCTTGTTGCCGCTATTGCTTCTCGGCGGGTAGTTGGTGATGTCTCAGTCGCGTCAGAACAAACTGCTGGATACATATAGAGGAAGCTTGATCTGGGAAATCGCACAACTTTCTCCTTTTGCTCTTTTATGCTGTCGATCCATATCTGCGAAATAGTCTGCATGTAATACCATTTCATTTCCTTCACATCCAGCAACAGCAAATAGTTCGTTTTGCGAATATGCCTTCTTCAAGTCCTCTGCAATTATTTCCATCGCCCCCAAAAGAGCCGACTCGGAAATTGAGCTTAGATATCCAACGCGCATTGAGTGCAGGACGTCCTCGAAATGTTCCCCAGAGCGCAACAACACCACCCAAGGCAGCCGACGTGCAACAGGTCGTCATCAAAGTCACTGCAGACAGCGCGTCATCAGCCAAAGCCGGGAATTCAGAAACAATTGACATAGCTTTCCCTCCACGCACAAGCTCATTGAAGCAATCCGCAGAGATTATCAGACGACGCATCTCAGACGAAATATCTCGACATGAGAATTCTGCCTCGCCACCACGATCTGCCACTCCCCCTCGGTCATATACTCCTCCATCTGTTCGAGCCTCACCTAAAAGTCATCGCAGGAAGGGAGCTACTCCTGAGCGATCATGTGTCACACCTCCACCAAAAGCATACACGTTAGACCGCAAGGCTTCATTACGGAGAACTGGAGAATCGCCTACCGCCAGCCCGCATAAGAAGACGGTCGCATTTTCTCCTGTGGTATCAGAAATGGATACTCCCAATAGAGAACGCGCGGATTCTCTTACTGGTGAACCACACATCAGAAGAAATACGTCCGTCAGGAGCAAGGGCAAATCTCCTATTGAAGGGCCCTATGCCAATCCATCTGATGCCACAACATCGCCTTCCACACTGAGACGCACTGTCTCTCAACGGACAAAGCAAACGTCCCCAGTATCTACTCGGAGTCGCAATGTGGCAACATCACCTGCCTTCTCCGACATTCCGTCGGTTCGCTCCATGAGCCCCACTCTTGTCAAAGAAAACAGTGCTGCCAACACTCCTCTAAGTCCTGGAGGAATTCCCATGCGATCCATCTTTCCAACTTACGACGCCAGCAAACCACTTTCGCAACAACAATATCAACCTACCAACTTGCCAATGCAAAGCGTTCCACGCGAAGCCGTCAGTAAAGCCCCCTACTCTCCAGAATTCGTAAGATCAAATCTGACAACTTCCCCTGAAATTTCCGCTTCAGCCTCTCTACCTCTACTCTGGGACGCTGCCAACGGCCAGGACACCAAAGGCTGCCTCCGTACATTCAATCTCCCTCTCCACCGCTCTACACCTCCGGCATCAAAATCCAAATCGCCCTTTTCCCTCGCCAGTTCATCCGCGACCTCTGACTCCACGACCATCACCTTTGGCCCCTCGCCCAAAGAAACCTTCTACACCATCACCCACACTCGCGCTACCTCCTCTCCCACCACCACCGGTCCACCCGTCTCAAACATCTCCCTCTCCCGCCAAGACCCCCGAAACCCCACCACCACCATCCCAACCACCGACCTACACCTCGCCTCCACCGCACCCGCCTTCTGCCCCTCCACCACCTCCACCACACTCACCACCATCAACCCCAAGCTCGCCGCCCTCCTCGCCCTCGACGTCGCCGCACAGACCCCGGAAGCCTGCTCCCTCGCACAATGGGACCCGAACGCCGAGTCCGCCGCGGCCGCGCAGATGGCAGAGCGCGCCGTCGCCGGCGCCTGGACGCGCGACGGCTGCGCGCTCGTCTACGATCCGGCTCGCCGCGGCTACGCGCTGCAACACCCGCGGCTGGGCGCGCTGCCGATCGAGGTGCGCGGCGACGTCAGCGGTGTGTTCGGCGAGGGCGCGCGCGCGGACGTGGCGGGGCCGGGGCAGTTTCCGTTCCCCAAGGCGGGCGGGAGCGTCAGCGTGTTGCATCCGCTGAGCAGTGCGGCGGTGCCGACGCGGCTGGCGACGCTGGATGTGGGCGGGCGCGTGGAGAATCTGCGGGTGGATGTGGCGCAGCTGATGCGCTTGGACAGCCTGTACATGGTGGATGTGTGTGTGGCGGCGCTGGTGGGCGTGGCGGTGGCGGAGGAGAGGAGGCGCGAGGCGTTGACGTTTGCGCCGCCGCCGGCCGAGGCGGCGAGGGAGGATGGCGAGGCGAAGGGCAGGGGGAAGAGGTGGTTTGCGAGGGGGGAGAAGAAGAGCGGGAAGGGTAGGAAGAGGAAGGGGAAGATGGCGGATGTGGAGGCGGCGACGATGGATAGAGAGGATGGGGAGGAATTGCCGACGCTGACGAAGGTGTTGCTGCAGACGCTGTTTATTGGGTTTGGGGCGGTGGTGTGGATTCTGGGGGTGGGTGTGAAGGTGGTGGCGGGCTTGGTAGTAGCTGGGAGTATGATGGCAAAGAAGATGTGATGTTCTCCACGATCCTTCTCTTTTCATTGATGTTTGCTGTCTTGCTGAGATACCACTTATGTCCATTTAATTTCTTTCACGTGGCATGCATCTTCCCTTTTCGATCTTGCATTGGCTTGATTTGGTACATACCTGTTCAGGATTATCCCTTATCAGTCGAACTGAGACATACGTCCAACGAAGAATCCAGTACATTTTACCCAATTGAACTTTGATGAGTCATTGATAGTCCGACAGAATTCGGACATTTCTCTTGGTGCCACCGTTCTTGGAATTATTCGAGAGCTGGGGGCAACTGAGTCGCTGCAAATTATTTATGTGCCTGACAATCCAAACACTTCAACCAATTGGTTTCTCTTTTTCAAGACATTGCGCATATCCTCCATGATGATCTATCAAGAACGAGGCAAAGCTAAGCGGGGAAAGCTCGGATCCTCCCGTCAATCTTGTACAGATGCCGGTCTTACGCTGTGCATACAGATGCTCCGGTTTCCGAATAGGCGCTTTCTTTCTCGATCTGAACGGAGAAGTGCCATTTTCAGGCAATTTCGCCATCCGGCTGTGCTAACTGGGTAAGAGTGAAATAGTATATATTGGCTGGGCGCGCCACAAGTGAGCCGCCGATATCGGTTCTGGGCATGATATCCGTAGCTCTCGTTTAGAATAGGCACCTGGGTCACTCCAAGTACAATACAGTCGCCTTGGTCATTGATAATGTTTGTCAGCTGCCTGCAAAGTCGCGCGGGCATTCAGCGTGATATCTCTCATCACCTCGTTTCGCACTTCTTCCGAAGGTTCCCTAGTCTTGCAGTTCTCTCAACAAACGCCCAAGACATGGATGGACAAAGAAACAGCGATCTGCAAGGCGCACATCTTGGCCCAGACGAGGATAGTTTGTTTGAAAGCAAGAAAAGGTTCCTGCAGGCGGAAGCACGTTAAGATCACATGGATAACGAGCCGACGCACCGTCAGCGCACGCGAAAGAGTCGAGCAGGGAGGGCAGGGACTGCTCGTGACAAAGCGTGCAGGGCCGGGTGGCGGTAGTGGTATTCAGATGTGCCTGAAGCGGGTGCAGATGTCATGCGCCTCTTCAGCTGGTGGAGCACGATAAGCCGGCTAGAGGGAACGCCAATCCTGCGCCGGCCTATGCCGCTGAATGGAACACCCGGCATGGAGTCGTGATTGGCTGGGCAGCAAGCGTTTCCACCACACCTTCGACCCCTCCATCATCCGCCATCCCACGACCTTCTCCATGGCCAAAAGTCATCCCAGGAGGGACGAGGCCCGCCGCAAACCGGAGCGTAGACGGAAGAGGCGTCGCTCTGAGACAGGCGACCAATCTTCGAGATGTATAGAAAGGTCCTCCCGCGATGCGCGCACCTTAGAGGACGTTCGCGCCGCCAGGGTTGCATATTTTGGCTCGACCCCAGAGCAGCGCACCGCCAGGCGCGACAAGCCATCGTCACGAATGTCCTACGTGGCAGACTCTCGTCCAAGAGCCGTGAGCTCCAAGTCGAGCTCGCGTGGAGGAGTCAAATCCAGCGACCGCGACCATCGAAGAAGACATCCAACTGATGCGCGCCGGCATGATGCGCGCGGGGATAATGAAACCGTCTATGTGTACAGGAGGACGAAGGAAGAAAGTGGATCGCGGAGACTTTCGACCAGGCCTCCGGTTGCGCCGGAACCAATATCACCAAGTCGAAGTCGATCATCCCAAAATACGCACTCTACTCCACGAAGTTTGCGGAGAACGAGGCCGACTCACACAGCAAACGCTCCGCGAGATGAATATCAGGAAGCCCAGCAGAGAGTTGTCTACGCGGCGCCGGTGCCAGCTCCGGCTGCTCCGCCGCCAGTTCGAAGACTCTCTACTCAGCATCGTGAGCTGAGATATACCGCAGTACCCGCGGCTGACATGCCGAGAATGAGACAGTCAGCACCCCCAGCTGAATCACCAAGAACAAGAAATTCAATAAATGCTAGTGAAGTGCAGAAACCGATAACA
This sequence comes from Astrothelium macrocarpum, assembly GCA_021030915.1. Lineage (NCBI taxonomy): Eukaryota > Fungi > Ascomycota > Dothideomycetes > Trypetheliales > Trypetheliaceae > Astrothelium > Astrothelium macrocarpum. The sequence goes on along the minus strand of JAGEMR010000064.1, from coordinate 135,779 downwards.
AGGTATGCTATTACGAGTCATGACGAGTCTACTATGCCATGACTTGCAGTAATCCTGACCGCAACTAGGACGTATTCGATGCGCGACAATGTTCCAGTGATGACTCGTCCATCTCTGAGGCGAAGCAGCAATTCTGCTCACACTCGTGAGACACCAGCTGTGAGGCCGACTCCACGCGCCATACCTGTAACTGCGCCGACGGTCGACAAGGCTCCCTCTGTTGCGCCAACTCAGCATTCACGGCGGAACTCAGGCTTATTCTCCAGATTTCGAGCCCCGCCTCCAGCCCCTGAGCGAAGGTATGCTCCATTTTTTCTACCAAGGTTGCTAGGCGTAAGCTGAGAATCGCTCTAGAATTGAGTGCTTGACCTGTCTGCAAGATGATATTCCAATATCAAAATCCGCAAAGCTTTCTTGCGGTCATCGCATGTGCAGTGACTGCCTAAAACGTATCTTTACCATGTCTGTCACAGATCCTCAGCATATGCCTCCAAGATGCTGTACGAATGAACATATTCCATTGAAGCATGTCGAACATTTGTTCAGTTACAAGTTCAAAATTCTCTGGAACAAAAAGTATCAAGAATATACTACCAAAAACAGAATCTATTGTCCTGCCCGGGGATGCGGGGAATGGATCAAACCGAGTAATATTCGCATGGATCCTTCTACCGGAAGAAAAATGGGCCGGTGTTCAAGATGTAAAACCAAAGTCTGCTGCTTATGTAACGGCAAATGGCATAATCGCAAGGAATGTCCTAATGATGAGGATCTAAAACGTTTCCAAGAGGTTGCCAAGGAAGCAGGATGGCAACGATGTTATAATTGCCGGGCCATGGTCGAACTGCGTGAAGGTTGCAATCATATGACCTGGTAAGCTAACATTCCTTTTTTCACGTCTACCTATATATTTGTGTTTTGGTTGTAACAATGTTCTAGTCGCTGTACGGCGGAGTTTTGCATGATCTGTGGCGCTCGCTGGAAAACATGCGACTGTCCCTGGTTCAATTACAACCCAGTTCCCGATGACAGACTTCATTACATGAATATTCCAGGCCAGCCCGATCCTGTACAAGTTCATTATCGCAGAGTTCCTGCAGCAAACGCAAACCCCCATCAAATCCACCAGCAATACGCCTATAATCCCCGCAATCCAGCCCTCAACTACCAGCAGGAAATGGACCGCCGACGCGCACAAGAACGCGCCGACGAGCAACTCGCCCGCCGCCTTCAAGTCCTCGGCTTCGCATCCGATGAAGAAGTCGACGTCTACGGCACCGGCACCGGCGGCGCAGGCGTAGGCCGCGAATGGGGCATCGGCAACGCAGCCGGCCACTTCCTCAACGAAAACTACGTCCGCAATGCCGCCGACCTGATCACGGCTCCATACGGCCAGGCTCGTGTCCGCGCGAACAACGCTGGCGCTGGCGCTGACGCTGGCCGTGGTCTCGACGGCGCACACATCGTCGACCACGCTGCTCAGGCTGCGGCGGCTGCAGCAGCGGCTCTTGCTGCCGCCAATGCGAATGCTAACGCCGTGCATGCTACGGCCAACACCAGTGCGCGACGCCGCACGAATCCCGTTGTCGTCCCGGCGCCAGTGCAGCAGCCGCAACCGCAACCGCAGCCACAGGCGCAACCACAACCACAGCAACAGCAAGCGCAGCCCTCGGTCCGCGGTGTTGGTCGTACGCGCAGCTACTCCGAGCGCGCGCGCGAGATCTTTGGCGGGCGTCGGGGTTTCGCGTCGCGTAGGAACTCCGCGACTGCTGCTGCTGCGGCTGCTACTGTGTCGACGGAGCAGAGACCGCGGAGCCAGCAGGCGCCGGGGCCGGCAGCGAGCATGATGGCTGGGTTGGCGATGGATGGGAGTCGTACGGGGATGGGGAGGGTGGGGACGTGGTTGCAGCATGTCGTGTATGACCCGATGGCAGTGCAGACGGCTGCTGCGGCTGGGTAGGAATGGGATGGGAGGGAAGAGGAGGTGATATGGGGAAATGCGGTGAACAGAAAGAGAGAGCCGGAGATATGATTTGGATGTGGAATCCGAGGTGGGGTTGATCTGAACAATATTTGATGATCTAATGATGGAGGGATTTTGCATATTTGGGATCTGCATTTCTGGGAGTGTGGCATTTTTGATACCCTATTGAATTATCGGTAATTGCATGCGTCAAGCAGATTGTCGGACAGTGTTTGTTGCTTACAGCAAGCATACTATTCAGCCTTATGAGAGCTTGAAGCCACGGTTTGGTTCTCACTGTAATGATGGCATGACTTCAATCTACAGTTCGCTTTGATTGGCGTATAATCACCACAGGCTTGGAATTTGCGTGGATTATCAAGTCGAGATCAGTCGGTATGTATTCTGTGACACCAGGGACGACAGCAATGGAAGAAATGTTGTGAAAGGCGAGAGATTGATTCACCGAAGCGTATGAAGGAAGAATGTAAGAAACTTTCGAACAGTACAAAATGCTAGACTATCTATTGAAATTGCTTTCTTTGGCTCGAGCAACTGTGACTAAGATAATGAGGAGTCAAAAAGCTTAAACCACCCTGTGGTTGCTTTCTTGTCAGGACATGGCAGTTGCGTCGTTGTAGCCTTGGTATTTCGTAGAAGCTTTATAGTCCTGGGCTCACTTGAGAAGGTAGGAAAAAACAGGCACTGCCTAGAGAGATGATAAGAGCAATTGCAAACGTAGTTGAGTAAGATTTCGGCGAAGTGCCTTGTTTAATAGAGAATTTGGGCGGCTAAAAATATGGAGTGAACGTCATTGCATCAAACAAAGCGAAGCTTTGCTCTCCGAGCTATCACCAAGTCAGTCTCCTTCATATCCGGCGTCGGACCATATGAAACAATTCGTAGATTCTATAATACTATGGGTCGTGCCAAAGAATTTCTGGTTGGACAGCGCACTATGCCACAACGTTATAATATTCAGCTTGCTTTAAGTCAAAAACATTATGTATTTGTATAAATGGCCGCAAGAGCCACCTTACGTACTCATGGCTTGCAGAAGAGGAGAGGATACTGGGCCCACGCAGGTTTGTCGTCCGCAAACGTAGGCTCAATGCCGTGGAGCGGTCCAAAATTGTTTGTCTTCTTAAAGCTACAGTGCTTGTACGTGCTATCACAGCGTTCGGAGGTGAATGATTTGGATGCGATAAACTTATCCACAGCGTCAAGAGTTCCATTTCGAAGAGATAGGAAGTGAAACAGCCTGGGGCATATACAAAGCTTTCTGAATTGTTATACCAGTGCCTTTATCACTCATGCCTCAAGTGATCCTCGAGAGTAAGTGCGAATGGATCCGAAGGACCTCAGTGGATTGATTCGAGGATCTGTCCTAGGAGAATTGTACAGAGTAAAAGAAAGTAACTACATGGATTGAAAAACACCCTAGATGATCGCCATTTACAAGGCTCCTCCCTGGACGTCTATGTTTCTCAGAATTTCCTCCCGTGTGTAAATTAGCCCCGAGTCCACTGATAGTTACAATAAGAAATGTCAACCGCGACGGCAGAAGATGCAACCGCTTAAGATTTCGCTAGTACTTGCGTGTATTCGTCATGGCTTGGTCTGCCTTAGAAGATCCGTTGCAAGTTTCAAGATCACTCTGCCCTCGATCGGTAAACCAAAGTGATTTGCCTTGTCCAGGTCTATGGTAATCAATTCACCTACTCTGACGCCAAACTCAATAGCGAATTTAATCTTAAATTTTACAGAGCCCAGAGAGCCCTGCTTCTTGTAAGTCTTTTTGTCAAAGATTGCCACTTTTAGTATGCTTTCTGTATCTGCTCGCACGTCAAAGCTTTCATTCCAAAGTGGATTAAGAGTATTCGAAACAATAGAAGTACATCTGATTTGCTCGCCATCGATACTCATGCAAGCGAAAACATCCGGAAGACTAAAGATTTCCGGTTTATAGAGACCGTCAGCAGCTATGATGGTAACTCTCAAACTGGGTCGAGAGTCGGCGAACGAGAAATATCGTGGACTCTGACCAGAGATGGACGTGTCAGACCCATTTGGAATAAACCCATTCATTGCCTCGATATCGTGGTCGTTACCAGATTCTCGACCAAGCTGATATGATCTTGCTGTCTGGCTGGATGGAAGACTGGATGCTGTCGCCCACGAGATGGATGTGTCAGACTCACAAGAGATATGCATCATTGTCTCCTCAATATTATGGTCGTCACCAAATTCTCGACTAAGCTGATATGATCCCGTTCTCTGGCTATACGGAAAATTGGGTGCTATCGAGACAGAAACTTCTCTTGACTGCGACATGGTAACTGGAGGTCCGTTCCAAAGATTGGAATCTTGGGCTGAATTCGAAAGAGATACAATGGCAGGCTGAGACGGGCTGGAAGGTTGTGATTTATTCTGAAGGACGATATCTTTTTCGGAGCTATTTTGAGCATTTAATCCAACGTACTTGTAAAAGTTGACCAATTCTTCTCTCTTGGCTTCGGGAATCATCATGTTTACGATCTTACTGCGAGAAGTATTCCCATTTAGCTCCAATATCCGTGCCATTAGTGCCAAGGACTGGCAGCTCGCATCACTCGTCTTCCCAAGAAGGCGTCGTCGTCCCTGTAGCGCATTTTCGCAGTAGAGTCGAGCTTGTTCGATTCTACCGAGCTTGATATAGACTAGAGAGAGCAAGTGGCCTGCATCACAGACTTGAAGCCTGCGACTGTCGTCTTGTGTCTTTGCTTTGGGCGTATTTTCGATGACGGCAAGAAGAGCGACTTCAGCAGCTGAGGGCTCCTCGAGGTAAAAAGCGCAGACACCGAGCATATATCGCATTTCACACGGGTCGCAAATGGTTTGACGATTGAGAGGTAACTCGCGGACAATTCTGAATGCTTCTCCCAGTGTTGCACTAGCTTCAGTGTAGTCCTGACGCTGAAATGCTTCGCGGCCAGTAATGATTACTTGCTGCGCAGTATCCAAGACGAAGCTGTCTTCTGAATCTAAGTCACTATCGTCTTCAAGTTCTTCATCCCGGCTCTCTTCATTCTGGTTCAATTTGGACGGAGCTGCAGGTGGTGGCAAGGATGTGGCATCTTCCGTAAAGGCGGGCTGAACCTCTCGGAAATCTGTGAAGCTGGGAGGTGTGTCTTGTACCTTATCCGAAGGCCCACGGGCCAGACCATCGATCGCATTTGCGTTTTCCATCCAATCATATATGTGGCTTTTCTTTCCGGGTGCCAGCTCTTCAAGTATGGAGCCGCCAGCCACACTGGAAGCATAGAGGGTCTCACCACTAGAGATGATCTGTTCGCTGGTCCGAAGAATATCTTCTTCCTGTTTCTTCTGAGTTTGTGTGTCTCCTGGATCGCGCTCAGCGCGAAGAAATTCCAAATGCTGCCTTTTCTCCGTAAGCTCAGCAAGGTAAGTTCGAAGTCGCTGGTCCGTTCGTTGTGGTGCAACGTAAGCAATTTCACTGGTTACCGACAATTAGCAATAGAGAGAAGTGCGCACCAAACTGAAGACTTACATGGCCATGGATTGGAGCAAAATTTGAAGGCTGGCTGTATGAGACCGGATCCGATTTCTGGCTTCAGCTATGTCTTTCGTCTTCATATTTAACTTGATCTGGCGGACCACCTGACCAAGGAAGCTTGTCTCTTTACTGGGATCCTTCTTGAGACAGCTGACTGCCTCTTGCAGCTGGGAGATAGTCTTCTGGCAATCAGAAATTTGGTGGTCAAGACACGACCAGAGCTGGAAAGAATCGCAATTGGAGCTGCTACGTTGCGGGCTCTGATCCTCATGGTCTTTGACAATGTCTTGCAATCGATTGCTCACTACACGACAGGCTGCTCCCAAGGCTTTGATTTCTCCAGCGAATGCACTGGTTGTGGAGTCCAAACTCTTTACATCTTGTATGAAGGTATACAGCACTTCTCCCACCCCGTAAGCGCCTATGGCGACCGAAAACGCGACACTTGCCACATGGCTAGCCGTGGCGGGATCCATTGCGCAAGCGCCAGTCGACTTATCACAGCTCTGGCTCAGCCTCAAGACAGTTTCGAGGCTGATACGATCATTGCCCACAATGTGATCCTGAGAAGGCTGTCAAGCAACACTGACCATGAAGCGGCGCACCTGGGACTCTAACATCAGTCTGGAAAATAGGGACGCAGAGAGATGGAGCGAGGCTGCTGCTGGCGCCCCTTCCCGAATCCCCGCATTGTGTTGGACACGTGAGACCCTTGAGCTGAAGCTGCAATACCTGGTACCATTGTACTGATAGCTAGCGAGGCGATTGATCAATTAATGAGTATTGCAACTACCAAGAAGTAAGGTACGAGATGAGAGTGCACACGTGCCCATGGTCACTGATCCTTCCAAAGACTAGCACGCGATCTAAGCACTAGTGGACGAACCCCCACGGGGCGAAAGCAGGCACCAAAGGCCGACCATGTCATCTCACGCTCATCAATCCTGCCAAATAACGCGAACAAAAAAAGAGCTCAAGACGAGGCGGGCTTTGTCAACGCTCGTATAGCGAGAATGCTCACAAATAGATTTGTGAGGATGGAGAAACAACCATCCAATAGGGCGAGGGAACAACTCTGGTCGTCTGTTCTGGCACGCCCGCTATAGATAGGAGGAACCAGGCACAGCCACGATAAGTAGGGGAGCCAGTGAGAGCTATCAACAAGATTGAATTATTGGTGATGATACAATAACTGGAGGCAAGGTGCAAGAGCGATGTTCGTCTACCAAGTTTCTGTGGACCTATATCCATCGCTTGTACAACGACGTTTGCATGCATTGTCACGAATATTTCAAGGTACGCCTTCAATTAACTAAGCTGCTCGAGGATTGGTGGTACTGAGATACATTATTCCAATAGTGGTCAACGCATCACCAGCAATAGCCGAATTCACCACCAGAGGCTATGGCTAAATGACTCAGCAATGCCACAACTAGCCTCAATCTAGTTTCGTGCTATTCCATCACCTCAACTTTCGGTTGGCACGCTCGCTTTCCGGCCAAGAAACAGTACCCGAATGCATGAATCCCGGAGAACCGGACTCGCTACCCAGTAGTTGCCTCAGCGTATAGGGCGGAAGCCAAATTTGAATATACCACTTTTTCTTAGGATGAAAACCTCGTGTTCTTCATCAGCGTCCAATGTAAGAATTGAGCGGATTGATTGTCGTGGAACAAATTATACAGTTGTGGCAGAGCCGTTGTATAGTATCAGTGAACAAGCGTCGAAGAAACATTAACCGTGCATCTTCCCCAGGTTTTTCCACCGGCATGACGTATTCGCATGATGTCCGACGGTCTTTCTCGCTGGACTTCAGCTAAAGAAAAGCCTTTCGCATGGTTCTGAGGTAACTGCCGGTTGAATAAAGAACAAGGAGGTCTTGACACCCCGCAATGGCTTGCACTAAGAATCCTCGCAATGCACCCCAGAACCACTATACTCTACCTAGGTACTCAGGCCAACCTCTCATCAATTGGCACGCATAAGATCATCATGCCAATGCCAGTCAGCTGCTGATCCAATTAGGGCTGTAAGCTCAATGAGGCATCACTCAGCTAAATGGCCGTGGGCCTGGACCTAGGGATGCGGCACGATAGATACAAAAGCGTTCGATGCCCGTACCAACAGTCACGCCAATCTCAGCGCGTGCTTTACTTCGCTACCGCCTATACTTCCTGTGAGTCTTTACAAGAGCCTCCAGCTGAGAGTGCGATTTCGCCATGTCGAATCTCCCAACCCACCGAACCCTGAGCAATGAGGAGATTGAGTCGGAAAAGAACGGTGGACTGAATCTCAGTAAAACCCAGACAAGCGGCGCCGTTTCTATCTCTCCAGAGCTGTTCGAGAAGTTGTATTTGACCCCAAAGACGCCACACTCTGGAGATGCTCTCAAACGCTTTGCCAATCCAACGGCGATGGGTTTCGTGGGTTTCGTGATCTCCACCTTTACATTTGCAACCGTTCTGATGGGATGGGGCGGCGCTTCCGGTCTTGCGGGTGTAGCTGGCATCTTTTTCTTCACTGGACCTGTGCTGTTGATACTTGGCACCATATTTGAGTGGGTTATGGGTAACTTCTTTGCGGTACGTCGCGAGCATATGCAGCTTGAGATCCTATCTGACGTTGACCGCGTCCTGTCCAGATGATGGTGCAGAGCCTCTTCGCGGTCTTCTGGCTTTCATTCGGGCTGTTGCAGCTTCCTACTCTCAATCTTGCCGGAGCCTACTCCACCACGGGCAATGCCGCAGAAGGCGCAGCCAGCAAAGAATTCAATTCCGTTGTAGGATTATACCTCCTGGTTTGGGGCTTTGCACTTTTGACATTCTTTATCTTCACCCTGAAAACGAACTGCGTCTTTGCAGGCATTTTCCTCTTCGTCACTATCGCGGCATGGCTGCTCGCCGGAGCTTACTTCAAGGTCGGGACTGGGCATTACACAACGGCTGAAAGGCTCCAGAAGGTATGGTCGCCTTGCAAACCCTCCTGCATGCTCGCATTCCGCTGACATATTCTTGTAGACTGGCGGAGCTTTATTGTATGAAACCCATCAGTAACCCCCGCCCCAACTGATCGTTTCGTTCGCTAACATATGCTTTCTCCATTGCAGATTCGTAGTCGCCGCACTAGGGTGGTACATGACTTTTGTTATTATGGCAGCAGAGATGCGTTTAGGGATAAATCTTCCTGTCGGTGACCTAAGCCATTTCTGGCCAAGGACTGACGTACCTCTGAGCGACGCAGAGAAGCAAGCTTAAAAAGCACGCAGTATACCTGGTTAATTGTCAATCCATTATAGGACCTGCAGTACTCAAAATCAATCACGTCTTTTCAATGTCCAACGAACGGAGCAAATATATTAAAGCGGCCGCATTGCAGACATTCTAGTTCCAAAACTCGGCTGCTTTTCGTGCCTGACAACTAAGCCTAGACATAGGAGAAGATAAATTGTCGACCAGCAGTAATAGTTTAGTTTTTGCCTTCGCCACTGGCGTCAAGCTCAAAGAGCCTAAGTTGGAACCGGTCGTGTGTCAATTGCTATTTGTCAGGTCGCAAACGCGGCTGGATCAATAAGCGCCACAAAGCTGAATCAGCATAAGCCTTCTTCAATTCCACATCAAGCTTTCACGCTTCACCAAGACTATTGTTCTTACCAAACGTCTTCAGCTCCTTGTAAGCGCTACCTTCATTCCTTCGCAAACGCTCAAACATGACATCTTCGCAACCGGTTACTATTCTGCTCCCTCGACATAAACCCGACTCCAAGCCAGGCACGTGGTTTTACGGGCCTCAGCTGGGTCATTTACCTAATAGTTTTAGAGTTATCAGGCACACAGATCGGAATTGCATAATTATCGAGGCAATTCTTTTAATTTTGAACAGCTCAAATACTCGAGCCCGTTCCATAATTTTCTGGTATAAAGGAATTTTTATGCTACAAAGGTCGGACTTCGTATCCGTCGCGGGCATGAAAGTGCAATCTTCCCGCTATCATTTGTGCAAAAGGATCGAGATAGACAAGAAATCGAGGATCTGAAATCAAACGATACACACGCAGGATAATGTACACATCGTCCGGACTGTGGTGCCATTGGCGAGCCTATATACGTGGCAGATCTAGTTAGCATGCCCATTGCTCAAACGAGAGTAAAGAGACCGAAAAATGCTGAACTTACTAATCTGACTTGGTTGTTACTCATCATGAATGGCTCATCACTTCTATCTGTCGTCGTCTTCACCTCAAAATGGTAGGTCACATCTCGCCCATTCCACATGGCCGCTTCTGAACACCCTGAGGACACCAGCCACTTTGTAATGGCTTGCGTGACGACTGTTCTGCCTACGGTGAAGTCAGAATACTCTCGTTCCGGCTCGCTGAAAGCTGGAAGGCCATAGCGAGATCGAGAACGACTTGTCCAGCACTTGCTGCTGATACTGAAACGATTGAGAAGAAACTTGTAGACCTAGATTGAGTCAGCACGGATGTTGTCCGCTTGTTTCATTCGTGTGTAAGGACGAATAGACGTACAAAGAGCTCGCCCCCATATCCAATCTCCTGCTCATATCCACCTCCACCTGGTGATCGTGGTGGTGCTGGTGCTGGTGATGGTGCCGGAGATGGCGATGGTGCTGGCGATGGTGATGGTGCTGGCGATGGTGAAGCATATCTACTGGACGTCCCGGGTGATCTCTGAGGTGGAGACTGTAGTGGAGTGGTCGATGGCAATGCGCTCTGTATTGCACTGAAATTGAAAGGATCTGCGTCAACCTCTTCGGTGTCGACGAAAGAAAATGGTTCGTCTGGTGAGCTCCGGGGTCCACTCGATCCTTGCGTGTTCCAAGAAGAGAAAAATGGAGATGCGCAAAATGGAGAGACGGCCACGAATCGTTCAGGTTGAAAGCTTTGAGCAGCAGCTTCAATCCTTGCAGGGTCAATGACGTAGTTTATCGGTGTGCTTGATAGACCGCGTGATGGAGACGAAACAGGTCTTGGCGCGGGTGAAGGTGACAAAGTACTGGCTCTGAAGCTGAATGTACCTCCTTGGAATTCAGATTCACGACTTATTGGTATGGAAGGGGAAGATGGAGCTCCGAAAGGGGACATAGGTGTGGCAGGACGAGAAGAGGGAGACTGAGCTCCGAAAGTAAATATAGGTGGGGTAAGACGAGAAGAGGCATCGAAAGAAGACGGAGTCACTGGGGTAAACTCGCGCTGGATGGTTGACGATTGTTGCGAGCCTGCGTTGTAGCTAAAATTGTCATGGGCTTGACGCGTGCTTGGCTCGGGATCTTGCAAGATATCATTTCGTTCTAGCATGTCCTCAATCGCACCTACATCATCCATTGAGAGAATTCCCAAGGCAAGGTCTCGCTTGGTATTTGGAATGTCAAAGAACTTACACAGCTCTTCTTTTATATGATACCAAGGGAACCTCCCTGATGTAGTGTCCTCAGCGTTGAGATACACCACAACACGACCCTGATCAGCTTGTAAACGTACACGCCCTATGTCGTCGGCGTGGATTTCCTGACCTAGAGAGGTTCGGACCGTACGACGGAGCACGAGATCTCGTGTCGAAAAGACCTCAGTTTTCGAGAGCTGCTCTTTCATTGTTTCGCGTTTGTTTTTAGTGATCAGGCTGCAATTTGAGATTAGCCATCCATTAATTGCTATACATGCAATCAATACTTACCGGGACATAAATTCAGCTTTAGACCTGAGCGCGTATTGAGCAGGAGGCTCCGGTCGTAGCTCACCCTGAGTCAGCGTGGTTTCTGACACGTTCTGGGCAAGATATCTTTGTCGAACGCCAAATCGTTCCAAAAGTGTACCCAGCCGCTCAACTTCTTTTGCGCTGAAGTCCAAGAAGTTCAATTTCCCAGAGAAACATGCTTTTAAGCGCTCTCTATCAGGTACAAACCATGCCAGTGACGTATCCTCGCAACTTCTTAAGGAAATTTCACCGTCCGTTGTTCGTATAGGCATAACCGCTTCTTTACGCAAGCGATCTATGTCAGCATGAGTCGCGCCATTTTTAAGGAACTTGTTCAACGATTCTAGCAGATCTTTGATGGCCGTTGTCTGCGAAGTCTGGCCTTGAATGTGACGAAGCTCCTTAATTACATCACCAATTTGGACATCTCTGACCCCGAGAAAGTTCGTAAACAGGTGAGCTAGGTTTGGATAGTGCCTGGAAAGGACTGGGGTATGCTGAAAGCTACCTGGGGCATCCCAGACGCAGTCCTTGACGTTTGCCCATCTCGGCTGATGTGAGGGGATAAAAATAGCATCTTCCAATCCGAAGCTTTTGAGCATTAGACTTTCATTCAGATAATATGTGAGGATACGTACGAAGGCGAATAAGGTTTCGAAATGATGCTTTCCTGAACCTTTGAGTATAGCAAAATGATCTGCTCCTTTGAAGGTTTAAGATGTGGCTTGTGCTTAATGTTCTTTAGGATGGTTGCATAGAAGCGCAAGTCAGGACGGGTCCCAACCCCAAACAAGTCGAATTTTCGCCAATCATCATCCACTGGCTCAACATTCACGAAATTTAGGGTATCTCTGGCGAGCGGCGTTCCAAGGAATAGGGTTTCTGGCAAGAAAACGTCCTTCAAGCAATGGCGAGTCCCATCTAAGCACTCAACAAGAGCTTCCCCAATCTCTGTCCTGGTAGTCGCGTTTAAATAAGGTTGATATTCGCGCCACTTCGCTCTCAATAATTGCAAGAATTGTTGACTTGCACAATTCCCTAGAATTCGTTTAAACTCTGGTGTAAGTGGCCCTGATACGTTTTGTGCCAGTCTAGGAATAGACCACATTCCAAAGCCTTGAAGCCAAGCTATCCAATCATCACGGAGATTTTCAGGAGTCATGTCTAGGTACGTCGAATCCAGTAGATGAATATCGGGTGAGCCGTCAGGGAAGAACTCGCGAATATTGTACTCACGTCCAAGGTCTAGATACAGGTAGCGTGCGAACCACACTTTGTTCGCGCTCTCCTCTGAGAACCTTAATCGTTCTGGGCGATTAAGCTTGCAAGTTTTTGATGCAAGAAAAAGATACCATGCATGAGACTTGTAAGTGTCCCTCGGCCATTGCCTGGAAGTCTCATGTCTACTGAGGACGAGCTCGCAGACCTCCGTTGTGGTAAGCTCTTTAGCACCGAGCCACTCGTACAGTGCCCTGCGATGCTGATCTCTCGCAGCATCTGGATCAATCACAGAGATATTAACACCATCCGGTATTTGTAGACCTTGACCGAGCCCAGGAAAATACAGATCTCCTGATAAGGCACTGGTCCAGGTTCCGTCTCGAAGGGGAATGATTTTAAGTCGTTCGACGTCGTAAAAAGACGCTCTACTCTCAATAGCCTGCGCAATTCTTGAGTGCCAACTGGGCTGCTGCTCATAGATAGTCTTGGAATCAGTTTGTAAAGTAGTCTCTAGGATCGAAAGAAAGTCGTCTATCGTGACTTGCTTGACGCCTAAATGTGATACCTCCTGATAAGTGTACTCCGTGGCCAGTTGGAATTTAAGACCACCGCGGGTCAACAATGGCTTCGGAGGCGATCCTCCATCAGTGAGGTAGCTTGGGGTATGCCAGAGTGTATTTGAAACTTGAAGGGTTCTTGCTTGAGACTCCAGAACCGCTTCGGATCGGAGACGGGAAACGATTGAAGGTAATAGCGAATCGAGTGCAGTCCGACGTGGCGTGCTCTGAGATTCTGTAAAACGCGGCCAGGTGTATTTAAGTATGCTCCCTTTGTTAAAGCGACGTACGCTTTTTATAAAGAGCTCAACTGAAGACTTCACGAGAGCTTCATTCCAAGGTTTCCGTTGCTCGACGTCCTCGCGATTCGCACTAAGGAGGAAATCGCCGTTCAAAAGAAACTAGTTTTGGAAGAAAATTAGACTTGAAATGTTTAGTCTCAAAAAACGGGCCTTACTGGCAAGCCATAGGCGCGGATGGGTAGAAAATTGTAAAGATCTCGGTTCTCCAGATCTGGTGAACCATCGGCCTGAATTGGAAATCCTATCTGAAGCTTGGATTTGGAGACGTGCTTACGGCGCTCTTCGTTAGGCATTGATGCTATGACGTGATCTTCGAATATCAGACGCAAATTGATGGACCTGCCCCCTAGAAGAAGATTCTCTTTTACTAAAATCGCGTCTGCAGTAGGCACTGGAGACCGTTCTCGCCTGAAGACATGGTTTTCCATGGCCTTGCCTGTGATATCCTGCAAGATGACCTGAATTTCGCGAATATTGCGTAGGAACAGCGGAAGTTCGGCTTGCAAACTGAGTAGATGAGTTCGAACCGCTATTTGGTCATCCCTGCGTGGAATTCTCAAGCAGAACATTGTCTGCTTTTGAAGCTGTGCATTGAGGGGAAAGTTGTCTTCCCATATCGGCGTGACCATACCTAGCCTTCCGTCCCGTTCGAATCTGAAAGAATATGGATGCGACGAAACCCAGACCTTATCGGATACCTTAAAGACGGATTTGAAGCCAATGCCCTTTTCCCCTATGTGCAACTTCTGGCCATTTCGAACACCTTTGGTACTTAATTGAAGACGGCATATTGAATGAACGTTGTCTTTTGTGAATCCGACTTCGTTCGAGCCTACCCAAAGATATCCGTCGCTGCGGTACACAAGCATAAGACAGGGTACGACGTTATCTGCAAATTCTAGGTCGTCTGCATTCTGTACGAGTTCAAAAAGAAAATGCGTTTGCGTAGAATTGAGTTGGTCCGATAGGCTGTCACTTTCGTCAGCTTGTCCAAAGAAGAGAGATTGCCTCTAGGGTCCTACATCTCTAAGCTTCTCGAAAGATCTGCTGCATTCCAGTCATCGTCATCATCGACATGTCTAGAATCACGAATACCCTGGACAACCTTTTTAGCCTCCAGGACACTTGGAGATTCAAACATTTTTTGCTAAGATATGGAAGCAAAATGAAATCGGGCTGCATTCTTGGGCTTAGCACAATTATATATACATACCTCAGTTGAGTGGTACGCGCTGTATTTACGAAGGGCGCCTTAAGACGGAACTCGTTTAGAGATCTGCGAGGTCAGTCGCAAAGAGTGTTGGTGCATGGTCAACGGTGTTTCAGTGGACCGGAGCGGCGAGAACAGTCTTAGCGCTTGCCCCCTAATTAGAATAGACGCGGGGGTTCAACAACTTAAACCATTGCCGCCTGTGGCTTGCGCCCGATGTTTGAAGGAAGCACGAGCTAGACACGCTCTCATCTTGTACCTGGCTACTTAGCTTGTGCACAAACTACCTAGGTAATCTCATCATTACCTTATCACCGATCTGCACGTCGTGCACTCACACTGTGATCAACATTCATTTCCGCACACTAAGCACTGAGCCTATTGACGCACTCACAAATACAAACAACGTTCGCTCTACAATTTAGAGCGTATGATGTCTTCCAGGCCAACCAAAACCTACCCTCTGTTGATCTTCTCTTCTATAAACACAGGGGTAAGCCCGCAGAACCGATGCTCACAGGCTCCAACTCCTGGATTATAACAAAGAAGTGCTATAGGCGGCGACCAAGGCGCAATGTAGGCTCGAATCGCCTTATTCTGAACGCGGTTACATCCACGATTCCAGGTGGATTTCATGAGGATCCGGCATTCTCCGACTACGTAGCACCGGTGGTTGCGGCTGGCAATGCGGCGCACAAACACCAAGTTTCGCCCGTTTGGAATTATCTCAAAAGGGACATTTCTAGTCGTAATTTAGCTTTGTCATTCCTTTTTGTCTTACGGGACACCTTACACGATCACCGATCGTTTCAGATTTGACAGATTGAAAGACTTTTGCTGAATAAAGAACAGATGAAACCATGACTATAAAACTCAAGGAGTTCCCACACACACGCCAGACCTCTGCGTCGTTTGCTTTGGCATAATCTAAAATCTTGCTGGGTATAAAGACATACACTTTCAATCAGATTATTTGAATCGGATTAATAGGTCCTCGCCAAGTTCCTCAAGTACCAGTCTACCAGTCGTCGACCAACCTTCGCCTCAGAGACGTGGATCAAATCCTGTCGTATTCATTAGTATCCGTTTATCAGTCTCCTTTTTGGTGTAGATTGTTTTAAGATGAAGCTGCTTACCCCTTGCATGGCGTAGTCCAAATCACTGCTGTTGACTACTTGCCCATCCAACAGCCCTCCTTCACTCCACCTTACCTGCCGGCTCCGCTGCTTGTTCACCAATAACCAATTCCGTAACTGTTCGGGCTCCACTTCCAAGAAGCCCGCAAGCTTCTTGAGATCCATTGTCGTATACAGTTTCAAATAGCTCTTGACTGTTGGAGACCACATATTATTTTTGACTTCCTCCATAAATATAGCAAGATGGTGATCTATGGGATCGATGTTGATTTCCGGATTATCAAAATCGGGTGGGGTAGGGGAGATGAATTTGGGGCAGGCGCTGCGGAAGAGTTCTTCGAAGAGGGGTAAAGAGTCTGGTCCACCGCGCTGCATCCGATTGAATTGCTCGCCGTACTTTTCTCGAAGTGCAGTGTGGATAGTGTCGTCCAGTCTTGTGGGGTAGAAGGCGACGCAAATGGCGACGAGAGCGTACATTTGGTCATTCTTCTTGGTGATGCTATCGTATTGTTGGCTGGCATTCTTTTGAAAATTCTTAGTTCGGGAGACGTAAATGAGGATGTGGCTGAACATGCGGATAGCATCAGCATAACGGCGCATCATCATGTAGGAAAATCCAACGTAATAATAGGTAGTGAAGTTGGCAGCCATGACACGAGCGAACATAGCTTTCTTGTTCAACTCAATATCGTCCAGTGTTTTCAGTGCAAGACTAAAGTCACCAAGAAGACAGTGCACCCGCAAAAGGCCGATTATGCTAAAGTACCCAAGCATCTTGTATAGGGGCCGATTGCCATACTCGCCGGCATAGAGACTGGCATCTTCACCGCGCTTCATCGCTGCAAGCTGTTCGCTTATTTGTGACCGTTGAATAAGAGAATAGAGGACGTTGAGTACGCTATAGCAACCCCAAGCATTAGGGTTTTCGCGAAGAAGGTTGATGTCGTCGCTAGCTTCATTCTTGAGAGCAACACGTTGCCGGTAGGAGCAGAAGCTGTTGAACTGATAGATGAACTCATCAATGACATCCCACGGCCAGTAGTACTGCTATTCATTAGCTTTCGAAAATAATATGTGCTAATTGATGAATCATACTGAGGGCATTTCTGGGTCCACAGGCCCATCAGAATTTAAGATGTAATGAAAGAGATTGCAGTAGTTGTCGTAACTTTGGAATTTTGTCTCGAGAGTTGCCCCAAATTCCAATGGTGTAGCTGCTGCGATCAATTGTGCTTGGATGTCTGTGACTCCACCACCCATGGACACTCCCAGATCATATCCATCTATGCCGTCGTCGTATTGCACCTGCTCTTGGTAGTCCCTCACCATCGCCTCCTCTTCGATGTCCGAGTCCTCCTCAGGCGCCTGGGTAGGTGCCTCGCCATGTTGGTATGGTGGAGCGGGCTGCCGAAGACTCATTTTGCACGTTGAGAAGGATATCTTTGGTGGAAGGAGAGTGTCGAACAGTTCAGAGACTCCGAGAGCCTAGTCGTGCATGTTGCTTGGTATATCGATCGTCGCTTGCGGACAGCTCTTTCACTCCACCACGAAAATTAAGCGATGGTGATAATATCGACTGATTATGTAATTAGGTCAGCTCGCCGAGGGAAATATTAGCCCGCCGTCCCGCCAATACTTTGCGTCAATTTATAAGCTTTCAAGCGATTTACATCAACATTTAATCTAGACAAGAGATTTCACCTCATCAAATAAAGTTTTTTGGATCATGGACTCAATAGTCAAAGTAGCTATAATTCAGCTATATCCCAAACCAATGCAACTCGAGCCAAATTTCCAGAAAGCGGCGAACTTCATCCGTTCCGCAGCGACGCAAGGCGCTCAAGTGGCTGTCCTTCCAGAGTATCACCTAACCAATTGGGTCCCGAAAGATCCCAAATTTGGTGATTTATGTGACCAATGGGAGACTTAC
Source organism: Astrothelium macrocarpum (assembly GCA_021030915.1). Classification (NCBI taxonomy): domain Eukaryota; kingdom Fungi; phylum Ascomycota; class Dothideomycetes; order Trypetheliales; family Trypetheliaceae; genus Astrothelium; species Astrothelium macrocarpum. The sequence goes on along the minus strand of JAGEMR010000064.1, from coordinate 118,193 downwards.
CTGAATAAGTATAAGTCTTTGGCAAAAGAGTGTAAGATCAGTATAGTACCAGGCACTATCGTAGAAAGACACTGGGAAGATGGAGAAGGAAAACTTTTAAATGTAGCATATTTCATTGACGATCAAGGAGAGGTAGTAGGAAAATATGTGAAGAAAAATTTGTGGTAATTACAGTAAGCCTCTTCGCATTTGGAAGCTTCAATTGAAATATTGCAAGGGGCCCCGAAAGAGAACATCTTACATCTAGTGGAAGAGATGTGCATGAGGTATTCGACACACCAATTGGAAGAGTAGGGATGCTCATCTGCTGGGACTTGGCTTTTCCCGAAGCATTCCGGGAATTAATATATCAAGGCGCCAAGATTATCATCATCCCAACCTTCTGTGAGACCTTCCAAATGGAGGGCCAAATAATATGGAGTACTAACGACGTGCAAGGGACATTGAGTGATTGTTCAGAAGCAGGACTGGCTCGCAACCCAACCGCTGAAGCTGTTTTCCTAGACAGCGCCTTGACAGCGAGAACGTTTGAGAATACATGCGGTCTTGTACTCCCTCAATGTTCATTTAGGAATGCATAGTACTGATTGAAAACAGCCATCATTTTTGCCAACGCAGGTGGGCCTCCGGGTCGTGGGTACGCTGGCCTTTCTCAAGTTACTGTGCCATATATCGGACCGATTACCCGGCTTGGTAGCTGCGCGGAAGGGATGTCTGTCGTCGACCTGGATTTGTCAATCCTCGAAGAAGCAGAAGCAAACTATAAGGTTCGCGCAGATCTCGCTAAGCACGACTGGCATTACGATTATCGGTTTCCAAGAGGCGTAACGGAAGAAAAGCTCTGAAACTTCATATACGCCTCACCTTGGATGATAGAAGCTGTGATCGGGTGAAAATCAACTACATACGATTTGGGGCGACTGTATTAATTGAAAGACGACTATAGTTGCTGATATGCAACACTAAGAATTGATGTAATATACTCTTAGGTGAGTAAAATGTATTAAATCGTGTGCCGCTCATCAAATGAAAGCTTGTGCAATGACCGAAGAAAAATGATACTACACATGATCCCTAAAGATATCTCGAGACGCTGAGGTCAAGAAATTCCTCCGTATAAATATTGGCACATTTCTCGAGTTTTTGCAAGAAAGAATGTATTGTGAGTGATGTAATCGTTGCAATATTTTTAAGTTGTTAGTTATCTTATTATGACAAGTCAGAAACCTTGTATCGGATAGATTGTACTAGCGGCCTCCTCCCTCGCTCAGGCAGAATTACAGCATATTCCCCAAAGATAGTTTGACTAAACCCAGTAAAGCAAGGCAAATAGCAAGGCAAAGTGAAATAGTCTATGTCAATTAGAATCAGGTAGTTTCAAGAAAAACGTTACTCTAGTATCTTGAGCCCGTTCACTGAAAAGCTACCAATGTGGCATAGTTATACAAGCAACATTTCCACGATCAAAGGTGTTGGCTGACAGGAGGCGAGCATCTGGGTAGACGTATTTGCTTGTATCAGGCAGGTTTGTCACCCCATCGGGTTAGGCTCGTCTGGTCGCGCCGGGGATGCCCAATCCTTGGGCCGATCTGATGCACAGTGCCAAGCGCGAGCTCTCTTAAAATTTATCTTGGTCTCTCGTTGTTCTAATGGACCGGCATTGATGGAACGCAATGTCGCTTCTCAACAGAACGTCGCTAATTTGTCTAAACAATCATCCTCCTCTTCAAATGAGCTAGCAGTCTCTCCGCTCAATGACTCGGCCGAACTCTCCGCTCCTGTGTTGAAGCGGATGAACATCGGCACGGGAAACAATTCATCATCCCTTTTCGCCCAATTCGCAGATAATCCGTTCTTTACTGCTGTAAGTAAAGCAGATAAATCAGGTTGAAGTAGATTGTTCTAGGCTGATTACCAAATCAGGGATTTGGTCTCGCCGGTTTGGGCGTGGTCGCTGCTGCTGGTCGCAGTGCGATTCGCAATGGCGCTGCATTGCTCAAACGACGCATGCTGGTTAACGTCGAAATAACTGCACGAGATTCCGCCTATCAATGGCTGCTCCAATGGATGTCTGCCTATCAAAGATCCCAACTCAGCAACAGCGTGTCCCCTGGAACTGGCGGGGGTGACCAAAAGCTCTGGGAGCGTCTACTACGTCGGGTGACGCCTAATCTACGTGATTTACAGATCCAGACGGCAATGGTTCACCGACCTGATGGCTCGCCTCAAACGCATTTTTCATTGGTTCCTGGTCCGGGGCAGCATATTTTTCGCTATCAAAATGCTTTCATTGCCGTCAACCGACAGCGAGAGAAATCATTTGATCGAGATGGTGTGCCTTTTGAGACAGTCACCCTCACAACTCTGTACTCCCAACGGCATGTATTTGAGAATCTCTTCACTGAGGCTCATAGCATGGCACAAAAAATGAAAGAAGGCAAGACCGTCATCTACACTTCCCATATGACCGAATGGAAACAATTCGGTCAGCCCAAGCGCAAACGGCCGCTGAACTCTGTTGTCCTTGAAGAGGGACTGAAGGAACGTATCATGGACGACCTGAAAGCCTTTCTTTCAGCACGCACCTGGTATCTTGACCGAGGAATCCCGTACCGCCGTGGTTATCTCCTATACGGCCCTCCGGGCACGGGCAAGTCTTCATTCATTCAGGCTCTGGCGGGTGAGCTTGATTTTAATATTGGCATCCTTAATCTCAGCGAGCGAGGGCTGACTGATGATCGTCTAAACCATCTGCTTACGAATATTCCACCGCGGACAATCGTATTGCTTGAAGACGCAGACGCAGCTTTTGTGAACCGTGCCAAAGTACAAGAAGACGGTTTCAAGAGTATGAGTGTCACGTTCTCCGGTCTACTCAACGCTCTGGACGGTGTTGCTAGTGCAGAAGAACGTGTCATATTTCTTACGACCAACCACATTTCTCGGCTAGACAATGCTCTGATTCGCCCTGGACGCGTGGATATGGCGGTGCGTCTGGGAGAGGCAGATGCCTATCAAGTAGAACAGCTATGGGATCGATTCTACGCGGAACTTGATACCAGTGGTGATGGAAAGCATAGGTTTCTAGAGAAGATGCATAAACTAGGGTTGATTGGACAAACAAGCACGGCGCAGCTGCAGGGGCTATTTCTGTATAATAGGGGAGATATGACAGGGGCGATTGAGATGGTGGATCAACTGAAGGAACCACCACCTACAACAAATGATTGAGATCTGGGGCTCGTAGCGTTGCATATATTGTAAATCATGATTATCGTTCAACTCAAATGATGGTCTAGAATGTGTTGTAATGAAGCGCACGATCAAATATATGAGGACAGTTCTCGGGTCGGAAAGTTTACGAGACATTTGCGAATGGAGACAAAGATGGACCCCTGCATCAGATCATCTATGCGAAACCCTTGCCACGCGGGGAACATCCAACTTCTCACAATTGCATGACAAAATTCCTGAAAGAATCCTGTCCACGTCACACTGCGGCCAATATGACTCTAATAGAGCATGCGCCATACATAAGTAGCCATTGTAACGGAACTGTCTAGTGACGACCGTCATCTATTGCCATCAGCTCGACCGCCAACGCGCGTACAAACCAAACTCAGCCAGTACTCAATATCCCCACAGTACTGCACTACAACAGAAACCCAGCCATGGCACCAGATATCAACCGGATTTCCAGTTCGCACGAGTCGCCATCAAGTTCGCCGACTTCAACTGCCAATGTTCCATCATCCTCGAACCCGCCTCCCTCTACTTCCAACGCTTCACCACGAACAAACTCGCGTCCCGTATCAGGCTCCATGGGCCCTCCACCTCTCCCACTTTCGCCTTCAGGGAGCAGTCATCCTTCGTCTCGCCACCGACGTCCCAGCATCCCCGCACCACTAAGTCCTCCTCTCCATTCCAGCGCTGGTACCGATAGTGGGGGAATACCAATACGTCACCCACAACCACGAACCGCAGCAGAGCTATACGGCGAAATGGAAAAAGAGCAAGAAGGGATCGTACGTCGCACATTCATCTTCCATCTCCCTTACACCTTCCTCCCCAGCTCTACTCCTCCCAACTAACCGCCCCTCCACAGGTCAACCGCCTAACCCGCGAGCTCTCCCTCCTCCGCGCGCAAACCGCATCCGCAGCCTCCAACGCCTCCGCCTCCTCCACCAGCACCACCACTAGCACCAATCTCCCGCCTCCCTCCACCACCGACCCCCACTCGATCCTCCTCACCGGCCCCACACACCCCACCCCATCCCGGCGCCACCGCTCGTCCTCCTCGCTCTCACGCACCTCCGCCACCGCCGCGCTCTCCTCCCTCGACCAAGCCAGCCTGGGCTCCGCCATCGCCGGCTCGCAGCGGGAATACCCCGGCAGCACCAGCAGTGCGTCGCGGGGACCGTCGGGCTCCATATCCTCCTCCTCCAACGCCGGCATGGAGCGGCAGCCGTCGCAGACGCGGTCTGCGCTGCCGAGCCCGGGCCTGACGAGCGTGCGTGTGGCCGAGGCTGCGCGCGAGCGCGCTGAGTTGGATGCCGCGAAGGCGGAGAATGCGGCGTTGCGGGAGAGGGTGAGGGAGTTGGAACGCGTGTTGAGGGAGAGAGACTTGGGAAGGCGGGAGGGGTGAGAGTGGGAGAGGGGGGTGAGGGGAGATGGGTGGAGTGGCTTAGGGATGGATGGATGGATGGCGGGGGGTAGTAAGGGATGGATAAAAATTTTGGGGGAATATCGGATTTTGAAAGCGTGGCGTTTGGGAAGGGGTGGGATATGGGAGGGTGGAAGGCGTACGCGTCACTGATTTTACACGGGTTGAATGGGATGGCGAGATTTGCGTTCCCCGCAGTTTTCAATATAGTAAGGAAGATACGTAGCTCGTTTGAGTTGAACCAGTTCGACAAAGGCAATTTACTTGAATTCAATTTCTGGCTTGTGCCTGGTAAGAGATGTCTATTTGTTATGCTAGGAGTTGTTGGAATGCTTGGTTCCACCGAATTAGCAATCAGTAGCTCAAAGCGAATGTCATTAGTTGGTCTATGTTCATGATACTATTCCCATTAGACCATTTCGGTGATCTGATAACGAAGAACCGTCCTCCCATGTCTAATTATACTATTTCGAAAAGAAAAGCAGGAAAGCTATGTTTGGGGGAACCTCTGTTCATTACAGATCAGCCCTTGGTACGTCTCAAAAATTATGTAAGATAACCGACTCACTATTGACTTCATTCGAGAGGTTGACATGAAGCACTTCATTCCTCTTCAGCCGTAGCTTCGGTCTCGACTCCTAATAAGGTCACGTCAGCGACGTAGTTGATGACATTGGAGCTTCTTAGCAGCTCTAGAAAACACACTTACCATCGGAGAAGCCCAAGAGCCCAACGAAGCGACGAGGAATAGTAGTGAGGCCACCACCAAGCCAGCGCTTGTCTGTTCCTCCTGGGGAACAGCCACAAAAGGGTGCACCGCAGTTAGGGTCGGGGTTGCAGCCCGGCTGGGGGTTCGTGAAGGGATGACTATGGCCGAAGGCACTGCTGACCGCGAGGGCGAGAAAAGCGAAGATTGCAGCGCACTTCATTTTGATAATGTGTTGAATCAGCGGAGGAGGAACTGACAAATTGATAAAATTAGGTGTGGTGTTGACAAAGGCAAAAGTAAATTGTTGGGAGTGAAGAGTGGTCGAAGGTGGTGAAGCAAAGTGGTTTCTGGAAGAGGAAGGCTCGTTTTGTTCACTAGAATGGTGAGCCGTGTTCCGAGATAAGGTGATGTTGGGTGATGAGCTTTAGGAAAGACTCCGCAGATACTAGTCGAAGAAAGACACGAGATGTGGTCATACTTGGGCTTTTTGAAACTGATCGAGACAGTTCTGGTGAATCGACATAAGAAATGATTGACACGATGAAGGGAATGTAGGTACTACGGATACGCCTGTAACCAACTTCCAGCTTTGAATACGTCTGCAAATGATATATTCGTCGAGATCAAGGAGTTGACAAACAAAAAGAAGGCAATCAGGGTTGATTCACAAGCTACCTTAACACACGGTAATTCTATCATTCACTACGCTACAGTTCAGTTACATCACCAAGACCTAACATTCGCCAGAGGCTTGACATTTGAAACACAAAGCCATCCTACCTCGAGAGCGGGAATCATGACAATGTTGAATAGCCATGTCTCGCATCGAAATTAAGGCAGGAAGGTAATTATGGGCCGGTCTTTTCTGCTGCGCTGGGTACTCCGTCGATGTCCTCACTTTCATCAATCAACTGGGCCTTTACTCTTGGTCCGGTATAGTAGAATCTTCCAGCAGCGAACCAGTATATCACAGCGAAAAGGACCACAGCAGCGAGAACAACGCTGGCATAATTCATCTAAGGCTCGGGTTAGTTATGTCCTCTATAGTAGCTACTCTAGATACCACGTGCTTACATTTTCTGCTGTTACTGGCCTGATAGTTGGCAAAATGAAGATGATGCTGACAAACAATGTCCATAGCACAGCCCACAGATTAACGAAGAAGCCGGCTTTGCCAAGGTAGAAAGGTCCAGGCTGGAATCGACCAAATATCATCTTGCAGAGAATTGGAATGCAATATGACCAATCCAAAGCGATGGCAGTCATATTGAAAATGGCAGATATCGCTGCATAGGATCCCAGACCGATGAGGTTGATGCAGACGGATAAGATGGTAATGAGCCAAACGGAATATAGAGGTGTGTGAGTAATGTGACTCACTTTTGCCCAAACACGCGAGAGTGGTATCATCTCGTCTCTTGCAACAGCGAAAAAAGTCCGGGCTCCTGCTTGCATGCCCGTCATTCCAGTGAAATTGAGAATAATGAATGCAAAGACCGTGAAGACAGTTCCACCTGTTGGACCAATCACGTTGTAAAAGATCTGAGCAACAGGCTGCTCGAGAGGAGAAGCGAGAAGCGTAGCAACGTCGCCAGTGCAATAGGATAGCACGATGGTAAAAAGCCATCCGCCAACGTATGTGAAAGCCAAGGCAATCGTAATCGACCACGGAGCTTTGATTTCAGGATTTTTAATCTCTTCGGCGATATGGGCTGTGGCATCATAGTCTGTCATCGTCCACGAGACCGAAAGAAAGCCAAAGAGAAACGACCATCCGGCCGGCGACCATCCTGCGTCTGGTATCACCTCAGTCCAAACAAAGCTGGACGAGTTCTTAAAGTCGCACATAACTAATAGAGCGATGCAGCAACTGAGGAGGACGCCAAAATGGAAAATGACGTAGGTGCGGGTGATCTTTTCGAGGTAGCTGGTGTTCAGGCTGTTCAACGCGCCATGCATGAAGGTGACGGCAGCGGACACGCCGACAGTTTGGCGGGCTGTAGGCGTATAACGGAAGCCATCTGAAGTCGGGCCAGAAGCCATAGACACTGCAGCTAGAAGCAGCTGAGCACACCCATATTCAGTGGAAGCCAAGCCTGCTACTTGGCCCAGAAGGTTAAACCATCCACAAAGCCAACTAATTTCAGGTACCCATCGATCGGGTACAAGGTATTTGCAGGTAAAGTAGAGTCCTCCAGAAGTGGGATAGGCTGAGGCAAGTTCAGATACAGAAATGGCGATGCACATGCAGCCAGCACCGGAGATCAACCAACACCAAACTGCAGAAGCAGGACCACCAGCTTCAAGGGGATAAACAAAAGTTGTAGCAACACTGGCAAATAAACCCGAAATGGATACAGCAAATGAGATACAAGAAAGCCATGAGAATTCTCTTTTATAAACCTAAAAGTGAAAGGTAAGAAAATCCAATGCAGATACATGGATTGAATTACGTACTTGAACATATCCTAGTTCAGCCAATTTACGATCCTCTTCGCTCAATTCAGAAGCCCCGACAGCGGCAAGAGGCCTCTCCAATGCCTTTTCCAATGCTTTGGCTTGGGCAGAGGACTTGCGGCGACTTTTGACAGGGTTCGCTTCAGCACCATTTCCTGCGTTGATAGACATTTTGTCCAATTGTGGGTGGCACGTAGTCAAAAGAGCGTGGTGATAGCAATGTAACGAAATGTCTGACCCTTCAATGCAGTCCTTTGAGCAATAGACAAAAGAATTGTGGCACGAACTCCATGGGAGTGGCCGTAACTGGCTTGAAAGGTTGAAAGTGGAAAAGGTGGCAAGGGTGTGTGGGTCGAATTCAGACGGACTTGGGGGAAAGACGGCCGTTCTTATCTAGGTTGGGCTGTTGTACAGATCGAATAGAAAAAGGCCAGAAAATCGAGAGGCATGGCCTGTCAGGGCGAAGATTTTGCTAAATTGACTAAGACGACTCGTATGCCCATGTCCCGCACTTGGGTTCACACCGATACCCATTATCGGCTAGGCGGTCTGGTTCGAATTTGGAAGATGCTGAGTCTCGGCGTAGCATTGTGTAAGCCATCTGAAGTTTTTTTTTTCCTGAGCGATGCCGGTCAGTAAGGAACTGTTATCACTGCCACCGGCATTCGAGGTTGATAAGGTACGGGACGAGGCAGATGCATGTGGCTGACCATGAAATCTGTTTCATTGGCTCCTTTCTCGTCCAGTCATGTTAGCATCTGGAAGCCACACACCAGCCTCAAAGCAAACGTCATGGGTTGCACTGGTTCGTGATGTGGGGATGTGGCGCATCTAACACAACAGCTGGATTGTGGTCATGAACCACAAACACCTGCACTTACTTCTCTTTTCTCATCTATAGAGGCTTCTTGAAATTCGTCCTTCTTGTCCTTTATTCAACCTCTCTTTTTAATATCTCCGTTGTCATGGCGTCCAAGGAAGAAGGCTCCGCAGTCCCGCCTCAGAGCAAAGGATCCTGGTCATCTTTTCTTAAAGTATAGCATCCTCGGTTACTACAATACCTTGCAAATGCTATTCTGTTCTGATCTAACTGTCTGCTAAATTTAGTCGATTGCCTCATTCAATGGCGACCTTTCGTCTATGACCGCTCCTCCCTTCATCCTTTCTTCCACTTCTCTTGTCGAATACTCATCATATTGGGCTGAGCATCCCTCAATATTCGTTGCACCAGCTGCAGAGAAAGACCCAGCAAAGCGTGCTTTGTCGGTTTTGAAATGGTTTCTCACCACACTCAAGCAACAGTACAGCAGTCGAAGCGAAAAGCTTGGCAGCGAAAAGAAACCATTGAATCCCTTTCTCGGCGAGCTCTTCCTTGGGCAATGGGAAGATGAGGCTGGCACGACAAAACTCGTGAGCGAACAAGTCAGCCATCACCCCCCAGTGACAGCCTACTGCATCTGGAACCAAGACCACGGCGTCCAACTCCAAGGCTACAATGCCCAAAAAGCATCATTCAGCCGAACCATCAACGTGAAACAAGTCGGTCACGCGATCCTGCATCTCGCTCCCTATAACGAAGACTACCTAATCACCCTCCCACCCCTCTACATCGAAGGTCTCATCACGGGATCCCCCTACGTTGAGCTTGACAAGAAAACCTACATCACTTCCTCCTCTGGCTACACCGCCTGCATTAACTACTCTGGCCGCGGCTGGCTATCAGGCAAGAAAAACACCTTCAATGCGAACCTCTATGAGACTGGCAAGGAAAAAGAAGTCCTCTACACTGTCGACGGCCAATGGAACGACGTGTTCAAAATCAAGGACGCCAAAACCAAAGACACCGTCGAGGAATACCATGCCTCAGAGTCCAAAACCACACCCCTAAAACTCCAGCCGATTGATCAGCAAGACGAGCTCGAGTCGCGGCGCGCATGGTCCAAGGTTGCGCGCGGCATCGAGACGGGGGACATGGACACGGTAAGCCGCGAGAAGTCGGCAATTGAGAACAGTCAGAGAGATTTGAGGCGCAAGGAGAAGGAGGAAGGAAGAGAATGGGAGCGAAGGTATTTTAGACGCGTGGAGCGGCATGAGCGGTTCGAGGAGTTGGCGGATAAGGTGGGCGCGGAGAGGGATGAGAAGTTGACGAATGGGGTATGGGTGTTTGACGAGGAGAAGGGGAAGAGCATGGGTGCGCCGTTGCAGTCGAAGGAGGGGTCATGATCAGCCGCCTCGATTGATTGAGAGGGATGGGTGTTCAGTGGTAATGTACGAGTCGACTTGTGTTTTTGTGACTACTATGTCTTTCTACGCCTAGTCTAGCTGGGAGTATATTTACGGCTTGACGTTTTGGTGGTTTGCCGCAGGACTCGCCCTTCTCCTATCACCCTATGATTGTAGGAACGTGAATGACGTTAGACGTAAGTGTCGCCCAGTGTAGAGCTTTAAAAAGCGATTCTAGCCTGAATGGTCCGTGCGCTGTGTATTATCCGAGGATCCATGCTCGCCCATCCTCCAAATTTCACACTTTCTCTACCATCTATAACAGTTGACGACTGTGCATAGTCTGACATTGTACCTGAACGACCATATTGAAATCTCATGACCCGCAATTGGATCATAGCATCATGATCAAGCAATCAATGATAGACGTATGAAAAGTCATCAGTGACAGGCTACAACTATTTGAAGACTTCGGGAAAGAAATTTCCATCGACTTTTCTGAACAGGAATACCCGACTCTTTTGCTGGGCTTTGGATCCTCTTTCAAACGTTGCTTCCTTTATAAGCTTCATCGGGATCTTTATTTCTGCTATTACGGGAGCTCGTGCAAGCTAATGTGTGCAAGCTTGGAAGCTCCTTCTCCGGGAAGCTCAGACACTGTCTTAGCTTCACTAGAAAGCTCTAGAATCGCGCCGGCTTCGTTAGAAAGTTCGAAAACTGCAAATGCTTCGCTTGAGAGCTCAATGACTGGAGCTGCTTCACCAGAGAACTCGGGAACTGCAGCAACATCAACATCTAAGATCTAGGTTTGCGTTAGTGGCATTTTTCCGAATTAAACTCCCTTTACACACCCTAGACTCATCTTCGCCTCTTGATTCTAAGCTAGATTCCAACCTGGACAATCGTAGCTTCAGAAAGATCTTCCAGCCAGGTTTTGACAATAGAGGGCGGAGTATTGGCATGCATGCAACAATTATTCCACCCAGATGTTCAAGACTACTCAGCAATTAGTATGAAGCATTAACTCAAAAGAGTCCGGGTCACTTAAGATCCCCATATTGCAATCCATCCATTACCCCAGGAAAAATCTTTCACTATCAATTGCAAGGAAATTATTTTACCAATGGAACACATGGCAACTCTATAACAATTTCGTGAGAATACATCAATTAACACGACTGACGAAATTGGCTTACAGGTATCCAAATCCCAAGACAACATATAGAGAAATCTTTTCCATACGACATACTCGAGGCTTCCATGCGATAACAACGGCGATGGAAGCAGTGGCAAAATCCGTCACGATGTCGGTCGCTTACTCAGAGATGTCGTTAGTAAATCTCTTGCTGGGTGCGAAACCCGTATGAGTCAGATCTATCGTACCTGTCAAAACTTCCAGTAACGCATTTGTGTAGCTGTCGAAAGCTGCCGTATCTCCTCCACCGAACTCAAGCTTGTAATATCTAACCGGGATAACAACACTTATTGCAACGGTTGGTGCCACCAGGATGCTGAGATTAACGTATACAAGCCAGTTCGTTAATCGATGAGCTCTATGAGTCATACGGAGAACGAATATGCAAGTAGAGACTTTGACACAAGCAACGCCGATTGCATTAAAGATCAAGCTGAAAAGCGTATAGTCTTCTAGTCCGTTGAAGAGAGCATTAAGATCAACATCTTCGATATGCCTGACGTATTTCAGCCACAGCAAAATCAACGTCGTTATCAAGGTATGCTACCTTCCTAAACCATACTCAATTACAATTCTGTTAGCAAGGCCAACTATTGAGGGTTAAGCGTTACTAACAGCAACCTGAAAGTATACCAGGACGGCATTAGTAATACCGAGTCCCTGGACAATCTCAGCTCTCATTTATTGGGTTTTGGGAATCAATTTCCGCGTACGTAAGCGAATAAGATAGATCTTGGGGACTATTCAGTGTCGAATACGACCTTCAAAGGTGCAAAAAGGCATTACCCGTCATCCCACCCTAAAGTGCCCGGTTCGACCGTCGTACGAACGCGAAAGCGCATGAGAATGAAGACTGTCGATATTACACTCAGTGCCAAATATATATTCTCGATGACTGTCCCCATATTCGGCACCGGAACGTATAATTCAACCATGTCAGTGAGCAGGCTGTATGTTGAACTGTCAGATATGAATAATTTTGCTCAAGTGAAAATAAGGTATATCAGAGGTGCTCCCCTGCGTCTCTTTATGGGTCGTGAATCGACGTTAGAGATCCAAGAGTAATGGATAATACTTTGCCTCATCGCCTGCTAAACTTATGGTGGTAATCTGTTTGTAATAATAGGTGCAATGAACCCCCTAGTGAGGCTTCGCAATTGTATTCGAAACGGGCCCTCCAAAATATAAATAGCATTCTAACAATTGCCGACGTACGAACCCTACTCGTGCAGAAACTGATCTATCCGCCAGACAGATTCCTTGTCAAAGCTGGAGGGCACGACTTTGACTGGTGAGACTTATAGTTTGCAGATTTGTCACTGCGGTATGTTGGTGGCCATGTGCATGCATATCCGCCCAGCTATATACTCCAGCCATCTCGATTGTTTCTAGTGCCCCCCGCCGCAAGCAAGTGAAAGATTTCGGTCCTAGATGTTTCCCTGCCAAAACTTGTTTTAGTTCGAGAAATCTCGAATAAAAGCGAGGCATCTTTTTTAGTAATTTATCTGGTAGCAAATTTTGGTTGCTGGTGTTCAGGGGGAGGGATACTTGAAATTGAACAAGAGCTTTTCAGCGCTCAGAGCCCAGGGTACTTAGGATAAATACATCAACAATTTATGATAGCTTGCTCAATGCTCATTTTAGAATTACATTACTCGGGTTTATAAATGAAAATTGGACTCTGGTAAACTGGGCTGTCGCATATGAGCACAGTAATAATTCGTATTAGAGATTTGTCTTAACGTCTACAACTACTTTTCAAATGAGCAAGAACCTAGCACAATAGCTTGGCTGGATGTGAAATTTTCTGCATTTAGTCTACATGCTGAAAACAGATGTCAGTATGAGCGCCGATCCTGTCTTCATTAATATAGTACAAGCCTCCTCTTTCCAATCACATCAACACATTCTATCAAAACAGCATTTTCCTCATCGTCAAGAACAAGGTGCTATGTACAATGTCGCTCAACACGCAAACAATCACATCATTCACCTAGCAGCAATCACTGCACTCCACTTTTGCTCCTCTTCCCTATTAAAATGCAGCAACATGCCCAACACGGGTACAAGCTGCGTCTGCAGCTTCTTGTCCCTCTGCTCCAAGAATTGCAGCAGGACATTCTTAAGGTACGCAAGATCCGTTGGTCCCTCCTTGTTGACGTTACCGAACTCGGTCACAGACGGTACTCGGTTTTTCGTCATCGGCGAGGCAAGACGGTTCCTCGACGGTGAGAACTCGAGCGAAGATCGCGATGACTGGACGCTGGATTCCTGATTTCGGGTCTTGGCTTGCAATGCACGGAGGTCCTCTGCCATCGTCTACACACACACCATCAGCCAACCATATCATCACCTTACCCCGGAAAGTTTAATTCTCACCTTGCTCGACTTCTGCAACTTCTCCAACCTCCCCTGCGTCTCCTCCAACCCCTTCCTCAACCCCACCTTCTCCCTCTCCAGCTCCCTCGCCTGCCGCTCCCCCTCATCCAACGCATCCCTCAACTCCCCCATCGCGCCCCTCATCTCCCCAGCCTCCTCCACCGCCACCTCTGCCTTCTTCTCCAGCTCCTCCCTCAACCCCTCCCACCTCTTCTTCTCCCTCTCCAACGCCTCCCTCTCCTCCTCCACCCTCCTCACCCCTCTCTCCGCCTCCCTCACCCTACCCCTCAACTCCTCCAACTCCCTCCCCCTGCGCCTCGCCCCGACACTCGCCTCCTCCTCCGCGCGATCGCGCTCCTCCACCGCCGTATCCATCCTTTCCCGCATCTCGCGCACCCGCACCTCGGCCCGCCCCTCCACCTCCCCCAGCAGGCGCCGCATCGTCTCCGCCTCCCTCCCCCGCTCCGCCAGCAACCGCTGCGCGTCCGCCAGCTCCTCCTCCAGGCTCTCGACGCGCGCCCGCCCCTCCCGCAGCTGCGCCGCCAGCTCGCGGCTCTGCTCCTGCCCGCTCTCCAGCGCGCTCTGCGCGCTCGCACGTTGCGCGGTGGCCAGCGCCAGCTCCTCGCGCAGGCCTGCGAGCTCGGCGCCGAGCCGCGCGGCGTGCGCGTCGAGATCGGCGGCGCGGGAGCGGGAGCTGGAGAGCTCGGAGTGGGTGCGTTCGCGCTCCGCGCGGAGCGTTGTGAGGGCGTCGGCCGTGTCGGAACGCTCGGTTTCGGCGCGCTGGAGGTCGCGCTGTAGGCGCCGGTTGGAGTCTTCGAGTGCTTGGCGGGTCGAGGTAGCTTGGGTGAGGCGGTCGGTGAGGAGGCGTGTTTCGGAGGTCTTTTCGGCGACTTGTGTCATGTAGAGGGAGATTTCGGAGCGGAGGTCCTTTTCGCGCGTCTCGAGGCGCGAGAGGTCGCGGCGGGCGTGGGCGAGGTCCTCGGCGCTGGAGCGGAGGGTGCTGACTTCGGTGCGGAGGGAGTGTAGTTCGGGTTGGGTTTTCTGGAGGATCTCGCGCATGTCGGTGAGGTCTTTGAAGCGGGTGGCGGCGAGGGATTGTGCGGCGCTGAGGTCGGTTTGGAGCGTGTCGGCTTTGGCTTTGAGTTCTTCGAACTCGGCGGTAAGGCTCTTGTGGGCTTCAGTTGTATCGACGTGGCCGGCTTGGGTGACTTTGAGTTCTGCCAATTCCTTTTCTAAATTCTGCATGCTTTCCTCTAAAGCGCTCTTCTCAGCCTGGAGTACTTTGATTGTGTCCTTGGCCTCCGTGTGCTCTTGGCCAACATTAATTAAATCATCCTTGAGGCCTTCAATCTCTTCAGAAAGTGCCTCCTGATCTTTAAGTCGCTTTTCGAGACGGTCGATGGCTTGATCTTTTTGTTCGATGATATCTTTCAAATTAGACAATTGCTGTTCGAGCTCTGAGGTAGAAGTCGTGCGTCTTGTTGTTTCCTCTTCAGTCAAGTCCTTTGTAGTAGGTTTCTGGTGCTCGCTGGCTTTTGCTGAAATTTCACTTCCATTAGTCATCTCAGAAGATGATGCTTGTCCTTTGCCTTTCTTCTTCTTGTTCTTCTTTTTCTTTGCAGCAGCAGAGGTATCAGCTGTTTGTGGTACCGACTTGTCTTCTTCGACATGCTCATCAGCATTGCCGGGACTACCCTCGGAAACCCGCTGTCGTGCTTCATCTCTCTCACGGCGTGCTTCGGCAAGATCTGATTCGACGTCTTTCTTTGCAGTCTCTGCTCCCTGTAATTGCTCTCGGAGAGTCTTGATTAATCCATTTAGAGTCTCAGTACGTTTCTCGTGGCTTTGCAAATCTCTTCGCGTTTGATCAAGGTCCGCCTCTAGTTTCTTGATCAACCCTTCATTGTCTGCCGACGACTGTTGTTCGTCTCTATCGTCTGCTTGTGCTCTTAACTCTGTCAACTCCTTCTCTGTACTTCTGATTGTAGCATGCAGATTCGCGACTATCGATTCATGCTTGGCACTCCCATTACGGAGTTTGGTAAGCTCCTCCTCGGCCTCTTGTAACTTTGATTTGAGTGCCTCGGATGTAGTATCGAGTTGTGTGTAGTGATCCAAGGACTCAGCTTCGGAGCGTTCCTTTGCGTCCCTAAGAGTTTGCAAATCGCGAGTAGCTGTTTCAAGATTCTGCAACATTTTTTCAGTTGATTCTTTGGCAACCGTGAGCTCATCTTTGAGCGATTGATTCTGATTTGTCAAATCTTGAACCGTCTGATCACGCTGCTTGAGTTCGCTTTGTAGTCGTGGAAGTTCATCATCATACGAGAAGAAGTCTTCAGATTCTTCCTTGGGTTCAATAGAGGAGACGGTGTCCTTTGCTGACGCAGGTGTCTTGAACACGACTGGAGAAAGAGCCGCGTCAACCATTTCCGACTTTTTCCCATTCACACCGTTGACCTGAGTTTTGTCGAAGTCTGCAACAGCAGGACTATTTTCCGCACTTGCCTTGCGCAACGACTCATTCTCAGACTTAATATCACTCACGATCCTTTCTGCCGTGGAGAGCTTTTCTTTAAGAGCATCTCTTTCCTTTTTGACCTCAATGTTCTCACTCGAGACACGTTTCAGTTCTTCCATAACCATACCGCTTCTCTGTGTCATCTGGTTTAGATACTCCACCAGAGCATTGGGATCGCTGATGGACGTTAGGGGTGTATTCTCTCGCAGTGTCGCCTCGAATGGTTCGATTAAAAGTATGCGTGCATGTGCTATGCGGTACGATCGCAGTAAATCAGAGTACCGTGGTTCTAGCTTCTCCAATTTCCTCAATTTTGTCTTGACATCAGCGGAAAGCTCAGGCTGTTTCTGAGGCGCTTCTTCTGTTTGCTCTCCTGTTTCGCCCTCCTTCTTGTCGTCGTTTTTACTTCCATCGTCACCTGCAGATTGCACCTCAATCCTGGGCTGCGGAGTGTCTGCATCTTCTTTTATTTGAGGCGTATTTGTTCGGCTCGGTGTCTCACTACCAATCACAAATTCAGAATCAAATTCTGAAGGATCGGGGCCACGGCCTTGAAAGGGTCTATCCGAAGAGTCTTGACTGTGTACTCTGGGCCGGGCAGGCCGCTTTGTAGGTGATCTTGTTCTCCCAGAACTTGTACGGCGTAGACCACCGTCTGCATTCGATGGCGACGAAAGAGGATGCTGAGGAGATCGTTGCCGGGCTTGTTCCTCTGCGATGCGACTATCTATTGCGCCCTGAAGGCGCTTGAAGCCCTTTGATAATGATTAGTTATTGTAAGATTTACGAGCCTTAGAGGGATGACGGTACCGGAAAGCCTTGAAACATTACGAGGGTTGATTGTGCTGGAGTATTGACCAGCACAGCAACGAAATCAAACCATAGTAGGCCTACACTTTCAGTGTGGATTGGGATGTGAGTTGTAAAACATGTTCGACACCAGCTTTCGTCGCTTGGTCCGAGCTTCGATGTTGCACAATTGTCTTATGACGGATGCAGCCACGCGACTCTTCTCTCCTGCCTACCAAGTTATGCCACTTGGACCAAGACGAAGCTGAGCCGGCGGAGTTGGCGTGATGGTGTCATTTTGGCCTTGGAAGGCATGTATGTATACATTGATAATACCCAACCTTGCTCTAATACCATGTATAGAGCGACAGCTCCTCCGCAGCCTCCTTTGAAAAGGTCCTTCGCTCTTTGTCAGAGAAAATCTCGAGGACGAGTACACGATATGATGGCCTCCGAAAGAGCGAACGCTACAATAAAGTCTGGTGGACTTTATCTACTGGCTTTACCTACATTATTGCGACCTTAATCCTAATTCTTGTCACTGGCTATCGCAACTGGGGTGCAGTAGAATATAGTATAATTGCTGGTGGACCTCCATTGTAATTTCACATGCATAATTAGGCCACAGCAAACAAACAATTTTGCTGACGTTGAAACACTGTAGAATCTATGGCGTCAGGCTGCTTCTTTCAACCTATTACAACTACCGCATTACCACAACCCAAGATCACTTAAACGAACTATATAAACAGCGAGAGGAGACAATCAAAAAGCTCAAAGCAGCTACCAAATACGACTCCACCCAGCAACTCCTTGACAAATACGGCGGCTCCTCTTCGTCTAAACAACAAAAAGACCCCTCCACCAAAGCCAAACGCCAATCCACCACCAACCCCCAAGAAAACAACACCCGCAACCCTCCGGCCCCACGAACAAACTTCATCCCCCCTCCCACAGCCAACATCCGCCGTCCCCCCACTCAGCCCACGCAACCACCCCCTAACCCCTCCACCCCTCAACAATCCCTCCCCCCAACCTCCTCCTCCCCCCCTTCCTCCCCCACAGCCTCCTTCGCACCCAACGCCTTCGGCCCCTCCACCCCCGAATACTCAACCTCCACCACCACCTTCGCTACCCCGTCCTCGCGCTGGTACGACCGGCTCATCGACGTGCTCCTCGGCGACGACGAAACGCAGCCGCGCAACCGGCTCGCGCTGATCTGCGGCGCCTGCCGGCTCGTCAACGGGCTTGCGCCGCCGGGCACGCGCACGCTGGCGGAGGTGGGAAGGTGGCGGTGTGGTGGGTGTGGTGGGTGGAATGGTGAGGAAGGCGATGGTGATGGGGTGGTGGGAAGGGGGAAAGATGCCGGGGGGGAGTTGAGGAGCGCGCCTGCGAAGGTTCCCGTGGATTGGGGGTTGGGTGACGCGGTACGGGAGGAAGAGGAGAAGGAGGAGGTGGAGTCCGGTTTGGGGGAGAGGAGGGTGTCGGAGAGGGGTTTGGGGGAGCAGGTCGACGATCAGGAGGAGGAGGAGGATGATGAGGGAGATGGGGAGGAAGAGGTGAAGGGAGAGAAAGAGGTGAAGCGGGAGGAGGAGACGGATGAGCCGCCTGCGAAGGCGACAAGGAGCAAGAAGAAGCGATAGAGGCTGATTTTGGCGTAACTGAGATGGTGTGAAGTTAGCCATGATTGCTGTTTGCTCTGCTGCATGGTGAGCGTTTTGGAACTAGGTTTGCAAGTGGATTTCACAAAGATGAAGCTTGGTTCTATGTAGTACCTGGGCTTTGTTATGCGCTATGCTACAACTCTTCTCTTAAGTATCCTTCTTTGCGAGGACTATGCAAGGCCACATCTAGGTGTGCAATCCTTACATGTCCAAGCCATCCGTCTCGCCCCCATTACACATTATGCTGATCGTCCAGATTTATCATCATGTCATCCGCTGCGTGTCGAAGGAAAAATCGCCCTTGCCATCGCAATTCGAGAATGTTGCGATAGGCGTTATTAGATACATGAACTTCGCTCCGAACCACGATTACGTTCATTCATATTTCGTTTGCGCTCAGTCTTCGTCCTTTAGCGGATCGTCATCATGGAGTAGCCATTCCTGGATACCAATTTCATTATCTTCGTCATCATTGTGTTTGTCCTCTTCATCATTGAGATCGACATCATAAAACTTCTCGTCGTGTTCTGCAGTCTTTTGTCCCTTTACATTGTCCACATCCATCGGCTGTTTGCCCTGTAGGTTATGAATTGTGGATCCAGTCGATTTCGCCTGTTCGCGACTCTCTTGTCCCGTTTCTTCTGCACTGTTTTCTTCTTCAGAGCGAGCGAAAATTTTTTGCGTTTTGGACGAGACATTATGCTTCTTGTACGTGTTTCCAGGACCCTCATCTGAATAACTCCTCCCACGGATCGTTGACGGAAAGGCACTATTGTAGCATGGAATCATCCCAGGATGAGAATAATCTTCTGGGTCCTTCAAATGCGCCGCATCTATTTCTTCGGGTTCCCTCGCATTACAAGGACCATCATGCTGCACCGTTTTCTTCAATTGAGGGGCCTCACAGTCTTTCTCAGCGTGATTGCACTTTGGCTGCAAACCCTTGTCTCCATCAGACACGGCAGCGAGGTCACCGAGATCATTTCCTTTTGGTATATCGCGAGGATTCTTAACGGCTTTGTCACACACTGGAATTCCTGTCGAACTTGCGGCTTTCTGCTTCTCAAGAATACCCATGTTTGCCCCTGGCAATTGGCCTGCACGATCGAAATTCGCCTCAAGACTGACGGAGGATGTTGGATCGTGGGCCCAGAGAGTAAGGGAAGAATCATTATCAGAACTAAGACGCCCGACGGGTTTCGGCTTCATGCTAGGCTGCTTGTGGTGTGACTGAGAAGGAAGCATACTACGCATCCAGGCATGTTCACCGGCAAGCTGGTCATCCGACGTGTGCGACCGTGATCGAACATAATGGAGTGGACGAGTTAGGCCACTGTAAATGGCATTGCCAATGGCAGAAGGTCTCACGCTATTGGCATGATCCATAGCAGAATTGATTGTTTGCATGATGGGTCCAGGAGGGCGACGAGGGCGATGTCTTTTAGGTTCGTAGTCTGTGTCCTGGAAGATGGATGTCAGTCAGAGAGGAGTGCGGGTAAGGCGAGGCGAAGTGAGGTGAGATGACATTCATTGCGTAAACAAAGGGAGCTGGTTGATTGCTGGATGAGGCAGGCACGCCGAAAGTCGTTCCAATCCATCCTTGAAGGAACTTGAGGACTTCAGAACACTTACACATTCTGCGTCGCTCAAAACATCCATCCAGTCACCCTCTTCACTCAACTCGACGGCCACATCAGTGGAAGCTGGTGAAGTTGAGAAGTTTGGTTCTTCTGCATCGCGAGGCGGTTCATCTTTCACTGGATCTGTGAAACCCGTCTGCTTGCCAGCCTTCTGTTTCCTGTCGCGTAACTTACGACGAGCTTGGCTGTGGACATATCGAAAACCTTGCCCGATTTCTTCAAGTGCGGTCGGCGGTTGTGAAGCTCTAGAACTGACCGAGCTGCTGGATTCTGTCGGTTCGGTGAATGGGTCATCACCTAGACCTTGGGGGTTTCCCCAGAGTTGGTCCACGGCTTTGTAGATGCCTTTGATCGGGTTCAGTACCGGCCCAGATCGACTGTCCATTTTTACTTCTGGATCAGACTGAGGGTCTCCCGAACTGCGAGTCTGGGAATCAATAGTACGGTACCCTTATTCAGTGATTTCAAAGAGTCGAGAAAGCACGATGCGTGGTCATAAGTCAAGACTTTCTACATCGAGTTGTACTATTGTTTGCAAGTTTTGAAAGAAATGGAGAATTCGATTTGATGTGGGTGCTTGAAGTGTGAGGACGTTGGCCATTGCCATGGTAAGCTATAGCTTCTCCCACCATCACAAGATACAAGCGACACCGCAACACTGTGTTGAACCTCAATATGACTTGAACCTATAACTCCAGAGTCACTGCTACTCTATTTCGACGTGCAAAGAAGCCCCCGGTCTGCAGAAACCCGAAAGTCATCTTGTCTTGTCTCTTCTTCTTAGAATTAAAAAAAGAAAGAAAAAAAAGGACGCCATCTTTGACCCAGAAGTCCTTTGCATAAGAGAAATCTGATTCGGAGGGTTCTCTTTGCATATAGCACGAGACCGAGTTGCATAATGTTAATTCTTCTTCCTCCGCAACAGATGACCAGTCCGACAATTGATTCTCTTGCATTCCGTACTGGATATCTGTGCACATCGCTTTGTATAACAATATTAACACATATTATTCAGAGGCTAAACCATTTTTCAACGATTAGGAAAGCAACAAGCCTGATAAACGTGCTGCGTAAAGGCATCGAGATTATATTTATGTTCGGATTGGAGAGACTGGGGAACAGGAAGACTAATATAATCGAGTTGAGATTGCTGTGTACAACGGGAGAAACTGGCCTTCTTGGAGCTGGCAGCTATTGATCGTGGGAAGCATGGTCGTTGTGAGGAGAGCGATCCGTTCGTGACCATCAGAGGCGACACAGGTTTGGTAAATCTTCTCAGAAAATGTTGCAGTAAGTTTAAAGCGGTGTGTTGTCCGTTACTGTGCTTTGTATTGACAGAGATCCCATAGCGGATTCCAGGAGAAATGGTTGGGCGAGCAAAGCGTTGAATCTCTTGAGTCCTCCTCTTGTGTGACTAGCCAAGAGATCGGAGTATTTGCGAACAGCCACAATGGTTGCTTTACGAGCTCTAACAGATAATTAAGCAATGACATTGCCGCGTATTGGGAAAGAGAGATTCGAAGGCATCATCTGTTGACCCTCCAGACGGAAATTTGACATGTTCGTTGGTCGGAATTTTAAATATTGCTTCATTCCTCGATTGATTCTGATTGATTTCACAAAAATCAATATGAAGCCTAAATGATTATGACCGACGTCTTGAGAAATGGTCAAAAAGTACGCTAATGCTCGGAATTCTGCAGCTCCAAGCCTAGGCTGTGTCAAAACCTCATGAACATATTGAGGTTTAGAGTCTTTGGACTCTCTGTCCTGTTCACCTCGTACGGTCCTGATTGATCGTGACCAGAATTGAGCTTTCGGACCTGTCTACGATATCAGGATCTTACAAGAGAGTGACAATGAAGAGATTCCATACTTAATTCACCACAACCGACCACAGATCTTGACAGATCGCAACAGTCCAAGAAAACAGATGGCGGACAGAAATGTGCATGAGCAAAGTGTTTCCTGAATGTGCAAGACAACAATGATCATGGCGAAAATAGATGCTGCAGACACGAGACGGAAAACCAGCGATAACCATGTTTGGAAGAGGCCCGATCTCACTTCAAACAACAAGAGAAATTGACTCCTTATTGAGTGTATCTGTGAGAGCCGCACTAATCATTAGAGAAGTAAATCACTTACGGCCCAGGACATTTCTTCTGGCAAACCCCAATAATGACGAGAAAAGAATGAACAAACAAGACTTCAGAAAACTTAAGGTGGGAAGTGAATGTATGCTGTTCTTTGCCTTTCCATTGACAGGAACAGCATTCACCTTTTTTTTTTTGCGTGAATGAAGGCAAGATTAATGGGATATTGTCATTCCGCGTCAAATTCTTGCATACGGTTGCTCTAGCAGTTAATTCATAGTCCAAGGTAGAAGCCTTCGTAACGAGTTTCAAGAGCAAAAGCCAGACACACTGGAAGGGTACAAGAGTGAATTCTTCACCTCCATCATTCGATTCTCTCGGTACAGGGATACCACCGAGGGGAAGGTGTTGCGGGACAGCCTCTGCCTTGCAGACCGATGCAATGATAACTCCATACTGCAAGAGCATCGAGCTTCGTCGTGAGCATATTCGGCCAGGGTGCAAGAATGAACCGACCGTTGATCAAATTGATAATGTCGAGTGCATCTTACCAAGCCACCATCTCCCCCCAATCTCGATTTCACAAGACCCAGCTGAAATTTCCTCAAACCGATTTTGTTTGCTTTCGTCCCAATATGAAAGTGGACTGATCATGCATGGCTCAGGTAAGGATCGTGTAACTGTGCCTTATTGATCCTTCCTCAGGTAAGTTACGGCGGACATGGTCTAAATACCCGAAGCTGGGCTGAGACAGCGCAGCTACGAACCTATCAATGAGGCTTGCATCTGGCCTGCTGAGTCAGACGAAGTTCCGATACATGCTGCCACTGCATAGACGAGCCGAATCAGGTAGGCGCAAAGACGACCAAACATCACAGTCTGTCCCCCATTTTCCCGAAACAATACCGGACTTTGCTCTCTGGAAACGTGCAGCGACGAATTTTTGCGCGCAGACGCGAGATTTTTTCGCCAACTTCCCATTCGCGCCAGACTGGCGTCGCCATTACGAGCTGAATTCTGTTCGCTGTCATGGGTACTGTGGAGGCTTTCATATTCCAGACTTTCTATCTTCCAATCCAATGCTAGAGCTGCCTCTCTTGCTCGGAACGGCATCCGAATCCGATGCGGACACCGGTCGTGGACGGATAAGATTAGTAAGGGATGATTATTTATCAAAGGGTTCGGATTTAAGCATGCCGTGAGGCGCGGCAAACGGAAGACGACGGGCTTCGGTGCAACGGACGGACAAGGTGAAGCAAAAAAAATTGGGATTTTCATGCTTCATTGTAGCATTGAAGTGAACTGCCTGCCTCACTTGAAATGTATGTGTAGAACGGCCGTTAAGGGCACAGCATTATAAGCTTAACGTGAAACTGCACGAGAGCCGCCACCAACAAAAAGTAGAATAAAAGCCGAAATAAATATGCCGCCATTGTAGTCCATAAGCCATCATATTCGCATCAAGTACCGGTAGAATAAAAGGAAAACTCTCGGGGACTCAGTTAAGAAAAAGACCTGGGAAAAGTAACATGCCACCAGCTTTTTTCAGTCGCTACCATTCAATTTCTCCACGTGTGTAGGTTTGTGTTGCCATTCCATTAAGTCTAATTGAGAAGTAGCCGACGAAGACCCTGACGATCTCCATGCGCAATCTAAAGCCACGTATTCGGTTAGCGTCTTCGTCTTAATCATCGCGAAGGGTCATGTCGAAGGCATCTCCCTGGCAAGTGCCTGCTGGGCAGTTGCCCGAATGTTCCCGACGCGATCCATGGTGGAATTGTGTTTCTGGCGCGCAGCTTGGTTTGCTGGTGTAAAGTCTGAAGAAGTCACGGGCGCATATCGCGCTTCTTCATGGTGGTGATTGTTGTGCGCATCAGCGTCCTTCATTGGTGTATCTCGAGCCGCTGGATGTAGCTGATTTATTGCATTGTTGGGAGGTGGCGCAGCCGGCGCGACTTGTGCGCGTCGCTGAGCTTCAGCGGCTTCAGCTTGGACTTGTGCTTGTGCAGCTTGTGCTTGAAGGTGTTGCGCGGAGGCTTCTGCTTCACGCGCAGATCGTGGATTTGAGAGTTCAATGTTTGCTGGTGGTTGGGGATAGTCACCTTGCGATTCGAGGAGGCGAGATTGGAGGTTGATGATGTAGTCGCGGAGCTGGTAGTTTTCTGCTTGGATGGCGCGATAGCTCTCCTTTAGAGCGTCGGATTCCTTTACACGTTCTTCTAATTGCTTGATGTAACCTTCTTTGCGTTGACGGAAGGCGCGCTGAGACTTTGTTAGTTCAACAGTCCGACATGATGGATTGAAGTCAAGGTTGAATGACTAACTTGAGCGGCTCTATTTTGCGCAGCACGCTTTGACGTTGATAATTCCCGCTTTCCCTTTCTTGACCCATCTGCAGCATCATCTCCACCACTGTCGCCAGCATTTATTCCGTACCCGGTCCCGGCAATAGCAGGGTCGATCTGGTTTTCGTTCGGACTTGCAGAGGCAGAGGGTCGCATTTCTGGTGGAGGCACTATGCCAGAAGGATGGGACTGAGCAGCAAGGAGTTGCTCTCGCAAACCTGGATCTTCGTTTAATAACAACATTGGTGGCAGGAATTAAGTAAGAATGATCTGGGCAAAGCCATGGTCTTTAAACGTACTTGTTTCAAGATCGCTATTTTTCTATCATGAACAGTCAGCACCCGTAAGGTCGGCATAAACGAACACGGCTACGTGACTGCTTACCTGAGCGTTTTGCGCCATGTTGTGTGGTTAATTTGCAGGAGCCGAGCGGTCAGTCAGCATTGCTCTGCTCGTAGGCAAGCATGGACGCCACGCTCCGAAAGGTCCCCTATCTGGACGACAAACGTGTGTTTTGCCCAAACACGCCGAACCAGCGCGCTGGAAATTCAGCACAGCTGCTGGAACTACGTGCAAACACAGCACTGCAGGGAGGTCCAAGATAGGTTGCGGCCGGTCCACGGATGTAGGCGGATTATGTCAAAAAATATTCGGATTTGTGATCGGCCAAGGTATTGACAGAGGAGCTGCGACGAGTGATCAGCAGTGGCATTTTCGGCGCGGTGCTGTGAGCACCAAACGTAGAGCGGGCAGGAGGCGCCAATGGCGCTCGCAATGCTGATGAGACACGGCGTGGACGCTGGGGGATGCTCTGAGACTCACCTTCTTGCTATACTGCGTGACTCGACGAGCTTTCTAATCCATCAGTCAGCGGGCGGGTTGGGCGGTGGGTGGTTGACGGGCGCGGAGCCCATTTTGTACCGATCACTCTCCCCTCGGCAGAAAGCGCCCAACATCGCCGATTCACCACCGCGACCATACGCAAGTTTCGCCCAATGCTCCCTTTCCTGACACCAGCTCCGAGAGCGAGCCTCCTCTCTGCGCGAAGCGAGCGTATCCACGACGCCCGCTAACACTTACCCTACCCAGCCGCAACTCCGGTGGCACAGTCAGCACTGCTTAGCAATCATCCTGTGTGCTCGGCAGCCCTGTGCTCTTCTGTCCTTCTACCGCCAACGGCCCTCAATTCTATCTCCGCATCACCAAAGTGACGACCCTCTGCACACTGGCTGTACCATTCTCACACCCAGTGTGCGAGGCAGCTCGCTGAAACCTAGGCAACTGCTCAACAGCCATCACGTTGCCTCCACTGCACGTCGTACAGTCTCCCTCCAACTTACCTAATTTATCCATGGCGTCAGCATAACGTGAGTCAAATTGGGCTAGTGGATGAGTCCTTACCCACTTTCCAACTCATCTCCCTGGACTGCATCCGTGGTGCTGCATTTCGCAAACCACACGCCAAAGGGTCTGCGGCCCGAAGGATAAGGCGCTCAGCATCTTACGGTTTTTGACCTAGTCCTCTCCAGATTGACGTATGTTTTTCAAATCATCACTGTCTCAGATGCGAACGCCCCTCTCAAAAGGCGTGCGCATTTTGCAACCAAGTTACCTAATCAACCGTCAGCAAGATCTTGCAAGCTTTTCGTGGAGATCATACACTAGCATGAGTTCGGGTCAAGCGCCAATCTTCTCAGAAGGTGCAGATCGTGACCAGCTTTCGAGTGACGTAGCTCTGTTGCTTGGGGATGGGAGATGGGAGCTCAGTAGTGACAGAAAGGGCATTGAGAAACGCTTTCAGTTCAAAGGATTCAAGAAAACTTGGGTCAGTTGACGAGCCATTCCTATGCCATAGCCCACACCTCACCCACTGCCCGATATCAGAGCATAATTCTGAGAAAATGCGTAGGAATTCATGAATCTTGTTGCGGATGATTGTAAAAAGCTGAATCATCATCCAGAATGGTCCAACGTAAGTAAATTCGAGCCGATGTTGATTACCCTCATGACTACACTAGGAAACCTAATTGAATCTACAACACAGATCTACAACAAAACGCATATCCGATGGACCACTCATAATCCATCGGGTCTATCCACCAAGGACATCCAAATGGCGCACATATGCGACGCTCATGCTGCAAGCTTAGGGGGTACTGCGATTACGCAAGCCACGCAAACAGGATCGTCAGCGGCTCTTGGACTGGAGGCTGGAGATTGTTGCATACCCAAACAGGCTACCCAAACCAAAGGGTCATAGATAATGAACCATTTATAGAAGATTTCCTCTCTTGTCTGCTGACTGAGACTACCAAAATCATCGGTAATAAAGCAGATATTACCCACTCGGAATTAGGAAAGCCACTAAAGACATGAAGAGTCCCAAGCATTGGTGGGTTTTGAGAATTAGCTATCGGGCGTAGCCTCGGCTTCTTCGGCCCATAAGTCCGGCTTGAAGATGGCTATGTTAGTGATGCAGATGCACAAAAGGCCCTTGGGCTTGCCCTACAAATCCAATCAAACATTGCACTACCGGTCGCAGCCCTGGTCATCCAATCGATGGTTCGTACGAAAGATTACATAGTCCTAGATACCAACAAGCGTCAGTTGTTGCAGCAAGAAATATCGTCGACCGCGAGAGATAATGGAGCTTAAAAGCGTTCGGCGAGGGCCACAGTATTACCTCAAATAAGCAGAATTATCAAATTTTTCATTAGAAAATACTCGGGGGAGGTGCACCGAACAACGTTGTTGAGGGTCTTTATGACATGTATTTATAAACATGTAACGAATTATATCTCTCACTGTCTGCGACATTTCTCAATATCTCAATAGTACGAGTCTCTCCCCTGCTTGTTGCGTGCAACATGACCATTTTCATTGTCTCCGACGTATTTTGTCATCGATTCATGCACTCTTTCATAGGAAGGTGTGGAAAGATATTTGCTTGAATGTCAAACACGGAAATAGCCTGGTGGCATGCAATGGTGCGGTTCATGACAAGGACCTGATAAAGCAAGCGCGATATGATAGGCCCGTTCGTAACCTGGAGCGGCCCTATCAAAGATGAAGATAGCAGATTTTTAGTCTATTCAACTCGTGGACTTCCCCAATCAAAAGCCTCACAAGTCCCACAAAAGCAAGAAGTACTGTGGATTGGAACCTGAAAAAATTTCTTCATTTCAGAGCAGAAATGTAGTCATCCAATACAAGCTCAGCGATGCCGAAGATGTTTCACGTTGACATTCAGGCAAATTTCTCAAGAGAGCGTGGCAATGTCTTCGCTATGATTGGGCCTTGATTTTCTTCGGTACCGCTAGATTGATCCTTTGTTCCGACCTGTCCAACCTGGCTCCGCTCAAGGTCTTATTGTGGTCCAAACTCATCACAGAGGACAGTTGTATCGCAGCTATGCTGCTCTTGTTCGGGTTGGAAACTAAGCCTTCTGACTGTGGATTCTTGGAGACCTCCAGTTTCTATACCGTTAGTCTTTTCTGTAAAATGACACTGCGCTGAGATGTGGCATTCTGGATCGAAAACCCTCGTCTAAGTAAAGACGTTCTTGAGGTGCTATCCAATCGAGCCATATGAAGATACTTATGCACGGGCAAGCGATGGAATCGACGTGGTGAATGAAATTCTCCTAGTAAACGCGAGGACCGTCAAATTACTACCATTATCCTAGTACACGGTCATGATGTTTCACATTTTCGTTCGAAGTCTGCAATTCAGAAGCAAGTCTTCTCGAACATGACCAGGGTTCGTACGTATGTGAAGCTCGGTGGTGGATAATTTTGCGGACCCCTGAAACTTTAGTGAGTCTTCCTTACCTCCGCTCCCAGTCCTCTACTGTATCTTAAACCTTAGGACCATGCATAGCTTTTGCTAAAGACAATCCATATACTCTCGGCGCTTCCATACATGTTCTATGCAGAATAGCTATCCAGTTGGTTCCGTGTCCCTAAATTGATCTCATGCCTAACCGTTGCTTTTCACGGAGCCGGATCGTGGACACCGACCGGCAACCAGCGACCAGCTAACATCCTGAGTTGCCCAAATTTTGGCCAACAATCCTTTATCCTGTTTCTTGACTGATTCTGTTACTTGAGAAATAGTGATAAGTCCTTAGCCACGTTCATTGGCTCGGAAAACTGACAGCAAATTACCCTCCCAACAGCCTGACAGTCTTACCAGGCACAGACGCTTGAAAACTCAGTTTTCAGGTCACAAGGACCAAGTCTTTGTTTATCCGTTCAAACTAGAAGCCAAGGATATGAAGGGATTAAGACCCTGCAGCTTCATCCACCTACCGGAGAATCTCCAGCTACTGCAGCTCGTCAAGTGAACAGGTGCTGGGACCTAATTAAACGCAGGGCACGTTGCATCGCTAAACCCTGGATTCATCCAACATGGTAATCCTCCAGTATCAACTGCTGCCAATCTACCCCAGATTCTTCGGTTCCTGATATTCCCCTCCTACAACAAATTTACCCCGCGCCTAGCCAATGGTCCTAATTATCTCGTTATATTATATTCATCTACATTTAGTCAGGGATGCCCCCGATCGTGCCTTGGCGGATGGACTAATAGTCTAAATATCCGTCCAATGACGGCTGTGGTAGGTCTCCAGCCCTCGGCCCGCGCCGAATGTTGGCAATGAATTGTTTCACTGTTACATCCTTTTGCCTGCTTTTCATTTCTCTTCGGCAGAAATTCTGTTTTTCATTCTATCGGAGACCTTTGAATTGATAGTCCTATTCGTGTCTAAAGCTAAAAGCAAGTTATTTATTATTGATTAAATGAAAAAAGCGTATTCTATAAGCTCCAGATATTGGGATAAAAATCAAGGTTATCGGCATGATCTCCATTCTCCCGGAAATTGAAGGAAACTGCTTGGTGCTATGATGCTCGGCGCTGCAGGGTCTCGCCCTGGAGAAACAGCCGCCAGGTTCAGATCAATCCACCGATATTGCTATCCATATTCCAATTGGCATTGCAGGTGACCCTGATCTACTTTTTTCAGGGACCAAGGACATTTGCCTGAAGATTGATTACTCCATGCAATGTTGACTTGCATAGTCTCTCCGATGCTTGCCACATTCAGCCGAGTCAGGGCAGGACCGGTGTGCTTCAATGAGGATTCCGAGCGTCCATGTGAACGACATTGGCAAACTATATAAGATCTCAGCTTGGCGTCCGAACCCATCTGTTTTTCTAACCACAGTTCGATCGTTTCAATCCCTCAAGAACACTCCTTCTAGTTCAATCCTTCAAAATGTACAACAAGCTTGCTCTTGCCGCTCTCTTCCTTCGCGCAGCACGCGCACAACAAGCCGGGACTCTAACTACAGAGACACACCCTGGGCTCACCACCCAGAATTGCACAGCAAGCGGATGCACCACCCAGAACAGCAAGATTGTGCTTGACGCAAACTGGCGATGGACTCACTCAACCTCTGACAGCACCAACTGCTATACTGGCAACACTTGGGATGCCACTCTTTGCCCTGACGATGCCACATGCGCAGCGAACTGTGCTCTTGACGGCGCCGATTATACAGGTACCTACGGTATCACGGCAAGTGGCAGCTCTCTCAAGTTGGACTTCGTAACACAGGGCTCCCAAAAGAATGTTGGATCACGTACCTACCTCATGGCCAGCGACACCGAATACCAGATGTTCAACCTCAAGAACAGAGAATTCACTTTTGATGTGTAAGACTCAGGTTTTTTTTTTCGTATCGAGAGAGCCACAGCTGATATTTGTATAGGGATGTCTCTAACCTCCCATGTGGTCTCAACGGTGCTTTATACTTTGTTGCTATGAGCGCTGATGGTGGTATGGCCGAGTACCCCACTAACAAGGCTGGTGCCAAGTACGGAACTGGCTACTGCGATTCTCAATGCCCGCGTGATCTCAAGTTCATTAGCGGTCAGGTAAGCTTTCGAACCTTTGTCGCAGTTCGAGTTTCGCATAACTAATGAGTAAACGCAGGCCAATGTTGATGGCTGGGTTCCAGACTCCAACAGTGCCAACAGTGGCACTGGCAACCACGGTTCCTGCTGTGATGAGATGGATATCTGGGAGGCCAACAGCATTTCCGAGGCTCTGACTCCTCACCCATGCACATCCACTGGTCAGACTCTTTGCACCACCACCGACTGCGGTGGAACCGATACCAACGGTACTCGTTACGACAGTGTTTGCGATCCTGATGGATGCGACTTCAACCCCTACCGCTTGGGCAACACCAGCTTCTACGGACCCAGCGGTGTCGTTGATACTGGCTCCGTTTTCACTGTCGTCACGCAATTCATCACTGCTGACGGCACTGACACTGGTGACTTGAGCGCCATCAAGCGTATCTACGTCCAGAACGGCAAGGTCATCCAGAACGCCAATTCTGACGTTTCGGGCATCACTACCACCAACGAGATCAACACCGAGTTCTGCACACAGAAAGAAACCGCCCTCGGTGACAGCACCGGTTTCATCACAAAGGGTGGCTTGACCAAGATGGGCACTGCTTTGGAAAGCGCGGTTCTGGTCATGTCTCTCTGGGGTAAGTTCTTGAAGATACAAGGAAATCCCTTTAATATTCCGACACTGACATAACAAAACAGATGACTACGCTGCCAACATGCTCTGGCTCGACTCCGACTACCCCACTGACGCCCCCACCACCAACCCCGGTGTTGCTCGCGGTACTTGCTCTACTTCCAGCGGTGTTCCCGCCACCGTTGAAAGCCAGAACGCCGGTGCATCCGTCACCTACTCGAACATCAAGTTCGGTACCATTGGCTCCACCTACGCTTCATCATAAGTCATTCATTGAGAGATGAGATTTGAATGTACCAAGTTGTTCTAAAAGAGCATGAGCGATAGAAGGATGTCGGACTTTTACCTTCGATCTGACCTCAGTCTTTCTTGTATATAACTTTTTGACTGGTGATTACACCTTTTTTTTTACTTTCCAGTGCGTCTCTCGGTTCTTTGGTAGAGCGCATATTCATGTACATGCTTCATCTGAAAACACATTCTTTTCAACTCATAATCCGACTGACAACTTCTTAAAAGTGAAGACTGGTGTTGGGGTCTGGATGTATGCCCTATCAGGATTCAGATTGTTTCTTCCACCAATGACATGACTGCCCCTATCGAGACGAATCCCACCAAGCCCAATTCGCGACTTCGGTAACTTTACAATTCCTTAATGAAAATAGTTTGGAATTTGTATCGAGTAAAGTGGAGCACGGTGCTGCATGTTGAAAAGGAACATAGACTTGAAAACTCGGCTACAACAGGAAAGCGTTTCGTACACGAACGACTAATCCGAAAATGACCTTATCTCCAAATCCCTAGTTCGGTTCAAGTGTGCTTACATTGTCACAATAAATTCGATCTCTGATTCTGCTCAATGAGGTCTTTCTTGCATGCGTAGCGCGCTTCTTATCAATTCTCGTCAGCTTAAAAGTCCTAGCCTACTACTATGTCGTGACTGATGTAGTCCTGCGGCACGGATCGCTGATGCTAGGCCACGAATCCTTTGCGATTTCCGCAGAGCGAAGTATCTTTCTGAAGCATTCAACAAGCGGCATGCAGTTTAACGTGCAGATGCTTATCTACGTGCCGCCTTACGACCTACGACTGTCGCTCTATCCATGTTGATTGCAGAACCCTGGCGATACTCATTGTAAGCTTTCAGAAGCAGCTCTCGCATCTGCTCACCCTGGCCTTGACCTTGGTTGTCCAGTCGGCTATAGCTCAACTCCTCATAACCAAGCATAAGATTCTCCATGACCAGCGTCAGATGCGTTTTCGGGATTGCATCGCGGGATATCGATATATCCGTCAAACCATGATTCTCGAACATAATAGGAAGCTCATTGATCCAGCTTTGATTCAAATGTCAGCAAAGACGTGTTTCTACTACAATAGCCCCATTGCAGTAGAACTGACGTGGGAATCAACTCAACATTCGGGGGTGTACATGCTCGCAAATGGGCTTGGAGTGAATCAAGAGCATCAATCGATTCCCAGGATTGGCAGTGACTTTGACGCCCCTTGCAATGTCAGGTTCAGCTCACTGCATCTAGCCTCCCGGCTCTGGAGGCCTCAATCATTTTCTATGCGAGAAAGACGATACCCTCAGATAATAGGCTCGGCTTACTGAGCATCTTGATAACATTTTGGAGAATAGGTGCAGGATTGGTTTTCTGGCAAACCCACAGGAATAGTCTGATGTGAAAAATATCGTATTGTCCTTCCTATTCCTTAGGGAGCTCCGTCAATGCATTAAAAGTATGCACTTCCATGTTCGCAGGGAGCCATTCTTAGGATGCACATTGAGAAGTATCAACATCAAACCTATGAAGGACTGTTGTCGTCGGAACTTGACGAGCCAAGTCAATGAGCCAGATGCTAGTTCAGCAAGGATCTCGTCAGCCGTGGGGTTATTCCAGGTATGAATAGCAAATCAATTTATATTCTCACCCAGTGTCCGTACCCACGTCTGCAATCTTAACGTGTGGATTGCTGATTGGCATTCTTGGGTGCAACAAGTAGCCAACGAAATCTCTCCAAAGGTAGTGCTGATGATTGAGTCTGTAAGAATAATCAGCTGCCTTGGACTCTATATATGATTAATCATGAAAACAGATCCATTAACGATACTTTAGTATACCTTGCTGATGCGGCGTACCCACGGTCTAGCACATAGTTATCTGATAGCTCGGTCATGTTTTATGTTATTACCCAGAGAATGAACAAGAAGCAAAGTAGATCTAAGATTTCAAGATGCGTGCTTGTCCCTGGATTTGAAAAGAATTGTGAGATTGATCGACCGAGTCCATCCTACTAAAGGCCCACAACATCGTCTCAAGTTCAGATGCCTAAATTAGGTTTGAAGACGAATCGTATACCTCTTTCGAACATTAAGTGCGGGGTCCACGACCATAACTGTAGACTTGTTTTATTCTGGGATGATGGAGAGATGCAAAGGAGTTAGCTACCGAAATATCCACCCAAACCTTCTGATGAAATCTGGCGTTGAATCGAAAAGATGCATGTGAAGAATAGTGTCCCTCTTTTGATTTGAAATGGGCGTCTTCTATTTGGCTAATAGCCTCCTAAACCCCCACAATTTACACTATATGCATATTTGTTGAAGTGGAATCCAACGATTGCTCATCCAATCCAGATATCGAGACCTCGAATGCTCTTCTGCAAGCTCTTTTGTCAAGGTATAGGATTAGCAACTTCGGTCGCGGTTGGATAATGATTTGTTTTGAGTTTCTTTTGAGGAGAGATTGCTCCGATGCGTGAGTAATGTCCTTCAAATGTAGCATCCTCTAAAACAATGACTCAAGATCTTTTGAAGACAAATGGAAACTGATAAGAAATTTGGATTCGTAGATTTCAATTGGACTCGAGAACAAGGACGCCGGATGCTATATAACTTACGCTATGCCATCCAGACCCTACAAAAAGAAAGCCAGCGCCCGAGAAACGAATATGAGTACAAATCTTCCGTGCCAACAAGTCTTTACCTCAAATACCTTTCATCGGCTACTCCCAGTACTTGGCTAATCTCCTTTATTCGATTCTCTCACACTCTCAATAACTTGGCCGCGTAATCAAGAATGAGGGACTCTTGAGGGAAACTCAGTTCTTCCAGCTTCTGTGCATAGGGAGTTGGCACCTCTGCACCAGTGACCCTGACAGGCGGTGCTTGTAGATAGTCGAACCCATACTCGCACGTGAGCGCGATGAGTTCTGCACCCACACCGAAACTTGGGAAATCGGAGATGACAGCCATGAGGTGGCCGGTCTTCTTGACGGATTTTATAATGGCTTCGACATCCATGGGCTTGATGGAACGGAGGTTGATGACTTCAGCTTCGACACCGTATTTCTTCTTGAGTTCTTCGGCAACGTTGAGGGATTGGCCGACGGTACGAGAAGCAGCGACGATGGTCAGGTCTTTGCCTGGGCGTTCAATCTTGGCCTTTCCGAACTAAAGATTCCATGAGCCTTGATTTGCTGACAGGGAATTATAAAACTTACAGGGATGACAAAGTCGGAACGCTGGACCTCCTCGCCGACTTGGAATGGGAGACCATAAAGCAACCTGACATTCGTTAGCCCCATCATTAAACATCGTTGACCGTCTATTCCACTGACTCGTTTTCTAGCACGACGACGGGGTTGGGATCCCGAATAGCAGCTTTAAGTAAACCCTTGGCGTCCTCGGAGCTGTATGGCGAAACAACTTTGAGGCCTGGAATGCTTCCATACCATGCGGAATAGTCTTGTGAATGCTGCGCTGCAACACCAGCAGCAAAACCATTGGGTCCTCGGAAGGTAATATTACAGGGTTGAATACCACCAGACATATAATGCGTTTTTGCTGCGGAGTTGATGATTTGATCGATGGCTTGCATGGCAAAGTTGAAGGTCATGAATTCGCACTGATTGATGGATCATGTTAGACCGCCAAATGACAAATGGCATTGTTAGTTGCTACTCAAGCTTACCACAGGATGGAGGCCCGCAAGCGCAGCTCCGACAGTAAGACCAGCAAAGCCGGACTCAGTGATGGGACTATCAATAACTCTCTTTTCTCCGAAGCGATCTAGAAGTCCTTTTGTGACCTTGTATCTGTCCCAGACATCGCCATTAGCTCCGTCACGCTCAAGGGATTTGGCTGCCATTATGGCCGAACATAAAAAAATCCCCCACTCACGCTCCATTGTACTGCGCTACTTCCTCGCCAAGTACGAAGACCTTGTCATTCTGCTCCATCTCTTCCGCCATTGCCTCATTGAGCGCCTCACGCACCGTCATTTCCTTTGATCCACTGGGAGTCGCATACTGTCTCCTCCGGATGATGGGAGCAGCGGAAACCGGCAAGACCGTCGACCTCAGGAGATTGCAAGATGCATGCGATGCCTTCAACAGCCTTGAAGCTGGCCGAAAGAGTCTTGAGGCCGCCATGGCGATGGTGTGAGGAATTGAAAAAAGCCGTTGGGATGACGGGAGCTGGATGGTGAGCTCTGAGCTCTAGCGCCGGACTCCGGCGAATCCTCGTCTCTTCCGGCGCTAGTAAATTACGGAGACAGAACCCACTTATCAACCATTCTTGCCGACATAGCTTAATAAATTTCGTGAATTCGTACGAATCTGGACATCGCGTCACGAAAGATGTCAATTGGCTAGTGTCGGCTTCTATGTGCTGGTGCATAGTCTTTTCGTCGATCTGCAGGACTCGGTACATTTTATCATGAACAGCGAGCACTGCAGAGGCTGTCCAGATCAAATTACCCATTACTCTGGGCATCTATAAGTAAAGATATGATTTCCTAAGAAGAATCGTAAAATACGTGAGTTAAGAAAGCACATATCACAACCCACAAACCAATTTTCCATACATTTTATGCAAATGAAAGGTGTTTACGATCCTTGCTCTGCGTCCAAAGGCATATGTTCTATGACTCGTAAGGGCGTGCAGAAAAAAGCTTTCCAAGCACAATTTCTTCCAAAGAGATCAGCCATTATAGACCCACTATTGGCCTTGTCATCAGTTGCTGTTAAAAGAAAATTTTGAGCCAAACCCTAGGAGACTATAATCGATTCAACCGCTGTTGTTTGTCTGGTAATGATCATTCCCGGCGTCGCCGCTGGAAGTCATAACTGATCGGTGGACAACCCTGGGCGCATCCCTAGTAAGAGTCAACAGCATTGTAACGTAATTATTGAATAAAATGCCAATTCAGAACCTATAGAGTAAATATTCAAAAATATGAGATAACCAGCGGAATCATTAGCCAGCCCTCATAGTCTGTTATGATTATCTCACTGTGGGCCTGATTGGATTGTTGATCTGAGAAAGTATCTGTGCAATAACCTTGGCTGTGCTTCATTGGTCTCGCGTTGGCGCTCTTGTTCCAT
Source organism: Astrothelium macrocarpum (assembly GCA_021030915.1). Classification (NCBI taxonomy): domain Eukaryota; kingdom Fungi; phylum Ascomycota; class Dothideomycetes; order Trypetheliales; family Trypetheliaceae; genus Astrothelium; species Astrothelium macrocarpum. Next base: position 81,565 of record JAGEMR010000064.1, on the reverse strand, counting down.
TTGGCGATCTAGTTGGTCGTTGCTGTTTTGTCGGTTGCGCGCAGTTTCGACCATACTGCAAAGTTCAGTTGAAGTAAAGACTATCTCTGGCATTGGCGATACAGCAAGGAGAGCAGGCGACACTTCTTTGGCGCAGATGAAGTCTACCAGTGAAACGCGCAATTCAACACCGCTTACTGGCTGTCCATTTGAATTCCTGAAAACCTACAAAGTTTGTCAAAAGATTCAAAATGGCACAACCAGCGATACCATTACCTGGTTTTCGACGTCTGCTACAACGCCAATTGTCTGTTGTCTTCCGGTTTCCTGAATGTCTGCGCGCCACACAGATAATCGGGCAGTCTCTCTTTTTTTATACATATCCTGACAGTCCAAGTGTATGACAGTCCGAATGAGACCGCCCGAGCCTTGAATATACCTTTCCGCCTTAATTGGTATCTTTTTCGGTTTTCCTCCCCACGTCACTTCGATCAAGAGACCGGCGCGAACGCAAGGTTCATATCCAAAGGATACATCCGGCGCTTTCTTATCTATACCTCCCTTTCCTCGAAGCTTCATACCTGCGTCGGTCAAAGGCTCGATACCTTTGGCAAACTGTGCGACTGGATCTGGTTTGGTCGTTTGGTCCTCTAGCCATCGCGATATCCTGTTACTTAGCTTACCGCTGAGATTGCCATGGAAATGCGATACCATTCGAATTACAAATTCTTTGTCTTCATGAGTATACTCATATCTGAACAGTTAGCTGGCCATGTTCCCTAACAGAGAACGCAACACTTGCCGGAGTTTAGTCGCGAAATAACTCTCTAGTTCTGGCCTCTTTGCTATTCGACGCAATAGCTGCTGATACTCAGGCTCACTGATTTCCCTCTCAATCAAAGGCTGATTTCCACTGTATTGGTCTTTGGACATGGAATTGATAAGCCTAATTAGGCTTGAAATCCTGCCATTTGAAGCCCGGCGTTGCTTGACAGCTTTGCTGATTCGGCGTGCCACGGTGCTGGGCTCCTGCACTGGATGATTGAAGTTCTTGAGGGGAGATGAAGCGATAGCTTCGTTTTGCAGAGGGTTGGAATCTCTCTGTGAGTCGGGTATCTGGGGAGCTTGGTCGAGGGTTGTAACCCCTGAACTTCCAGTATGTACGCAGGCTGATTCGTGCACGACTGGCTGAATAAAGTCTTCTGTAGAAGCTGAGGGCACCGACTTCGAAGGCGTTGAATTGTTTGATTTGGATGCAATCTGCTTCCCAGAATTCGCGTTAGGAGACGGTTGGTGAGATGGCGTTGGCGTCGTGCGGGTGGGTTTGAGCGTTTTCGATTCACAAGAATCTGTCTTGAGAGTACTGGGTGTCGGTACACTTTGATTGGGCGTATTTAGCTTCAGATAAGACTTGACGACGGGCCAAAACTCGTTAAGACTACGCTGCCTTTGCTCAGGCTTGGAAAGCGACATTTCAAACGTGCCATGAAACTGGGCAGTCGTGAAAGGTAGACACCGACCACCACACAACGAGGTGCCGGTTTTGGGCTCATACATAATGCAGAACGTTAGCGCGGTCAGACCCAAGACGCTTACTCTTCGCCGGAATTAGAGGTCGTGACCGCGCAACGTTCCATTTGGACCCATCATGGACAGGCAAACAATCAGTTGTGCAACAATCCTTTGATTTCATATGTCAACACCCTGGTTGCTTGACACGTTTCTTTACATTGCGTTGAATGGCACTAAAGCTTGTGACAGCGGGAACGGCTCGGCACGGGCTCAGTAGAGCAAAAGAGATGTTTGCAGTTAGACTAGAGAACATTCGTTTCAATGCTATTGTTTGTCATGTCTTTGTACCTCCTCAAGTTGATGGATTGTTAAAGCTTTCAAAACATCTGCAATGCATGTTAATCATTGGCGGCTCGGGTGATACTGGACGGAAATGTCCATGTTAATAGGTTGCATCTTATGAAAGCGATGACAAATTCTCATGACACCAAGATAAAGACTGAGAACGAGAATACGAGAAAAAGATAGGAAAAAATGGAGAATCTGCAGGGAATAATAAAAGCTACCCAACACCTAGACATGTTCCTGGTCAAAGGCGATACGAACACTTAGAATATTGGAAAAAGATACCCTTACGGAGTAGCCGTTATGAGCGCGCGGGCTGATTGCTTGTTTTGGTTACAGGAAGAACGAGGTACCCCAAGTGACGAAAAGGTTGTTGCTGCTGACTAAGAAGTGAAAGCACTGGCCATGCCACCTTCCATCGCTCCTTTTGGGCTAAATTGTCAATAATTAAATACCTGATATAAAAACATCGTGCGCTAAATTACATTATTTACAATCGAAGCATCCACCGCACAGTCTAGCCCATGTGTACGACATCTCCCACTCATGCTTTGGGCTTTCGTGCCACCATGAGATACATTGGTGTAAAGAGTTTCTTTTGCCCACCAGCAACAAGACTCTCCCCTGCCAATGCCAGACTGTCAGCTGTTTTTTGAGTTCCCTTTGGTGCAAGGCCAATTGTCTCTAGTACATTCATGAGCCCGTGTAAGGAAAATCTGCCGATTTTGGTCATCCTATAGATGGCGAAGAAATCCCAGATGCTAGTCATGTATTTCCATTCGCCGGACAGTGGCCAGTACCATGGTAAAGGATCAGGCCGATCCGCCAAATCCTCGTGAAGCTCGAGCTCAAATCCCACGGCTTTTATGGCCTTTAGTGCAACCTCGATTTTCTCCATGTTTGAAATGCCATCGCCCTGCTCAATACCCAGCCGTATTGAGCGGTGCTCAGGATTGTCGTTGTCGTAATTGTCAGTCATGAGCCACTCGTAGACACCAAAAACTCCCTCTGGTTTGAGGACCCGGAATATTTGGCCGTAAATGCCTTCAAGGGATGGGGCGTGTACCGTAGCCTCAATCGCATATACAGCATCGAAGCTATTATCCGGAAATGACATTTGCTAGGAAATTCGACGTTAACAGCGAAGAGATAAGGAGGAATATCGTTCCCAAAACTAACCATAAAATCGCCTTTTGTAAATGAAAGCTTGTCCGACAACCCTTCTTTTGCTGCATATCGTGTTGCTCGCTCGATTTGGTAGTCATTATTGTTTAACCCTACAACATTGGCACCAGAAAATTTGACAATCTCTCTTGCGGGTCCTCCAACACCACATCCAACATCCAAGACTACCATATCGTCCCTCAAGCCCATGACGTGCGCAAGGTAGTGCTCGTGTCGGGCAATGGCTTGGTTAAAGGGCTCACCGTAGGCAAATCTGCAGAAGTGAAATGAAGCACCCCATCCATACTCGTACAAGTCGGTCGCAAGGTTGTAATAACTATAACGTTTATTCAATTCCTCAAATGGCATGACCATGACGCGCTGGGAGCATACTGTCTTGTGAGGCTGGCATATTCGGCTCTGCGAGCTGCTCGGGTCTCAGGAGTTTCATCTGCAGCAGCCTTGTTGTCCCAATGCTTGAAATATTCGTCAAGCGCCGCCTTTTGCGCTGCTGGGTCTTTCCCTCCCATCATTGCTAGTATACCTGCCCTTTCTTGGGCAGACTTTCCGTGGAGCACTTTGTTAAACTGGGCATCGCGAGCGTGGTCTTCGGCTTCAAGCGCAATTGGAGCCATGGTAAGTTGCTGACAGAGTATTCGAGTGACTTTTCGAAAGGAGCGACCGTAAGAAAACCAATCTTTCAACAAAATTCGAGCTTTTGGAGTAGTGGGAACATGAAGCACGGAGAGTACAGTTGTAGTAAAAAATAAATTCAGGGACCAATCCAAGACGCTGTGGCGTTTTTCAGGGATCACGCCACTGTGGATGAGCTGAATCCGCTCGGAAACGTGCATCCGTTCCGGGGTATGATTCCGTTCCGGGATGTATGTACAACATGTATCTGATGCTCAAGATGATTGGCGAAATCTCATGAGATCATCGCTTTGTAGCAGCGAACCTTATTGCCATGAAGACTGTAAGACCAACTAACGTAGCGAATTAGATGCAATCCTTTTTTCTTCGATTCCATTAACTTGATATGTGATCCTCTGTTAGTCTGGGTACATCCGCTTATACCTATCTCTGTTCATATTCTCGTATGAATAAAGCATCATGATTTTCACTGCTGTTTTATTCTTCCCTAAGCCTAAAAGCTTGGTATAGTTCTTGTTCGCCCAAATCCACAATGTATGGATTTGACTGCCAATTTCCATCATTCTGAACTTCCGCTGAAGGAGGGTTCCTAAGCGAAAAAAATTATGTCTACATCACATGTCTTGTTCCATTTCTTCTCCATCACGATTGGCATGGCTGCTTTCATGCAACTCCGTATCGCTGTTAGCATCCCCTTCTTCCAGCTCATCTCCATACCATTCATCGTCGTCCATATCCCAATCCTGCATATCTTCATCACTCAACTCCCCATCATCCTCTCCACCCTCACCATTTTCCTTTCCACCTCTTTCCGCTCTTTCCCGCTTCTTTCTCTCCACATTCTCTCTTTGCTCTTTCCGCCTCCTCTCCTTCTCCTTCCTCCGTTCCTCCCATACCCTCTCCATCTCCTGCTCTTCCTCTCGCGTCTTCCGGATTGTCTCATGCCACATCACCTTCCCACTGCATAGCCCCTCCTCTACCTTTGTCAACCTCAAGGATAGCCGTGGTCCAAGCTCTATCAGCTTCACCGCCCTCTTCTCGACTCGTCGAGTGCCCCCTACAGTCCGTACGCCATGACCTCTCCTCCTTTGGCTTTCGTCCCCTACAGCACCAGCACTCTGCGCTGATCCGCTCGCGTTGCCGGCCACAGCTGGCGTCACTTCTTTCTGTCGGCCGAGCACTTTCCTAGCCCCCTCCTGCAACACTTCGACTTCGGCGTCCGTTTCTACCTCGCTCTCGCTGCCACTTGTGTAATTCCCTGCTTCGGGCTCGAGTAAGTAGTCCGCTACGTCTTCGAGCTTGCCAAGGTTCGGGAGGGGTTTGATTCGAGAGCCTGACTTGGAGGATGAAGTAGCTTGTTCGAGGCGGCGGAGAGGCTTGGGAAGTGAGGTCGATCGGGTTGTGATGGCGTAATGGCGGAGTGTGAGCCGGTAGGCGCCGTTTGTAGGTTGTGTGTCGGATGCGTCAGCAGGTTCGGTCTCACGATTGACAAGTAAAACTCGGCGAATAGAGGAGAGAGGTGTAGTTTGTGGTGAGATGGGTGGAAAAAGGGATTGGAAGACTGTGGTGGTGAGTTTTTCGAGGTGCTTCGGAATTGCGTTTGGCGAAGGCTCGTTCGACGCGTTTTGCGTTAGGAAATTATTCATGACGAGCTGCGCAAAGGTTAGCTGTCTTCTATGCACTCAAATGGTAGAGCAGTGACAAACCAGTGGAGGGCTTTGGTGAAGTTGCAGGCCCGCCTTGGGATGCTTTTGCGCCTTCATGACATCCTTGGAGAGCGAGTATTTGTCTACTCTAAAGTGCAGTGTTGGTCCTCTAGGTGTGATTGCGAGTCTTAAATTTGTATTCCCTTTTTCAGATCTTGAAAATAGCAACAGATGTGTTACACCCAATGGGCCACACATAGAAGTGTAATCCCGCAAATGATTATTCCTTCTTTCTCTTAAACGACTGGCGGTATGTGGCTCCATCATCTCTCGCACGTCTCTAACTAGCTGGCTTATACTGGGTCCCACTTCTCCTGCTCCAATGCGGATAACCATGCTCTTGGGAACGCGTTCACCAGAGTCTTTGAGGCCATTGCTTTGTGTGGGTCTTGAAATTGTCTGTGGGCGTTTTCTCGTCTTTCTATGAGCCATCTTGCTGGTTGATCAAGCGTTGTATCGGATGTCGAGTATAGTTTAGAAGATCGTGATGCAGTGCGCGAAATAAAAATTGCGCGACCAATCGGAATGTATCTTGGCCGAATCTTATCAGATGAACATCTTTCCCTACCGCTATCAAAACTTTGCAAACCCACTGACTTTTGTCCCTGCCTCCTCCGGTGTAGACGAATTTCAAAATGCCCTCATTCAAAAGAAGACGTTTAGACACTAAGCGAACTAGAGTAGAGGGCGCACACGTTCGCGATAAAGACCATGCCAACAGACAACTTACAACAAGATCAGACAGTTCCCCTTCAGAAGCTGAGCACCTTTCATTGGAAACTCCCGCTATGGTCGAATCTGCACCCAAGAAAACTTTTTCGGACCTTGGAATTATGGACCAACTATGCGAAGCATGTACCAAATTAGGCTTCAAGCACCCAACGCCAATACAAACCGAAGCCATTCCATTGGCACTACAAGGTCGAGATCTCATAGGCCTGGCTGAAACCGGGAGTGGAAAAACAGCAGCTTTCGCACTTCCCATGCTACAAGCCCTATGGGAGAAGCCTCAAGCCTTCTATGGGCTAGTCTTAGCACCGACGCGGGAATTGGCATACCAAATATCAGAACAAGTCGAGGCATTGGGCTCCGAAATATCGGTGCGATGTACGGTACTTGTGGGAGGCATGGACATGGTCCCACAATCAATTGCTCTCGGCAAGAAACCGCATGTTGTCGTTGCCACACCAGGTCGTCTGCTTGACCATTTAGAAAACACCAAGGGTTTCTCTCTACGAACTCTCAAATATCTTGTGGTGGACGAGGCCGACCGACTGCTTGATCTCGACTTTGGTCCTATCCTTGATAAAATCCTCAGAGTCCTACCTCGTGAGCGACGAACATATCTATTTTCAGCCACCATGTCATCAAAGGTTGAGTCGTTACAACGAGCTTCCCTAAGTAACCCTCTCAGGGTCTCCATAAGCTCGTCATCACATCAAACAGTGTCCACATTACTTCAATCATACATCTTTGTCCCACATAAGCACAAAGACATCTATCTTACATACTTACTCAGCACTTTCTTTGCCGGACAGACCGTCATCGTCTTCGCCCGCACCGTAATTGAGGTTCAACGTCTCGCACTCATGTTGCGAGCCCTCGGATTTGGCGCAATACCACTCCACGGTCAGCTCTCGCAGTCCGCGCGTCTGGGTGCTCTCTCCAGGTTTCGCGCTCGGAGTCGAGATATTCTCGTAGCCACTGATGTTGCAGCTCGTGGACTTGATATCCCTTCTGTGGATGCGGTGATTAATTTCGATCTGCCGCCCGACAGTAAGACGTATGTTCACCGCGTGGGTCGAACCGCGAGAGCGGGAAAGAGTGGGCACGCGATCAGTGTGGTAACGCAGTATGACATAGAGATCTGGATGAGGATTGAGAATGCGCTAGGGAAAAAGCTAGAAGAGAAAGAAGGAGTAGAAAAAGAAGAAGCATTGGTGTTGAGTGAGCGGGTTGGAGAGGCCCAACGTGTCGCCATTAAAGAGCTAAAGGATGAGCAGGAGAGAAGAGGATCGAGAGGAGGTAGAATGAGAGGTAGAAACAGTGGTCGGCGAACGAGAGATGAGATGGATCGAGAAGAAGGATGACCATCTCGATTTTGAGAAAGTTTACAAGTCATAATTTAAAGTCTGCAGCGTTCTTTTCCCATCCAAACTCGGTGGGTTCCTGTGTCGCAATTCTGTCCGCGAGCTCCATCTTCCGGTCTCGGGAGTGTTCCGTGCAAAGTTCGTAAATCGTAGCAAGATTAAAAGTCAGAGCATTGAATGACGCTGGTTTGTCGATTAGTGCCTCGAGGAGAGATCGCGCCTATGCTGCAGTTAGTGTACTTGCTAGCGAGTATCAATTACAAGTTTCTGGCCTTACCTCTGATATTCTCCCAGTATACAGCAAGCAGACAGCCAGATTCTGATAGACCATCTCATTTTCCGGAATCTGTTCTCTTAATTCCTGCCATTCTGTCAAGGCCCCATTGTAATCACCATCGGCGACTTTAATCAGTGCACTCAGAATCCCCTTCTCGCTTTCCTCGCTCTGCTCGTCTGTACTGCCTAAGTTCAAATATCGGCGCGCTGTCGCCACATCTCCCAACCTCAACCATACCAGCGCCATCCGCATCCTTTGCATCTCATCCGCCTCGCTCTCCATCTGCTGATTCGCAAGGTATCTCCCCGCCCCTTCCAAATCACCCATCTCGACCAATGCATCCGCGACCCTCAACCCCAGATCTCTCAATCGATCCCTCCACATCTCCAACTCCTCCCCATCCTCCCCTCCCTCCTTCCCTCCGTCCTTCCTCTCCGCCACCAACCGCGTAACCTCCTCCCTCGCCTCCCTCCCCAACTCATAATACCCCATGACGCCCCTCCTCGCATCCCCAAACCCCAACGCCTGCAACCGCACACACAATACTCTCAGCCCCCACGGCACCACATGTCTCCTGCTCCTCCCCTCCTCCCGATAAAAATCACTCGTCAAGTCCCCTAGCGCCTTACTCTCCGCAGCCGCAACGCCCGTCATGCCCAGCACGAGCAAACACCTCAATCGCGTCTCGAACAGCGCAAACACCGGCGCGCCATCGTGCGGGTCCAGCGCGCCGCTGGTCAGCGTGGTCGCGCAGGAGGCAGCGGCCGCGCGAAAGTGGCCGTGGGACAGGAGGGTGGCGAGGGTGGCGTGGGGAGGCGGTTGGTGCGGGGAGTGGAGGAAGGAGGGCGGGATGGAGGTGGTGGGGAGGGAGTGGTAGATGGTGGGGTTGAAGAGGAAGGAGAAGTCCTTTTGCGGGCGAGGGGATGGAGAGGGAGAGGGTTGGGGAGAGATGCCGGGGATGGTCGTGGTGATGGGAGTGGTTAAGCTCGGAGGAGGGGAGACGAGGACGGAGGACTGGGTGGCGAGTGGGCTGGAGGGTGAATGATGTGAGTGTGGTTATTCAAGCAGGATTTCTTAGTGATGGGCCCGGACGTACTCATTGTCTTCCAATGGGCCTTTGGTTGGACGGCGTGGAATTGGCACTGCAATGGCTTGTCAGTGGCGCTGGCTTGGATGTCTTTGTGCTTCGCTTAGCCGTTATATTCTGTACCTCTGCGACGATCATCATGGGAAATCTCTCTTCGATGCGACATTTGCTCCACGATGTAACTCACTATTTGCGCCTTCAAATGTTGTTTACCTAGCCGAGCCAGCGATATCGGACCGCTTGTGCATGACGCAGGGCGTGGACAGGGGCTTTAACAGGTCAGGAAGAGATCGGCAAGGGCGACTTCGGCTGTGACTCCAACGGTAAATTGTTTTGCATCGCATCTTTTTTCTCCACACAAGCTTGGACTCCCGGTGACTCCCTCTCCAAAAACTTCCTTTGTGACTCAATTCGTCTCTACGATTTCCAAACATTGTTTCTTGCTTGAGAGGTAATCTTCGCAGTCTTGAGCAGCATTGCTGCACTCAATTGCTCTTTCCTTGAATTTTCATAGCAAGGATGCAACCCCACAAAGCACGCGCTGCTTTGCAGTGCATTCACAAGACTCAACAAAGATCTCTCAAGACCAGTGCTCCCGTTGCAGCCATCTCAATTCCCAGCCATAAGAGACCTCCAACATACTCGCCGTCCAATTCAGAGACCTCTCGACGAGATCAGAGCACTGCTGCAGCAACACAATCTTCGCCACAACGAGCTATACCAAGTCCAGCTTTCAATCGTGAAACAAGATGGAGCGATGTACAACCACTACAGCCATATCGAGCTCGGGAAATGGACCATTCATTTGTGGGTATGACAGGTGGTCAAATATTCCATGAAATGATGCTTCGGCATGGTGTTAAGCACGTTTGTATGACTCAATTTCTCAATTTGCCTTTATACCCAATCATGCTAACAACAGCATAGTCGGATACCCTGGAGGGGCTATCTTGCCTGTATTTGATGCTATTTACAATTCAAAACATTTCGACTTTATACTTCCAAGGCACGAGCAGGGTGCGGGTCACATGGCCGAGGGCTATGCACGCGCATCGGGGAAGCCAGGAGTTGTTCTTGTCACTTCTGGTCCTGGCGCAACAAACGTCGTGACGCCGATGCAGGATGCTTTAATGGATGGAACCCCCTTGCTAGTCTTTTGTGGTCAGGTTGTGACAGCTGCCATCGGCTCTGATGCATTCCAAGAGGCAGATATGGTAGGCATTTCAAGGGCATGTACCAAATGGAATGTGATGGTCAAGAACATTGCAGAACTTCCACGACGAATAAACGAAGCGTTTGAGATTGCCACAAGCGGGCGGCCAGGACCTGTGCTTGTAGATTTGCCCAAGGACATCACTGGTGGAACTCTCAATCGACCGATTCCCATGACTAGCTCTCTCCCATTACACCCTAGCGCCGCTCAGATTGCCTTCCGTGAAGCAAGTAGAAAGGAGCTAGAAGCTACAATTCAACGCTGCGCCAAGCTTATCAACCAATCCAAAAAGCCAGTCGTCTATGCTGGCCAAGGCGTTCTCGCTACCCCTGAAGGACCTAAACTGCTAAAGGAACTTGCTGATAAAGCTTGTATACCTGTGACGACGACCCTACAAGGCCTTGGCGGATTTGATGAGCTGGACGAGAAATCACTACATATGCTAGGCATGCACGGTTCAGCTTTTGCAAATCTCGCTATGCAAGAAGCCGATCTCATTCTCGCTTTGGGTGCTCGCTTCGACGACCGCATCACCGGCAGCGTAGCCAAATTCGCACCGCAGGCCAAAGCGGCCGCGCAACAAGGCCGCGGCGGTATCATCCACTTTGAGATTATGCCCAAGAACATCAACAAAGTCGTCCAAGCCACCGAGGCCGTGGAGGGTGACGTGGCCGCCAACCTCAGCCTCCTCCTTCCTCACGTGGACTCCACCCCGTCCCGGCCGGAATGGTTCTCCCAAATCAACGACTGGAAGAAACGCTTCCCCTGGGCCTACGAAAAGGAAGGTCCCAACGGCCTCATCAAACCGCAAACCGTCATGACCGCGCTCAGCGACCTCACGCACGCCCGCAAGGACAACACCATCATCTGCACGGGCGTCGGCCAGCACCAGATGTGGGCGGCGCAGCACTTCCGCTGGCGCCACCCGCGCACCATCATCACGTCCGGCGGGCTGGGCACCATGGGCTTTGGGCTGCCCGCGGCGATCGGGGCGAAGGTGGCGCGGCCGGACGCGCTCGTCATCGACGTCGACGGCGACGCGAGCTTCAGCATGACGCTGACGGAGCTGTCGACGGCGGCCGAGTTCGGCATCGGCGTCAAGATCGTCGTGCTCAACAACGAGGAGCAAGGGATGGTGACGCAGTGGCAGAGCCTGTTCTTCGACGACCGCTTCGCGCACACGCACCAGCGCAACGCGGATTTCGTCAAGCTCGGGGACGCGATGGGCGTGCAGGCGCAGCGCTGTGTGAGGCCGGGGGAGCTGCGCGAGAAGCTGGAGTGGTTGTTGAAGACGGAGGGGCCGGCGCTGCTGGAGATCGTGACGGATCAGAAGGTACCCGTCTTACCGATGGTGCCGGCGGGGAGCGCGCTCCACGAGTTCCTGATGTATGATGAAGGTGAGTGGGATCCCATCCTGAGGCTTTTGTGCGGAAAGTGTGGAGTGTGGGGGGTTTGGTGATGTTGGACGATGCTAACTATTTTGATAGCAAAGGAAAAGGAGAGGCGCGCCAGGACCAAGGAACGTTCGGGACGTTGAGACGGTTTGTTTCATCTTGAGCCCTGGTGGCAGTTACGGCCGCACCGAGCCGCTTTCCTTATCGGGACGAAGAAACGAGGCTAAGGTACCGTGGTTATGGAAGCTCGTGTAGTAGCTCATCTACAACGCATTAAGCCTTTTGACGGAGAGAGCCGATCGGGTTGGTGGGCAGGGTATGCGGCGAGTTCCGAGCCAAGCTTTCCCCAATGACAAGCACGGCGTCGACATTATCACTGCCCTTTGTTGCTTAAAGTTCTTGTTTGTATTTGGTTCGTCCAAGTGTTGGTACTGGCTATCCTAGCTTGTCTTTGTCTGATTTGAGTCTGGTTCCTGCAGCTGCGGAACATCGGGAGAACTAACTTCGGCTCATCCGGAATTGACCTTTGCTTCCCACTCCCAGAGATAGATAGTCTCGGTATGAGTGGGGTATATGAGGTTGACTTGCACTCTACGCGTATTTGTGACGACTATTTGGAACTAAGAAAGGCTATGCGCAGCGGCTTTGGGCGGAAAGTGGTGTATCTGCTTCGTGCTCTATGCCCAATTCATCTCAAGTCGAGAAGAATAACATGTCGATATGCTATAAAGCCCAAGAATCCTAGACATTTTTTGGGTCTAGAACTCTCTGCACCAAATTTGGACCGTTACGCCAAGTGCCAAGGCACAAGACTGACAATAAGCTTGGCAAACCTTAATTGGCTTATCTGATGGCAGAGGAGCATTTCTGATTCGTACGGTCTCTACCACTTGCCTGGACATGATCGTAAGCACGAATCCTTCAGAGATAGAAGGCAGCGTCAACCTCTCGTACCGTTCCGCTGGATACGATGACGAGTCAGGCGCAGACGTTGTGCAACAATACTTTGACTCACTTGCTAAAAACCGCTCATCGGCGCTAATCGAGCTTTGACGATTACTCGACGTCTTCCAGCTATGTTGAACAGCATCAAAGTTTTTTTTGCCCATGTGATAAGGAGAACTGTATTTCTTGGCTTTGAGCACTTGCTCAGATAGCGCAGGTCACGGCCGAGATGTTCGCCTCACGGCAAATTTGCCAAGGCTCGTTGTACTGACGCCCGATGGTAACAGGGGCGACTCGTTTTCATTCATGGTTATGCAGACGTCGACCACGCTAGTCTGTAATCAGTTAAACGAATACACCTCTATACGTATTATGTTTGACAGGGTCGTGCCAAGTGAGCACGTTCTAAGCATGCCTAGTGCAAGTCTTGAGCACATGTGATGAAGTGATTCTCGTAGTTAGGGGAAGATAGTTTTTGTTATCAATGTTGATCGTTTTCCCTCCAATAGAGAACCGTCGGTGAGTTGCAGTATTTCAAATGTTTGTGGCTGACATCTTGAATCCATAATTTGCTGCGTTATACAGCTGAACAGCTGATGTTGAATAATCCCGCAAATATGTTTCAAAGGGCTTGCCAAGCCACATGTCAATTTGTTGGGAGGCTTGGGCAGAGACACTGTTGCCGTTATGTTTGTGGCACTTCTTGGCTCTCCTGGCTGTACCGGTTGCGGGGTAGGCTCTCCGCTGGACGCAAGGCTTTCGTAATCACCACTCGGCTACAGATACGGAAGTCAAACCTCACAGTCGTAACCGAGCGGACTGAACGGACTCCACGCGATCTAGCAAGGTTTCGCGGAGCCCCAGACGTCCCGAGCGTACCGAGTGGTCCGGAGCAAGATTAGCTGAGTCGAGGTGAGATACAAGAGTGAAACGCTTCAAAGATGGTTAAGGTTGGGATGGGCCCGTGTCTGTACGGGATCGGTCTTAGGTTCAAATCACTCTAGGCTAGGTCACTAGGAGAAGGATTCACCGGCCCGCCGCAGACCCTTGCCCTGCATTAATGCAGGTCGGACCGTTGGGCTTCTTGCTCTGCTCTCTGGATAGGCCCAATTGTAGCCTGCTCGGCTGGAAGCGCGGAACAACAAGGTGATCTGGGGAATTCTGGAGAAAGGTTCAGTGTCTCCAATAACAGCAGTGTTAAATGCGTACTGCAGCCCAGTCTGCACCATCATCGAACACATCTGTCCACTCTCAACCATCTGTACATCTGCAAGAAAAATGTTCAGCCTCGGGGGCCCGAGACCAGCAACTTTGGCCAAAGCTTGCCTAGCCTGTCGAAGCAGACACCTCAAATGCAGTGGTGGCGATCCATGCACTCGCTGTCAATCAGAGGGCGATGTTTGCACCTACGTGAAGTCTCGGCGTGGCTACAAAGGACCCAGGAAGAACAAGCATACCAGGTCGAACAATGGAGATGGCCCTCCTGAGCAAGCACCGCAGCAAGACTTTGCTAACCCAGCTTCATTGTATCCTCCATTGTCAGCAATGGACTCTTCGAGCTTGTCTTCAGGATGTAGTCCGTCCTCGACAAGTCCGGCCACGGGATTGACGGACTATACTGGCTTGGGTTCCACCATGAATCACTCATCTGTTCTGAATGAATTTGCTTTCTTCGAAACCTTCAACGCCTTCTACAACACCTTTTACCTCAGTCATCCCTTCCTATTACCACGTGATCGAATGCTGCAACTGTTCAAAGAAAGGTCCTTGCCTCATCTGGAACTTGTAATTCAATACCTTGGATCGCTTTACGTCTCGCCAGCTTCAGCATCCAAGCATAAGGACGTCCTGAACAGTTATTTCTCACAGCAAACCTTGCCACGAGACGGATTTATGGTTCAGGCACTGCTCCTGTTCGCCATCGGACTTCATACGATGAACGAAATTGCTGGCTGTCAAAAATTCTTGGCTTCGGCAATCTCTTTGGCTCTGGAGTTAGGCATGCATAAGGCAGACTTTACGCGATGCAATCCTGAGAACAATGCGATAATGGAGGAAAGCTGGAGGCGGACTTGGTGGGAACTTTACATTGCCGATGGACTAAGTGCGAGTAGCAATGTGTCCACATCGTTCAACTTATGGAGCCTTCCTAATGACGTCTCCTTACCATGTGAGGAGACGTCTTTTCTTTCGGGAGTTAGTAATTTTTCTCACTCGTCATGGCCGTGGTCGTGACGTGCTTGTCTGGTTCTAATCAATGGATCAGGATATTCCGCTGCCAACTTCAATGGCTGAATATGACGATGCTTGCTTTCTGGGTACTGGTGCTCCCTTTTCCTCTTACGTATATCTTATTGACGCTGTGCGTTCTCTGGGAAAGGTCTTATTCGTGAACCAGAGAGACTGGACTCAAGCAAGTGCTTGTCAACACCGTGCTGTGGACGCTGCGGATATCTCCCTGACTAATTGGTGGCTCAATTTACCTGCTTGTAAACAGGAACCAATCAGCTACGACGGCGAATGCGACCAAGTTCTGTTCAGAGCTCACCTGGTAATAAATGTGTAAGTGCACACACAGCCAACCTTGTATCACCTGTATCTGCTTTGCTATTTGTTTTCCCTGCAGAACATCCTCTGCTACGCGTTCATGAAGACTGACTTCAGCCTCAGAGCATCGATATTGCTTCACAGCACTCGTGCGCACCTAGGCTTTGAGCATGTCCAAAATGTGTCACTCTGTATGCCGGATATGCACTGTTTGACAGCACACCAGACTATCCAAAGTCACAGGGCAAAAGCATTGCAAGCGGCAAAATGCATCACACAGCTCGCCAGATTACCGTTTCCCGTTCAGAGCCACTGTTCCTATTTTTGCTGCTGCATGGTATTGGCCTCGATGGTTCACTTGTCATTTTGGTCGGTCATGTTCCCCGATGGTGAGGATGCTTTAGTCAAGGATGTCATTCGCTTCGATATTGGTGTTCTGAAAGCTCTTGGGAAAACTTGGCCAATTGCTGCAACAGCACTAGGCCAGGTTCGAGGAGTTGCCCGGGAGATGATGACTTCCAAGAAAGCAATGAACATTCACTCCTGGACCCCACTGACGAGCAATGAGATCTTTGAATCCATAATTGAAGATGCTGATGCAATAGACCTTCTGGATGGGACGGCACCGTTGGAATATCCTCTACTTCCAGATTTCTCGACTGCTGCCAGTCCAGACATATGATGTAGGGACCAGTGGAATGTGAATAATGAATCCAAATTATTACACGAAGATATAAAAGCCACGAAAACATGGTACCGGTTTGGTAGGGTAGTGTGGGCAGGATTTGAACACGGTTGATGGTTTGCAACCATCCAAATTTAATGAAAGTATAACCGGCCAAAGGGGGCTGTAGAATAAAATCCAATCTATACTCATCATTCCAGTTGTAGCGGCAATCGAAACAGTAATGGTGGTGATGCTCTCTCAAATCATTTTCACTGATATTAGTTGATGGCCTGGTGGAAAGTAGTGGGATTTGGACATGGAAATTCCATGTTATTGTGATCTTGAAGTTTGTAAATGAGTCCACTTTAATGAATCGTAATAGAGCCAGACAATGACTTCTACATTCTTCTTGCTGGTCGCAAGGCGATGTGCAGTTTATAACATCTCAGGAAGCGATATTGGCATGGCGTTAACAAGGTATATACATACCCATAACATTGTCAAAGTTGATTTGCCCCTGCTTCAAGGCGGTGCCTGGCCATGTCATGTGAGAAGTTCAGTCTCCTGGCACGAGTTTCCAGGTTCCACCAGCAAAGAGGGAGTGAAAGTTGAACAGGGGGGAAGTTAGTGGAGAGAGAATGCTTGGGTAGAACAGATATCAGGAGGTATTTCCCAGCTACCAAACGCAGAATATATAGACTATACGGAACCCGGATGTTTTCCTCTCCACGTGATAATTGAGTTTGCTGATCACTGATACCGGCATCAAACTCCTGGTCGAGACAGAGAAAACATTTCTGCGGCCTATTCAGTATAGATCGGTATAAAGCTCCCAATATGCCGTGCAAAACAACACCTGGATCCACTTCAATAAACTTTAACAGTCAAATCTCCGATTGGCTTGTTCGGCTTTGCGTTACCACTTTGTGCCCGCTGGCCGATGGTCCTTCCCAGTTAGGCAGACCGGCGACCAGTCTCCATGGGAGCAATGCCACATGGATGAGAAAAGAAACCCCTTCTTCGCAAAATATGCTCGAGAGGGTTGAAACCGCTAGTACGGTTGTTCCAATCACCTTCGCATCATACTGCCAAATAAGGCATCAAATTTCAACTCTAATAGGATCGACAACTTAATCCCCAAGATTAGTTAAAAGCCCGACAAATCCGCTTCTCCGCTACAACAACTCCCAAGCATGAGCCACGTCTGAAATTCGCATAGCCCGAGAGGCAGAGGTGAGAAGGTATACACAAGCGTCCTGCGTCCGGTGATTACGCTGTACATACTTCAAGCTATGTCGCCTCCTTTGAGAGACAAAATCAGCCAATTAGAGCATTCAAAACTCGCCCCAATTGATCAGAAAAACAACTTTTGATGCAGGTCGTGAAAGGCTTTGATAAAGTGTAATACAAATATCTCATTGGCGACGCGAAGAAAGCCATAAATATTAGACGTACGGTGAGATGTATCCAGTGTCCAAGAGCCAAGAAATTAGGAGACGGAGGATCGTGAACCTGGACAACTCTATAGGCGCATTCACCAATCGGTGCAGATTGCGTTCGACGCTACCACACGTTAATTTCTATAGCACCAAAACAATTCGTATCTGCGCATCTTCAGCTTTCTATTCGTCGGGTAAGCTTCTACCCAAGCAGCTTGTCATCAATTCCCAACCGTGATCATCGGTCCAAAGGCGAGAATCGCAGCAATAACCCAACATGCAAGGGAATTCTCCATGCAAGCCATGGGCAACTGCCATGCATTTCTGATTGCCGACTCAGTATTACCGGGTCTCTACCATGTGGTGCTGTCTTAGTTTTGGCCAGGATGGCTCAGCCGAGATTTGGATATCCTGCGATACCTGATGGAGAAAGAGCTCGACTTGAATTGAGCCTGATCTATGCTATGGTGGAATCGAATGGTCGGTCCATCATTTGAGTTCGGATTTGCTTCGTTGGCGAGCGCAGAGGTCGATGGTCCAGGATCCAAGAAAGGTTCCTCGGCTTTCCTATCTGGGGAGAGCTTCGATCGCGAAAGGAGCTTACGGATCGTGAAGATTTTTTCTGCTTCAGGCTCTTCTGTTGTTTTTACGTAATGATCGTTTGAGTTGGATGTTGAAATGTCACCTTTGGATGCCACGATTACTTCGGATTGACCGCGCATTAACAATTCTTCTTTATCCGAAAGCTTCGAAGCCCCAGCTTTGATGGCATCTTTTGCGGCTTTTCTCCGCCTGGAACGAGGTCGAGCATGCCCCTTTATAGCCGAAAGAAAGTTCCTTCTCGATTCTGAGCCCTCATTTCCGAAGGGCCGAGAATCTCGAGCTATATTGGCTAGTGTTTGATTTGTAACCGTCATATTCTCCCCTTTCGTACCTGTTGGCAATATACCTGTTTCCCCACTTGCATGCAAGGCCAAACTCGAATGATTGTTTGACGTGGAGACCCCTTGATTGTCCACACCTTTTGTTGCTGGCAATGGACGACCTGACCACTTCAAGTGCCCAAGTACTAATGATCCTTTAACGTTTTCAAGGGCAACATGGAGTCCCGCCTTAGTGTGCTCAGTCAATGTTCTTGCTTTGCCATTACCAGTCCAAACTCCATATCCAGCGTAACCTTTGTCGAGGTCGTTATTCACCGCGTAAACACAAAAGTGTCTGCACTTATAGACGTGCTTTTTTCTACGAGGCTGCCACCAGATTTTACATGATATGTGTGGTTGAGGGTATCGGTCTATAGAAGGAGAGTGAAATGGTACAATGATAGATCTTAGCCAAGATTGTTTCTTTTTTCAACTTTTGGATTGGCAGCACTTACTCAACGAGAATCCCAGTTCGAGGCGACTTTTGTGCATCTACTCGACTCGAGTGCCTTGCTCGGCAAAAGAATGCTGAGAGAATGTTGAGCTCAGCTTCGACGCGACTTTGTTCCAAGCGGAAGTTCCGAAGATAAGTAACAGGAGTGTTGTCTTCAAGTCGGAAAGATATTGCTTGTCGGCCCAAATTTTTGTAGAGTTTCTTAATGCTTTTAGAGGTTATTCCCCACCTATTTGGATGGATTGCCGGTAGCACCTTGGGGTAAATGTGAAATGCTTGGCTCTGAAGGCTTTGAAGTAAAGACATTCGGATGAGGTAAGGTAGAATTCTAAGGGGCTGTATTGGAGTTGCTGGATTGGATGGTTTGCTGAGTCATTGCAACCCCCGCTGGTGGTTCCGCTAGTTCTGCGGCCGAACCTTTCGAGCAACATGTTACAGCATCCAAGGGTTTCTGTTTCGCTGAGCATCATTGACAATGGAAGTCTGTGAGTCCATGCCTGCTAGACGAAAATTCATAGGGAAGATAAAGAGGCCGTCTATCAATTGTCAAATGGGACTTGGCCATCATGACACCATCATCAGTCAAACTTGAGGCTCGTCCCGTTGAGCGCTGGATAACAATGAGCAAGGCCACTCGTCCTGCAAAGTGCCTGAATCCAAAACCCTAATGGGTGCGGAGGAAAAATTCAACGTATAGAGCGCAAGGTAGCATTTGGTAATCATCCAAGATTGTTGCGTCTCAACTCGTACTACAATGGACGGTTACCTAGTAGCTTGCATGTTGCATATGCACCCCGGCCCCAATCTAGATTGTGTCGAAGTCCTGAGATGATCTCCAACGTTTTGCAGGTAGGTATCTCATTAAGCCGGTCACTTCAATCGCTGTTGTATCTTCTGCCCACCACAAAATCGCAACCTAAGGCTTGCGATAGAATCACGATAAATGCTGATGAATTGGGTGCAATCAACCGGGGGTAGAGCCTGTATGATAGCACTTGACGCATATCTGTAGTGTGATGGCAACGATAATTCATACGCCAACGATAACAAACACGGAGCTAAGGTGTTCCGTAGACGGATTTTGCACTGACTCGCTTTGTTCGTATACGCTGACAGTAATCCAGCTACAAGCGCTCAGCTGTAAATGTAGCCCCATCATTTCGTGGGATTGTCCCTCACTCATTTCGATAACAACCAAAATGGAAATACCCAATGACGAAGGTAGCAATTAAGACGAAACCGGTGTGGGGTCTTCCATATTTTGCCTGTGCTTCAGGTGCGGGGGGCGACAAAGTTGCGCATCGCTGGTTTAGGATTGGCAGTGTGCCAGGGATTGGGGCCGAAGGCGAGTGGACAAGCTTTTGCGCAGCACATGTCAGAGGAAGAGAGTGACCAGGGCCAGACGTGTGCTCGGTGGCTCTGGCGAGCGTGGCACAGATAGTGGTGTACAGCGACCGTCCCAAATATAGTCAAAGCCGCCGTCGATCCTTTGTTACCGTCGTCGGACTCAGCAACCCTGCTTCCATCGGGGCCATCCTCAGGCTCCTGAACGTAAGAAATATATTCCCAAAACCACCCAGAACGCCCTTGCTGCTCATTTCCGTCAATCTTTCTTGCACAGCACGCACAGCACGCACATCACCAGACCACACTCGCTGCAGGACAACCATCTCTCATCCATGTTGAGTTTGATGGGTAACCTACCGCTGCTGATGCAGTCTTCCCCCTGATCATCCGGAGGCACGGAGAACAACAACAAAACAACTTCTTGGGTTCGAATAAGCGCCAAACTCTCATCGCCGGCTCATCCGACTCAACATCTCACCTCGACTCGCCTTTACAACGAGAACTTTCACAGTCTCGCACGTTCAAGATGCTTCCAGCTTCACTACTCTTACTCGCCGCCCTCATCCTCAATCCCGTTGTCGTTGTTGCTAAGCCACTCAAATTCGGCGATGCCATAGCAGCAACTCACTATCCAAAGCAGCGACCGATGCATTCTTCCCTTGATCAACGGTCGCTTTCTTGCGGATACCACGGCAAAATCTCGTCCACACACCTTGTTGACGTGCGGAACGCGCTGGTAGAGATGGAGAATTTTGGTGGAAAGGTCTGCACTCCGGCTCGTGGCGAGACACGAATGTGCGACCGATGGACACAGACGACCTGTGTCATGTTGTTGAATGGCGAAAATCACGATAGATGCAGTTTTGTTACTGAGGTCAACCAATTCGTTGGAGACTTGATTGAGCGACAAAAGGAATGTGGAAAGGGCGAGCAGCCAATGTTGCAAGACAGCGTCTTTGACATGAAATATACGATCGGACACCGGAACTGGAGACCAAAGCTCGAAGATGAATGGGGTTGGGTTGCAACATCGGGTACAGGATCGGCATAGAAGGATAGACAAAACGGACTGATGGAGAAGCATTGGCGTTGAGGGCTGCATAGTTTACCTTTTCCGGCGAAACAACGAATTTTGGGCGACGAAATCAACCAAGGGCTTGTGGAAGAATGATACATCTGACATTACACTGTCAGCTGAAATACAATTGAAATTTCCTATGTACATAGGTATGCATATCTACACGGCGCTATTGTGCACGATATAGCACTTTGGAGTGTTCAAGCGCTGAGCTAGCAGCAATTCCGACCATGAGGTTTCCATCCATTACTCTTCCTATTCCCAATTTGTGATGCTCAATTTCAAACAGATCTTAATCACTCATCTCACAGCCTGCTACTTTTGCTCAGTTGTGCATCAAGAATCATCCCTTTGCGACCTCCTCGGCTTC
Source organism: Astrothelium macrocarpum (assembly GCA_021030915.1). NCBI lineage: Eukaryota > Fungi > Ascomycota > Dothideomycetes > Trypetheliales > Trypetheliaceae > Astrothelium > Astrothelium macrocarpum. The sequence goes on along the minus strand of JAGEMR010000064.1, from coordinate 60,374 downwards.
CATCATCTGTCCACACGAGATCTTCCGGCTGCCTTTCTGGCCAACGCCATTTGTGCTTAAACTCTTCAGGCGGCTGTCCGAGCAAACAATCTACTATTTTGTCTCCCAATACGGGAAACATCTTGAAACCATGTCCAGATCCTCCTGCGGCTAAGAATAATCCTTCGAAGTCTGGATGATAAGTGATCAAATAATCGCCTTTTGGCGTATCACTGTACCAGCATATCCTTGTGTTGGAAAACAGTCGTTCTCCCAAATCCGGCACAACTTCCCTTAACGTTTGCCGACAAGCTTCTTCTGCCTCTCTCGGCACCCACAGGTTCGGGTCCTCAATTGTTGTCCTCGGCAAGCTAACCACAATCTTTTCTCCTTGCTGTTTCTTCCTCGGATCTGGATGCGGGATGCGAACGGGATTAGCATATCCATAACCGTGTCTCGCAATCTTCAATTGTCCCTGGCTTGACGGCACAACAAACATCCCCCGACTCATATTCAGAGGCACCGGGATATCCATAAACTTCTCCTGCTCTTCCTTGTTCAAATCAACATACACCATCACCTGCCCTGTCGCACTCGCTCTTCCCCTTAAATCTACCACCCTTCCGCTCCACGCTCCCATCGCCACCACCGTCAATTCAGCCCTCACCTCCTCCCCTGTTACTAACCTCGCTCCCAACACCCTCCTCCCACACTTGTCATACACCAATTCCGTAACCTCGCCCGTCACCCACTCCACCCTCCCCAGCTCCCGCACTCGCTCCCGTACCCAATCCACCACCCTCCCCGCATCCACCCATCCACTCCCCTCGTTCACATAGCCCTGCTCCCCCAGCACACCCCCCAGCTTCTCTAAACACCTCCGCACCTCCTCCCTCCCCTCCAACAGTCTTACCCTCTCCCCCTTCCTCCTCACATTCTCCAAGCTCTTCACCACATACTGCTCCTCCCTGCCCCGGTCCGCGAGTAGCACCAGCCCACTGTTCCGATACCTGCCATCAGCGCCCCACGCCGTGTGTCGCCAGTAGTGGTTTGCCGCAGCGGCGAGCGCAGCGTACGCCGGATCGGCGTAGTCGGCGCGGACGAGACGGCTAGAGTCGTTGGAAGCCGTAGCCGGGTGTGGATGCGCGTGGTGGTCAAGCAGGATGATGCGGGTGTGTGTGAAAGAGGGGTGCGTAGAGAGGGAGAGGGCGGTGGACAGGCCGAAGACGCCGGCACCGAGGATGAGGATTGTTGAAGGGAGAGGGCCGGTGGTGGTCATGGGGAGAGTGGTGCTGTGGCAGTATGGTGGGGGTAGAGATGTGTGAGGGGTTGAATATGAAAGTGGGGTTTAGATTGAATGCTAGAGATGAAAAGGAGAAAATAGTTCTTGTTGAGCAAGAAGGAACGAAGGAGGAAATGTAGGATAAATGCAAAGTGGTAATGCTATATCGTAGGGCGTAGGTCTTGACTAGAAACGCATATCAAGTGATCACCAAACGGTGCTATCAAAATGGAAACAAATCCCGTAATGTGTTGATTGGGCTACTGCTATCGCAAGTACCCCTAACAGTTTGTCGGGCAAACGGCCGGAGACACAAAGGAAATTAGCAACATCATGCCGTTCTCAAAATCGAGTTTTCTAAATACGCCTACAATCAGAATCTAACCGGTTGCGATGAAAGCACTCAACTGAATCTCAAACTGACGATTCTTTTGGTTATGAACGTAAATGGGGATAGATGCCAAGTCTATTGCGATGCTTCCAAAGATACGAGGAAACGTTTAAAACAATACCTTGGGATTGCAGTCTCTGTGTTCGATGTATGAAATTTGCTTATGACTCTGGCATGTCGTTCCGAAAGCCCATTCTTACTGCATAAAAAAAGTTGACTAAGTCCAATCCGGAAGGGAAGGAGGCTGAGGCTGACCTGAGCCCTCAACAACATCTTGTGCGCAAAGCTATCCAGAGGTATCTCAGGAAATTCGAATCAAATCTATTATCGAAGTGTTGAATCATTATGATTAGCTCAGACTTGTCTTGACCAAGCGATCGCCCTTCCAGTACAACAATTCTCTCACACAAAAATTGTTTCAGTACTCTCAACTCCTTCGAAATGATCGTCCATACTGATACTACATTCGTCTCGATCACTATTTTAGGCCAATGCCAAGAGAGCCTGGAACTGTTCGCGCGCGGAACAAAAATAATCCCAACTCGAAATAAGACGTGAGACCTACAAGGCTGCCGTATTCACTTATGCACTGGCTCTAATACCGAACTCTAGTACACTGACAATCTGCCATTGATCACTATTACCTTATCTTATCGGGGGCTTTCCCAAATTGTCGTGTAGAGCTGCTCGTGCCACCATCAAAACGAGTCTCCAATGGCACTTCTCTGTAGCTCCTCTTGATGTTATTGCAAACGTCCCCTTCAAGCTCTCAAAAACTCCTTCACCCTCTCGCCCCACACAGCCCCCCTTTTATACACATTCATACTCGGCACGCTCCCCTCCTTCAGCCCGTCGATCGCCTGTGCCAATATCTCCCCATTCCCCTCGTCCCGTATATCCGCAAGCTCATACTGATACGTCTTAAACGCGAACACGAGCGCACCCGTATCAGGCAGCCGGTGTAGCGTCTGGCGCTCACAGCGAAGCACACACTCGCCAAGGTCAAAGTCAGTGTCTTCCTCGCCAGGCGCACGATCGCGTTTCGTCGTGTCCTGATTAACATCAAGACCATCGGATTCAGACGAAGAGTTTGCGCCCTCGACGTGGCCGTGGGTGCCCTCAAGTACAAATAGCTTCCTGGTCGTGGTGACGCCCCAATTGGCGCGCTTGACGATCCGCCCTACTGGTAAATTGGCGAAGAAGCGATCCATGCTCTTCTCGATCTTCTCCTGATAGCCGGGCACGGGCTGATGGATGGCGGCGAGGGGAAGTGACAACTTCAAACGCGGAGTGAACCCCGAGGGAAAGCAGTTGAGAAAGGCTTCCAGATGGTATTTGCCGGTGTTGAGGTTAGGGAGCAGGAGAAAGAAATCGGTGTCGATATGAGCGCCAAGGATCTTGAGAGCAGAGAACGGGGAAGAAGGCTGGAGAGGGATGTGGTCACTGGTGACATTGTTAAAGAGGTGAGTTGGTGAGGAGTTCTGGCCGCTTCCATCGAGCGTGAAATATTGGGGAAATCGACGCGGAAGGTAGATCGTCGTAAGCCAGCTATAGAGTTCAAGAACAGCACTGGCAGCTTCTGGATTACAAGCGACAGTATCGTTTTCATGCGTCTCGAGGAGATCACGACGAAGTTGAACGCGGGTTTCATAAGTTTTGTCCATGACGAGGAACTCGGAAAAGGTTGAATTTTCGAGAGCTATGGGCATTTAATTTCTTTCATGAACATGGCTCACAAGAGTAGACCCCCATACCCATCGTCAAATGGTATTTTGGTTTGAAAGGTCGAAGCCGAAAGGGTTCTTCATTTTGCAAACTTGAGATCTCTTTTGGTTCGATGTCAGTGTACGGAGAGAGATGGCTATCTTTCCCATTCTTCTCATGGATTTCATTACGAGGGGCCTGAGATGTTGGTATCAGCGAGAACTCGACAGAACGCTCCTAAAGGAATTGAAAGTGATGTGAATGTAGCAAAGCGCACACGGGCTTTTAAATTCTCATACCGTTATTGAAACTTTATCCTTTTGAGGGGTACCCGAGTTCAATAGGATATTAATGGCTAGTACAATGATTGAAAATATAGGAATGTAGATAACTGGAAAAGAAATCATCGAGTGCCACCAAATTTCTTCCGGCATTGTCTAGTCTTGCTGTTGAAGTAAAGCAGAGTGTATCTCTGAATCTTCATGAATTAAGCTGGTGTTCTAAGAAACAAGAAGGAAGCAAAATACAAGGGCCCTTAGACGCTAGCCCATTAGTGTGATTAGTGTCAGTCTTGAGATTTTCGGAATTGTTTTGGGTTGCTTGTATATTCTTCAAACAGACAATCCAAAAGTTCTCGGGAGATATAAAAAGTCCCTCGAATGAAAACTAAGTCAAATAATAAATCGACAGTAAAGCTCGAATTTATTCAGAGATTGAGGACTAAGTTTCTCTATTTTATAATTTTAAAGAAGCACCAGGGGTTGCAACAAAAAATGTCACCCACGACCGCGAGAGACATAACCGTCGTAGGTCTCGTGGAGAGGACGCCATCCAATCTCAGCAATTATAGGCTATAAGAAAGTTGTAAATAATTTGTTGAAAACCAATCTTTAAGACTTTTTGGTTGTCAATTACTGAGGGCCTTCCCACGGGATATGCGGCAAATTACCTGTCTCACAGTCCACTAACATTTTTGCTGCAACCCATGGTGGAAGTAACTGTCAAATTATTTAGATTTGAAGTGGGATACGAAGTGGACATAAGGCGGGGTCATGTACACGGCGGTGTGTATTCGTACAACAGATGAGACTTTCCCTGAAAATCTAGACTGCAAACTCAAACGCCCAGGCTGTATACTCGTCCTCGCTTGTTTGGTAGACGGGAAAGGTGACGCTATCACCGCTGTACGTATGAGAATAATCACCTCGATCCGTAGGCGCGTCAACTTCTCCGTAATGACCCTTGTCAACAAAACCCCAGGTATGAATATTGAGAGAGCCTGAAGTTGGTAGACCAATAGCACTCAAACCGTTGATAGTAATATACCATGTGCCTGTAGCCAAGCGTACGCCAGTAAGAACACGAACCTGGTCCGAGCCGACCGTTGCATATACATCCAAGAGACGGTCTCCGCTTCCAGTCGTGCCAGCACGGTATCCTGTCATGTTTTGGAAATAATACTTGTATACTTGCCATTCGCCAACGGGGTAGTAGCCAGTCGCGGTATAGCTATACGCTGAGCTATTCGCGTTCGGTTTGCTGATCAGGCTGGCCATCAGATCGTGCAATTCATAACCGTCTAACCAGTTTCCTCGCAAACCAATGGCATTGTACCGCTCGAGGCGCGAGATCCACCAGGCAGCTCCGGCTGCAACTTGCTCGGGAAACGTAGCATATTCATTGATGTTGACTTGTTTTGGCTGCGGCAAGCCCGCATTGGTAAGCATTCCAGTAAATGTCCCGTTGTTAGCTTGCAAGTCATCATTCACGTCGGTGATGGAGCCCTCGAGATGCCAAGAATACTGATCCGGTATTGCATTGTTGCTCTTGACCTGTGCAAGCCAGGCTGTCCACCATGAATCTGTTGAAGTGGGTGGACTAGCGTAAGAAGGTCCGGTGATCAAAGCCGGCGCCATGCCGGATGTTGAGCTTCCCATTATTTTCAGCTTTGCGCTTGAAGTCAATTGTCATAACATACCGAATTTGTTGATATGTCCGCACATACAAGTCAAGCCACTGTTGCTGACTACGCGTCCAGAAATATCCGCCGTCAGCCTCATTCCAGACATCCCAAACAAGAGCGGTCTCCATTCCGTTTGCTAGGATGTCAGAGATTAGCTGTTTGACAAAATTGTCGTAGTCGGTCCAGGAGCCATTGTCCCCAGGCCACACAGTAGAGGAATTGGCATGATCCGTGCCCCATATATCGTGCGGAAGTAAAATGAAGTTCCCTCCATATTTTCGCGTGGTCTGATAGTTAGACAATGCTGATTTAAAACGACACTGATACTCTGAAAGTCCCCAGATCCAGCCGCGACATGGTGCATTCAACTGTGCTCCACCAGCACGAGCATAGTTGAATCCGATATCCGAAAAAAAACTATCTGGGATCTGATTCGGATTGGCTGGTGCGTCTGGTATGCCATAAATAAAGCCCGAGGCAAGATGCCTGGGTGTGCCTTCGTTGACGGATAAGTCGACCACTGCCGTATTGGTGATTGACTGTCGACGCTGCAAAGTAGCACCCAACACGACCAGAGGCGTTAGTAAATAACAAAGTACGATCCCAAGCATGTTCGGACAAATGAAGTAGTCAAAACATTGCAATGTTCCCTTTGGGGGGAAACCATCTATTTATGTATGGGAAGTAGTGTGTCCAAAGCAGGTGACTTGACTGTATTACTACATACCATTGCTCTTCACCCAGCTCGTATCAGGCAAATTTCTCCTGGGTACCAAGCAGAGCATGCAGGCGACAAGAAATTTATCATCCGACTTGTGGAGTTTTGAGGGCAGTAGCTTTTAGTACCACATGACCATTTTTCCTTGCAACTTAATATGGAACGTATCTGGTTGAATGGAAGCCTTGCCCAATTCGATATGAGACGTCATATACTGAAAGAGCTAGGATATTCTGCTGAGAGTCTGTTTCAACAAAGATTTTTGCACAAATGGCCTTGAAAGTGGGTTTCGAAAAGGAGAAATAGAGAGGTGAAGGTCCATTGTTAGGCCAGAAGAGTTGCAAGAGAGGACATTTTTGGTAAAGCTTCAGTCTCGTTCCTACTAGGACTGAAATTGCTCCTTCTCGGTTGCTTCTTTGGTTTTAGACTGTCACCAGGGGTTGCAATAAAAAATTTCGCCCACAACCGCAAGAGATACAACTGCCGCAGGCCTCATAGGGAGGACTCCATCCCATTCCAAAGCATTGGAGCCCATCAACGATTCAATAAAAACTCCTCTCAAGACTTTCTTGATGATTGTTGCTGAGGACCTCCTTATGAGATATATGGCGATTATATCTTTCACGGTCGCGCGTGACAGTTCTTAACCCACCCGGTGGTGCTGTCCTTGGATGGACTTCGATTTGGGAAATAATCCGCAGATGCATTTCAATGATCTTGCCAAGGTTTCCCCACACTTCGAAAAATTTAGATATTGATTGCCGCAACTTGTACGTGCAATAAGGTTTATACGTCCAGATAGTGGTTTAGGGTTATGCACCTCGTCCTGTCGCCAGACTTTCTAAAAAGTGGTTCTGTTGGTGGACTTTTCCGGCCCGCCCGGTATCCTTAGACAGGTACATGACCAATGAAGCCTGATGAGAGATGCCCGTGAACAGGCAAATAGTGGCTTGAGGGAGAGCGACATTCAGAAAGCCTCTCATAAGCTCAGACTAACTGAATCTATTCATGCACAGATGTTGGTTGAATTGGTAAGTGATGCTCCGTATTCATGTCTTCTTTGACGTACATACTATGCCGACTCGCTGTGTAGACCTGCAAAGATACAGTACTCTTCCACGATCCTTAGGCTTCCAAGACCAAGAGCACACAGTTTAAGCTTAAAGCTTTGGTCTATCAAGCCTTGTCAGCGTTGTTCATTCAACTGAAAGCAGCTAGATAAGATCGATGTAGTTTTCGAGGCCGGCACTTGCCGAGGCTGTCGAGGAGACGGACTCAGGCAGATCATTTATCACTCTTTGTCATGAGCATACGCCATTACCATTCCGCGACACGTGTTTGGACTTCTGCTATGGAATTGGTATCGGAGTCCCAAATCTTTGGAGAGAGGTGCTTGGTGCTAGAAACAGCACCAAACACATTACCTACACTGTCCAAGACGAGCGCTTTAATTCGGTACCCAACTCAGAGGAGTCATCAATCCATCGAATCACCCACAAGACGATGCCAGACAAGCCATTGGCAATCGCCACGTATGCTGCAGGTGCTTCTCTGGCAGCCATCACGCTTGTCTACGTATTCGGTCCCACATTCTTCCTTGACGATGAGTCGGCCAATAGCTCTTCCATTAGTCGTAAGAAGGGCATAGTTGGGCTTTCAAATCCGGCAAACGACTGCTTTATCAACTCGGTCTTGCAAGCTTTGGCCGGACTTCCTGATCTACGGACGTATCTAATAAGAGAGCTCCATCGAAGGAAACTGGATGGTCCCGAAATCTACAATATTGAGCCTGCAAAATTAAAAAAAGAACCAAATCTCTGGAAGATTAATGGCCTACGACAAGGGCTGGTCACAAAGGCATTGAAAGAGGTTTTGGATAGCCTGAATGAGAGACCAATCTACAGAAAGACAATTTCAGCGCAGGGATTTATAGTAGCATTGGAGAAGGCATTCAGGACTAGGATCAGTAGGCAACAACAGGATGCCCAGGAATTCCTACAGGTGGTGGCAGAAAGAATTTGTGAGGAATATCATGCCGGTACAAAGGCCAGGCGGCAAGCAAGAACGGCACATTTGCCCGAAATTTCAGAAGAAGATGTTGCACATGTACTGAAAGATGTAGAAAAGGCTACACATCCCGATACTGGGGATACCGAATCGACAGATCTTGAGGGAAGCCAGCACACTGAGAAACCTCATGATGGAGAAGACGAATGTGAGGAAGATGGTTTCCCCCTCGAAGGCAGGATCGAATCTCAAGTCGAATGTCTTACCTGTCGTTTCAAACCAAAGCCGAGTGAATCCTCATTCGTCACCTTGACACTCAATGTACCTTATGAGTCTTCAACCACGCTTAACAAATGTTTCGATGTTATGCTAAAAATTGAACACATTGATGACTATACTTGTGATAGATGCCGGCTACAGCACGCTATAGAAGTCAAGCAAAGAGAATTGGGTCTGGCGCGATCAACCGAAGCGGATAAAGAACGACTCAAATACGAATTATCAAAAATTGAAGATGCCATAGTCGAAGATCCTGAGAAACCTCCAAAAGATGTCAACCTTCCAGTTAATCCACCTAAGCGGCGAATAGCAAGGCACATGCGCTTCACTCGCTATCCTCAGGTGCTTGCAATCCACCTTTCCAGATCTGTCTTTGATCCGGGAAGCATCTCCACCAAGAACATGGCCAAGGTCGACTTTCCGGAGACCCTCCCACTCGGTGGCATTCTTGAACAGAAAAAGTACAAGCTTGTGGCCGTGGTATCTCACATTGGCGGTCATAATAGTGGCCATTATGAATCTTTTCGACGGCAATTGATCAATCCACCTTATTCGACTCCGCATTCTTTCGGCACTGAAGGAGCTTATAGTGTGTTTGCCAGTCCCAATTCTTCTGCCACACCAAGCCCCATGGGGCCCGTGGCTGAAATGGACAGTCGAATATCTGATCTTGATTCTACTCGCTCTTCATCGACGCCGTTACTTTCTCCCTCGAATTCCTCATCTTCTTCCCGTCCGTCTACATCCTCAAATCCGAAGTCGTCTGTAGCCACGTCAACACTTCGAGAAGGTAACGCGATAGCAAGCACATCGCCAAATATCGCGCCCGCAAAATTGCAAAAGACAGACAGTCGCCTATCTAAGACCCGATCAATTTCGGAGAAGATGCGGTTGAAACGCAAGACTAAACACGCCGAAAATCGCTGGTGGCGCATCAGTGACGAAAAAGTCAAGGAAAGCAAAACTAGCGAAGTCTTGAACCAACAGAAGGGTGTTTATTTGTTGTTCTACACGCAGGTCAAACCGCGTGATGACGTGTGAATGAAATGATAGACAAAGTCAATATGTAAATTTATGTCCATATCTTGTTTCAAATCGCAAATGCAGCGGATAGACAATAGAATCCATCCCACATCTGCTTCGCCAGACACGAAAACGCCAGCCGATGCAAATGCTACATTTACAATATCTGATACACATATCCATCCAGAGACCGGCCCACTCCGGGGTTCCTCAACTCGGAATAACGCTCCACGTCAACTTCCTAAGCGATTGCTTGCCCTTGTAAGGGTATTAGCAGCCTTTTGAACCTGCGCCATTGCAGAAGTCCAGTTTTTCGCGTCGATGGCGTCGCGGATGGCTGGAAAATACGCAACATCGTATCCTCCCCATAACTCCGGCGCAAATAAGATGTGCTTGAATTGTTCTCGTCCAGGAACCTATTCGATCATTAGCTCGACGATTCATCCACTCCTAAATAAGCGCAAGAAACTACTCACCCCGTACTGCATCCTCTTCTTGGTTTCCTCATCGTCCCCTTCCTGAGGCAAGTCCAACAAATCCTTCTCCAGCTGCACCAATCGCTCATTATGCGCCCACCTCTCCATTGCTGCCGCATTTCCCTCCACACCTCCCCTGCCAAATACGCTTGCACTCCACCCATCCTCCCACTTTGCAAATTCTTTCGCCTTCGCTGTAAATAGCGTGCTCGCCTTTTCCAATACATCCGTCTCCCACCCCGGTACACCATCCTTTTCGTCCCACGGCGCCCCGTTTGTATTCGCATACTCATCCAGATCAACCACATACCTCCCCACTGCTTTTGCATAATCCCTCACATCAAACGGCAGCACTGGCCGGTCCGCCAACTCAAGAATCAGTAACGCCCACACCTCCGCAAGCGCCTTGTGGTACGCAAAATCCGGATCTCCAAACCGCGTCATCCACTCAAACGTCTCGTAGCACGAATGATATGGAAAACTCCCCTTCTCACCTTCAAACCCAAAATCAATGCTCGACACGCCCGCAATATCCTGAAAGGCAACAAAATCGCTGCCTGCGCCAAGTCCACCCACGCGCGACCCCCGCTCATCCCAGAGTGACTTCAACGACGCATTCCGCACCGGATCGGAAACACGATCGAGCACACGTAGCAGCGGTCTCTTCAGCAGCGGGCTCGCGGCGGCGCGGAACACGTCGCCACTAACACCAACATCGACATTGATATAGGCAACGCCATTCGCACGCAGATTGTCCACATTATCCTCGACGTACTCGGTCGAGCCGATCAAATTGTACTCCTCGCCGTCCCAGCTGGCAAACTCGATGGTGCGCAAGGGCCGCCAGCCCAGGCGGCGCAGCTGGCCGAAGATGGTGACGAGCTCGAGCAGGATGGCGGTGCCCGACCCGGGGTCCGCGGCGCCGAAGCACCAGCTGTCGCGGTGGTTGCCGATGAGGATCTTGGCCTGCGGCGTCTCCATGCCCTCGATGAGGCCGTGGATGTTGTAGATGGGCTGCTTCTCCACCTCGTCTTGCTCGTTGACGAGGTTGACTTTGGGCGAGCTGGCGTCGCCCGTCCACCATTCGACGTCTGGGACGCCGCCGATCCAGCCTTTTTGGTGGGCGGGGATCTTTTCGCCGTGGCCTTTGAGGGATTGCAGGAGGGGCTGGGCGTCGCGCCAGGAGAGCGGAAGGCTGGGGATGTTGACGAGTCCGGGGTTGTCGTCTTTGCTGATGCGATTGGCGCCTGCAGTGCTGGCCCAGCCAGGGGTGAGGACGTCGCCGATGACCCAGCTCATGAGGCTCACGGCACCTCGTTGGAGGCCGTCCCACGGTAGCCAGCGTCCATCGGGCCATGTATCGCCCTTTTTGAAGCCGGTTTCGGCGGGGTCGGAGTAGATGAGGGCGCCTATTGCTCCTCTATCTTGAGCAGCCTTGATTTTTAGAGCGCGATCGGATTGTTTGCCGCCGTAGCGCATGATCATGATAGAGCCTGTCATGTTGACGGTGTTTCCGTCTTCGAGTGTTTTGAAATCATCATAGGAACCGTAGTTAGCATATATCAGAGGCCCTGTCACATTTCCGGACCTTGAATGGCCATGGAAGGCGAAAGTCTGTTGTCTTGGTTTCTTTGGATAGACATTATCTTCTTCAAGTTTGGCCTCCCAGGCCTTGGAGGGCGGATCAACAATCGCAACTCGGCGACCGTCTTTCTTGGGATAATTGAGATAGACTTCGTAGCTATATCTTTGTCAGTCTTTGGTTTCGCAGCAGACACTGGAAAGCGTACCTCAGTGGAACAGCTTGGTCCATTTCTGCTGCCTCGAACCTCTCTTGAATCCATTTTCCCAACATAAAGCTTCCTTCTGTCCCAGCAACGTGATCATAACTCGTTATGTATTTCAGGTTTTCCTTTATCCTATTCTCATCTATATTTCCCTGTACAAATTGCCTCACGCTCTCTGGATTATATTGTGTACCGTGATTACTCCTAGGTAAAATGGCGAAGACGAAAAGCGCATAGACCAAGCTTGCAATAACAAAGAGTCCAAACAGGCGAGCAACAACAGGCAAACCTGGCCTGTATTGCTCCGGAATCGTGGGTATTCGCGAGTACATGTGTTCGCTATACGGTAGGCGAAAAGGCATCTTCCAACTCGTGAATCGACGCCGTATTGTGGCCCATCGTTTACCCATGCGTTCTCTCATCCGTTGCCTGCGCTCCCGCCGCCTTCCTCTCCGATCATCGGATTCGGGATCTATCATTTCCATATCTTCCATATCCCTCCGCAGCCCCTCCTCTTCTTCCTCGTCTCCTTCCTCACCATGAGCAGCATGCCTCGGATCCGGACTATCTAATGGCTCATCTTCCAAGCTTGTCCTCGCGGACTGATTCGAAGGAGGCTGATAGTATCCGTGTCTCGTACGCACGCCAGTGCCTGGCGCTGGATGGGCTGGATGTGCGAGGAGAGTCTGTCTTTCGACGTCATCACTGACCTCGGCGGGGCCATGTCGAGATATGGATTGGGAAGAGACGGGACGAGACGAGGTTGCCTCTTCATAAGATGGTATAGGTAGAGATTCTTCCTCGGCGAATTTGTATTCGTACTTTTCTTCCGCCATGATTACGTGTCACCAGGCTAGGAGAGGGGATGAAAGGTGTCACATGTATACCTGGAGAGGACGCCGGAAGATTCAAAGGACGACGGTCATGGTGTTTGCAGTGGTATGGTTGAACAAGAGAAACAGAAAGTGACATGTACAAGGAGAAAGGACAGCGGTAGGGTTTATACAAAGACGAAAGGGTTTCAGCTATGGCAGGAGTGTTGTTTCGGCGGCGTCTGGAGAAGGCTCAATATCTCCGGCCCGAGCTTTAGAGTCGCAGATCAGAGACGACCGACTTCACTATCAAACTTTCACCAAACAAACAAATATTGACACCTATGCGTCATGGCCAGCTTGATGCTTCGTCCGTTCACAGTGCCCCATTGCTCGGCCTGTACACGACGTATTACTGGGCTTGGCCTTGAAGCATGGAACAAATCTCAGCAGCAAATTAGAGGGAAGAAAAGACTTGCGAATGGGGCCTCAGTCATGACCGTGAGACTTTTGAGGGACAAGAAGGGTTTTGGTCGGAAAGGTAGTCATTGTATCGAAATGCTACCTCAGAAGTCATTGACAGTTTCTCAGGCAGTATCGTCCCAATTTCCACGGGTCGGATGCGAAACGATTGGTTTCCCCGAGGCATTGCCAATTATCTATCCCAAGCAGAGATTAAAGACCTGCACCTGAAGAACATCCCCATAGAACGCGACTATGCCTTTATATCATCCAAGCATTCGGAACAGAACAGACTGGAGCGGCTTGAACGAGAAGAAGCTGAACGCCAGAAATCTGAAGAGAAGGCATTGCAAGACCGGATGGAAGCTATCACAAAAGGCCAAAATGCTGAAGCCGGGCGTGTTACGGTATGTTGTTTGACACTGAAAGTTAGGGCTACTGTGCTGATTTGTTAAAGCCACAACGAGCAACCGAGTTGATCTCCATCTTTGTACCTACTCGACTGGACTTTTATCGCCCCAAGATCGAGCAAGATTCTCAACAACCAAACAAGGCTGCTTCCTCGTCAGGGGCCGGGAATTTGGCAGAAGCGTTCATGGCTGCCAAAGGACAAACACAATCGACGCCATCCGATGCCATTTACGGTTCTGTATCATTAGACGACGTTCTCAACAGCATCCGCGCAAGCCTTTCTAATAACGACGAAGCATCAAGAGTTGTGCTTTCAGAGGAAGACTTAAGTTTCCAGGGCGGTGTTGCGGAGGGTGTCAGGTCTGTCGTCAAACGATTGGGCGAATTCACGGTCTCCATTCAAGCAAAAGGCGCCACAGAAGCTGTCACACGAACAGTTCGGGTGCTGGAGCAGAAATCATAATAATTTATCTTTGTATTTTGCTTTGCAATCTGCTATTCTACAGCTAGCCTGCATTTGAACCTTCAGATCTTACAACTCCAGTGAATCAAACCCGGCTTCATCATCCCCAGTACACTTACTTTTATCCAGCCTTCACTCCAGAACCCCCTGCTTTCCCCCTCAACTGCGTTAATATATCCTTCGGGAATTAATGGTTCACAGTTTCCAAACTATTTCCGTGCTTTCAATCTATCCTCACTCATCGTCTTTCATCATCGCGTCCCTTGGCCACTTCGTGCCGATGCTCAACCAGCAAAATCATTCACAGGAACCCGCAAGCTTAATGACATGCGCACAGGTATGATTGAACTGTGGACTAGGTGCGATGTTGGGAACGGGAGGTCCAGGCTGGAGAGCGAGAGTGGAAGCTGGGGAAGTGAAGATCGGAGGTTGGTCAACACCAAATGATGTGGAAGCTTCATCAACGGTGGTGGTGGGGTAGAACTCGGGCACGTTGGCGTGGGTTGCTGTTTCGATGGAGGTATTGTAGGGCTCTGGAGTTTGGATCTGTCCATTGAACTCTGGCGCGGTGTTGAGCGCGTGCCAGTCGGGGTTTTCGTGCTCCTTCCCTCCCTCTTGTCCTTGTGGCAGTATCTTTTCTTCGGCGGGGATTTCGGATGGATAGCTGACCTGCATGGCATGCTCGGAACTGGTTTTGTCTTCGAAAGCTCGATCCAATCCCTGCATCGCATAGCGCTCGCTGTCCTGTTTCAAAAACATCTCTCGTATTGCGTCTTCAAAAGCCTTCTTTGCAATTCCATTGAGCTTGGAATAGAGTATCCATTTTAAATCTTCAACAGTGAGCACTTGAGTCTGCTCTGGGCTATGATATATCCCACGATGGATAGCAACAGCGGCTGTCTCGATATTTCCGACAAAGTCGTCTAGTGTCGTGCGGTATGGCCATTCCTTAATGCCGGGTCGCATCGGTGGAATTGTAAAGAATTCAGGAAACACCGCCGCGATGTTGGGATAGAAGAGTTCTTGAGCTGGATCGTGCTTGAGCTGAGGATTAATGAATATGGCAGAAGGACACATGCAGAACATGGCCATTAAAGCGAAAGCACGGCGAGTCGACATTTGACTTGATCCGCCCACATAGGTGTAGCTATTTGATCCGCAAGGCTCGAGGCTTTTGTACGGGCCATTTGGCATGAGAGTTCTGGTCGCCTATCCTTTCAAATCCATGGTTGGACTGGTACGAAAAGGGAATTTGTAAACATGAGTGCCTCAGCAAGTCCTGTGGTACCTCAATGCTCGAAATATTTAACAGGCCCCCCGATATTTTAAAACGAATATTTGTCTTCGTAGCGAGTGCACTTTTCTTCTATGATATGTCGTTTTGGGTCGGGTTGAACTTCACTGCGCCAAGATAATGGTTGTGCAGAGCTGTCATTCCTACCACATGAATGTAAAGTGATGAACGTGGAGTATTCAAACTATGCGTAAACCTCGTACAATTTTATGTGGGGGAATTTCTCCCAAAGCAGAAGGGACACAAGGGTAGGTATTAGGCTCCAGATCAAGACATTTTCAGGAAAGTCATATCTCCGAGGTAGGTATAATACTTTTATTATATCCAATATTTGCAGTCGTTCGTTCATTATCATACGCAAAACATTTTCTAGAATGTCCACACATAAAACAACTCCCACAAGGAAAATGATTTGTTTAGGCTTGGCCAGCTGGCGTAGCAGCAGTCTGACCTTGGCCATTGGGCTTCTGACCATTACCATTCTGAGCTTTCTTTCCTTTACCCTTGCCCTTACCCTTTCCTTTGCCCTTCTTCTTGGCGTCCTCCTGAGCGCCGGCTTCTCTCTTCATCTTTTCCGTCTCAATTTCTTCGCCAACAGGAGTCCATGAGTTCAATCGCTTACGATGGGCCATGTACTCTTTGTATGTTCGGCGGAGGACAGCATTGCTTGAAGAAGCACCTTGAGCAGAAGTGGTAGAGTTCCCGGCCTGGCTAGTGCCGGTGGAAGAAGACGTTGATGTAGAGCCAGTGTTGCTGCTTGAGCTCGAAGCGCTGCCAGCACCAGCGCCAGCAGCGCCTCCAGCAGCACCACCCTTGGCGCCCTTGCCTTTCTTACCCCCCTTCTTACCCTTCTTGCCAGCATCGCCTAGAAGAGCACCAAGGCCACCTTGCCCTCCCTGCTGCCCAGCTTGCTGGCCACCAGCGCCTCCAAGAAGCGCACCGAGACCGCCTTTTCCACCAGCAGCCTGGCCGCCAGCTTGTTGACCTCCAGCTTGCTGGCCTCCCGCGCCCCCAAGAAGCGCACCAAGACCGCCCTTTCCACCAGCGGCTTGGCCTCCAGCACCTCCAGCACCTCCAGCACCTCCGGCGCCTCCTAGAAGAGCGCCGAGACCTCCCTTTCCGCCGGCAGCTTGGCCACCGGCAGCTTGACCACCGGCACCACCTGCGCCACCTGCGCCGCCGAGGAGGGCACCGAGGCCACCTGCGCCGCCTGCTTTACCGGCACCTGCCCCTCCGGCGTTGCCTTCAGCGCCACCAAGAAGCGAGCCAAGACCGCCGGCTCCTTGGCCGTCTGCAGCTTTGCCATTTTCGTTGGCAATGTTTTCGAGGAGGGCGCCTATGAGTAATAGTGTCAGTGAATTGCATAGTGGGTAATACTTTCTAACATGAAGACAGAGCGTGTGCACATGAAGAACTCGGGCTTAGGCCAGTGACTTAATGGAACAATGGTTTGGGTAAAGGGAAAAGGTTGGGCTCGCACGCATCTACTTACGTTTCTCTTCTGTGTTAACAACAGGAACCGCGATGGCAGAAGTTGCCAGTAAAAGTGTTGTGAGAGTGATCAAGTCCTTCATCTTGATAGATTTTTATGTATAATGTGGGATTGAAAGGAAAGAAGAGCACAGCTCAAAAGAATGGAATTACAAAAGATAGATAGCTTTCTCCTCAAGAAACAAGTGGCCAGCACAAGGAATGCAAGGACGAGAAAGCGACGAGAGAATGATCGGGACAATGGTCTCGTGGAGAACTCTGGAACCAGCGAATTCGCCGTTGTTAAAAAGGCATGAGAGATCTGAGCATGCCATAATGGTACACGCCGTTCGGTTTCATGCCAAGAGTGAGGCAGATCTTGCAACAAACATTTCATGCTGGAGAAGAATAGGTCCATTCAATAGTGGAGTCTAAAACATGACTCGCGCTGGTGGGAATGAGGTGAAATAGAGTTCGGGTAGAAAGATGCCCGGGTTTCAAGCACCCTTGTGATCTTAAGAAAGCTTGCCTAGTGTGATTCACGTCCCGTACGATAGGCCGAGATCTGAGTGGCATTCTGGAAACGCATTCCGACTTTTCGTGTTTTGAGCACCGTAATGCAGAAGCTTGACATGTCGGAAACAACCGGCCATGTTGGAGGCGAATCTAAAAGAAAGAGGCTTTTTACTTGTTGCCAGACTGGTGTGGACTATAAATTGTCTCCATGCTCCACACTTCTTTTACGAACAAGAGAGTCTTTCGCAAAATGACTAGGCCGTATTCCTGACCCAGCTTAAGGATCTTTTCAGTGCGCATCGAGCCTCGGATGAGGTTGTATAGACGTCAGAGAGGCCGTTTCGGTTACAGACCCAACTTAGAGGTTTCAATGTTGTTCCCCACAACCAATCGCAATCGCATGTCATAGGCTTGGCTCTTTGAAATATTGAAACCGGCAATGACAGAAGTAGCAGCAGGGTCAGAAACGCCTTTGCTTCGTCGCCGTGTAAATCGCTCACATCAAGCTATAGGCCTATCACAGTTATTCAAACTTGAATAGATCTGTACGCTGCAAGCCGAGGTCACCGAGGCTACTTTGTGCGCGACGTGAATTATTCAGACTGAGCTTTTGATCGATTTCAACTCTCACGAGTAATTTATGCTACAACAATGGCAAGGAGAAGACCGTCCGAGACGATCTCATGAATCGCAAGACCGTGCAGGACGATCTGATTAAGTCGCATGAAACATAAAGGAAACCATCATGAGTAATCAGGCCTATGACCACGCGCATAGCCTCGTTCTTATAATCTTTCCCGCCCCCACAGAGCAATCAGCAAATTCACAATGCATTAAACCCGTATCCAGAGGGACCGGATATCACCATAAGAGTTTAGAGCAAATCAACTTCTCCTTTCCTCTGCAACTTACCAGCTCGCTATTCCTCAGATTTTAGGTGAATGGATGATATCAAGCCGTGACGGAGATCGAGCATTCTAGTAGTGTAAGCGGAAGTAAATGAAGCCGCATGCAAGCAGAGCCGGCTGAAGAGTGAGATATTCACCAGTAAGGACGGCGATCCTCAGGATATCCACCACGAGGGCTCCTTGGCCTAGGTGGGGAACGGGGACGTTCATACGCAGGATAACCACCACCACCACCGCCGCGATGTCCATTCATATAAGGGTCAGCCTCATAGCCACGGGGGGGAGCGCGCCTGTCGTAGGGATCGTCGGGGTAAGGACGGCGAGGTGGGGCATAATCGTCGGGTGGGCCGCGAGCGCGTGGTGGAGAACGTCCATAGCGGTCACGTGGATCGTAGTAGTCACGCATGGGCGGAGTGCGGCGACGGTAATCGTCGCGACGAGGGCTCCAACCACCGCGGGGGCCACGACGTTCATAGTAGTCATCATATGGTGCCGCACCGTAGCCGCCACCACGGCGGGGAGGAGAACGAGAGCGGAAGCGATCACGTGGTGGAGGACGGGGGACCTCAGCCTGAGTCTTTGAAAAGGGTTAGATTTGTCGGTAGATTTTCAATTCAACAGTACTTACGTCGACAATGCAGCGGACTGAGGCTCCCTTGAAGTCCGAACCATCCAATTTGTCGACAGCAGTCTGAAGATCACTCGCAGTCTCATATTCAACAAATCTAGCTTCATATCAGCAGAGAAATTTTCAGCGAATCCTTGACCACACGTACCCTTTGCCGGCATTGGCGCCCTCACGTTCACGACTAACCTCAGAGTAGACCACATCCATTCCAGCCGCACGGGCAAAGTCCTTGAGATCCTAAATGTCCAAGTAAGTCCGGGCCTTGCTACGAAAATGGTTCCTTGGAACATGAGACCAAAAGCATTAACCTTGGGGAGTACAAAGGGCAGATGGAGTTCGACAGGGAAAAGGAACCAGTACAAGTCAAGGAACCATGGGGCGGATGCAAAAGATTATGTTTGCCAAGCTTGAGAGCAGGCAGACTGATGATGGAAAGATCAAGTGAATAGAAATTGCTCTACTGAGCGAAGGCCTCTTTGCCAATGGGATTATTATTGTGTTTGGCCAAAGACAATCCAATGGATGCTTTTTAGGATGGCCAATGGAGTGAAAACGAGGGAAGGAAGGGCGATGTGCGGAGTAGATGCGCCATCAAGCCAATGATTCCAAGTTCAGAGTAGGAAAGAATTTCCAAGGTGAAGGATGGATAAAGGGAAGCTAACCTGCCAACTGGTGTCCACCGGGAGACCGGTGATGGTCATGCGAAACTGAGTCCTCCTGGGGCGAGGTGCCGCGCGCTGCACGTCGTGGTAACCATCAGGACGGCGGTTGGAGCCACGCGCGAACTGAACAACCAAGCGCTCGCCCATGAAATCAGTGCCATCTGTTGCATAATGTGAGTCAAGCAAATTGATGAGAGTAAGTTTGAGGGAAGCAACGTACGGAAAGCTGTGAAATAAAACGTTAGCTTTTGTCATCAAATTAGATTGTGCATTTGTGGGTGAAGATTTACCTGGGACGACATCACGCGCGTCCAACGCGTCCTTGTACTCGATGAAGCCAAAGCCATTCATGAGCTTGATTTCAGTAATCTCGCCGGTACCATGGGTGTTGAAGTGGCTCTCGACGTCCGCCTTGGTTGCTACACCGGGGCAAGTTAGCGACAACGGAAGCAGGCAAAATTCATCAGCCAGGTCCTCCAGTGAGGGGATTCAATCCATGACATTTCAGTTCAACTGGTAGGTATGCCTCCAGTATCGTGCAACTCCGAGCCAGTTGGGAACAAGCATACCATTGCGGGGAAGATTGCCCAAGTAAAGCCGGGTGGAAGAAACGTCAGCCATGGTGGCTTGACCAGCCCGTTCACCCACTGGTGGTTCTGAAATGGGATCCAGTTTTCCTACGTCCCTTGGACAGCGGGGTTCTTTGCTTAAGCAATAATATAGGGAGGAGAAGAAATAGTGGAGTGGCAGGTGGCAGAGCACGAACGCAAGATGTGGAGTGCGAGCGTGGCGAGGTGAAGCGAGGTGGAGGAAGAAAACGAGGAGCAGAAAGTGAGGCAAACCTTGAACAGTGGAGGAGCTTGGGCGACGCTAGCGCATCACGCACGGATCTTGCCGCTTTGGGACTCGGTGCGTCCGCTTGCTCGCGCCCGGAGATCTGGGCTTATCCTCGGCTGATTGGGCCATGACAGCATCACCTTGGCTGACATTGAACCTTCGATGGGGACTCTATACCTTTTTTTTTTCGTGTTGTTGAAATATGGTTTCGCGGGAGGCAATTTCAATCTTGTCTCGAAGTAGCAGGGCAAGGTTGCAATGCCAACCTACGAGACCTATAATACGAGCAACATTTAATCCCCATGTCCCGAATTACCGAAACCTACGATTGCAACATTCTAGTGTCCCATTCAATCCACGGCAGACAAGAAAATTTTCTCTGGCTTCTCGGAGACGATTAGCGGAGGTTCAAGATGAATTCGACCCCCGTCAAGAAGATCGCGAGAGCGACCAGGTAGATGTTTGCATTGTCGGTGGTGGTCCGGCAGGCCTGAGTGCTGCTATACGACTAAAGCAACTGGCTAATGAAGCTGGAAACGAGGGTTTTCGAGTGCTGTTACTAGAGAAAGCTGGTGAATTAGGAGATCACATTGTCTCTGGCAATGTCATCGAGCCATCTGCCCTTGGGGAACTCCTACCCGATTGGAATTCAGAAGATAATCCCAATCGCTTCGAAAATGCTACTCCAGCTACATCAGACCGCATGCGCTTCCTCACCAAGTCTGGATCCGTGTGGCTACCAGCTCCTCCCCAGATGAACAATCATGGAAACTACATTATCAGTCTTAATCAGTTAACAAAATGGCTTGGTGAGCGGGCAGAAGAAATTGGGGTTGAGGTGTATGCTGGCTTCGCAGCCTCCGAAGTCTTGTATAACTCGGACGGATCCGTCAAGGGGGTTGCTACCAATGATCTGGGCATTGCAAGAGACGGTAAACCAAAAGCATCTTTCGAACGTGGCATGGAATTTCACGCAAGGGCAACACTTTTGGCAGAAGGATGTCATGGCAGTCTTACGAAGAAAGTTGCCAAGAAATTCGACCTGCGGAGAGACAGTCAACACCAAACGTACGGGCTAGGCATCAAAGAGGTATGGGAAGTTGACCCAGCCAAATTTCGAAAAGGCGAAGTAACGCATTCTATGGGTTACCCTCTGGACAAGAATACATATGGTGGAGGATGGATGTATCATTTTGGAGAAAACATGGTGTCCATAGGTCTTGTTGTTGGCCTTGACTACAAGAACCCGTGGATTGCTCCGTATGGCGAGTTTCAAAAGATGAAGCACCATCCTCTTTATGCATCGGTGCTCAAAGGTGGCAAATGCATCACCTATGCTGCAAGAACCCTCAACGAAGGCGGCTTCCAGTCAATACCAAAATGCGCATTCCCTGGTGGTGCTCTTATTGGAGATACTGCAGGGTTCTTGAACGTACCAAAGATCAAGGGCACCCATACAGCCATGCGGAGCGGCATGCTTGCTGCTGAAGCTGCCTATACGGCTTTGACAGAAAACCCAGATAGTACCTCGGTTTTCTTGTATGACTATGAAGACAAATTACGGTCCTCGAGTATTTGGTCCGAGTTAAAGCAAGTTCGGAACATGAGGCCTTCCTTTCACACTCCACTAGGAATCTACGGCGGCATATTGTATTCTGGTTTGGAAGCATATATTTTGCGAGGCATGGAGCCTTGGACGTTCAAACACGGGCCACCTGACTACGCTTCAACAGAGTCTGCGGACCGGTGGAAAAAGATCGAATATCCCAAGCCTGACGGAAAGATCAGTTTTGATATCTTGACGAGCGTCAGTCGTACAGGAACGAATCACGAGGAAGATCAACCAGTCCATTTGCAGGTCAAGGATTGGGACAAACATGCCAAAATGGATTATCCAAAATACAAAGGCGTGGAAAATCGTTTCTGTCCTGCTGGAGTGTATGAATACATTGAAGACGACAGCAAGGATCTGGGCGTTCGTTTCCAGATCAATTCACAAAAGTAAGTGTATCTGATTTTCGCACAAAAGTGACTCCCTAACCGTAGTGTAGTTGTGTCCATTGTAAGACGTGCGATATTAAAGATCCCAGCCAGGACATTAATTGGGCAACTCCTCAAGGTGGTGAAGGACCAAAATATACCATGACGTGATTTGACTGCTTAAGATAGACCGACTAGGTAGAAATGGCCAACTTCATTGTACATATTCGTAGAGCATCTATCGGGAACATATTCCGACGACAACAAAGCACAATTTCGTTGTATATATCGACAGCATAGTCATTGCAATTATTCACAATGTCCGGAAGTGGGTTGCTTTCGAGTTGATGCTTTTCCTTTGGAATTCACAATTGCTACTTAGCACACGCCGCATGAAGTTGAGTAGATCGCATAATCGCATTGCGCAAGGAATTCTTTTAGTAGTTTTTGACAGGTACCTTGAGTACAGTACCATCATGATATCATTCATGGACAGCTGAGTGCTGGACAGAATGCCAAATTAGGTTTTGAAGACAAGGCAAGCCCTATCGGATTTGAGTCATCCTTGTGCAGCAAGTGGCGGTCAAACTTGATTGAATTACCGATAGCCTGTGGCGTGCAAATTGATACATTATTATATTGTTGTGAGAAGTCGGTAAATCAACGTACACTCTTTTGGGCTGCGGTGGGAAAATTTTGTGCGGGTTCAGCCTTACCTAACACCCACACTGCTGCCTGATGCACATGTGAAGGGGGTGGTTGGTGTTGCAAACAAGGAGCTTACTAGGAGTCACGGGTGCGCAGCCTTGCCGGGACCGGGGCTGGCCAGACGTCGCGTCCTGCAAGATTGGTGGCGGTGATTGGCTGAATCAGGGCTGAATGGTGGCCTAGGGCGGCAAGGAGTCGCTCAGGGGAGCGACGGGCCAACTAAGCATTTTGCGCCGACGCGCACCTGCCTCCGTAGGTATAAAATCGTTGTTCCCCCGCTGCTTCCCTTTTTCCAAAAGTTCGGAGTCGGCGAAAAGCTCAGCCTCACCAACCACCACGCCACCCCACATTCTCCATTCTCCAACCTCCAGCCTCAACCTCCATCCTCCATCCTCTGGACCACGTTCAATACCTCTGCTCCTGGATCGCCGCGATCGTGTCATTCCCTTTTGCGTAGATTTTCGCCCGTCTCCGGATCCGGTTCAGTGATCGTTACCTTTGGCGCACGGCCCTCCTGCGACCGTCCACTGCTCATCACAACGGGACCTCATTCCTGTCACTGCGGCACCGTACGCGCAGCTCTCTGATCGCTCACTACTGCTGTAGCGCCTCCGGGGAGGCATTCGCTTGTTCATCCCCACCTCTCTCTCCGCTTGAACGCTTGCTCAGTCAGATAGTCAAGAGTTACGGCACATTGTGTCCGCTCATCAGTTAGGAAGAGAATAGAATAGAAACACACACACTATCATTGCTCATTTGTTCGAGGGCGCCTGCTCGCAATCGCACGCCTTCGCTCCAATCTTGATCAAGTATCAAATCACTTTGATACTTGCGTGACACCTCTACTTCAAGAGTATGGATCCTACGCTGAATACGCATCCGTCCAACGCGACGCAAGCGAAGGCCTTCACAGCCGCGACCTCCTTCTCTTTTCCTAGCAACGGAGCCGGTGACATTACACCGCCGTCCTCGGATAAAGATGTTCGGAGTCAGCAGTCGAATGGCTATCTGAATGGCAGTCAGGCCAATGGGGCAAACCCTGCGCAGAACGCAGGCAATGGGGTGACACCCGCAACCCCCGCTGCCACTCCAGGTGCAGCTGGTCAGGTTCAGGGCGTCAGCGGCATTGTGCCGACCTTGCAGTGAGTATTCACCCGCTTGCCACTTCCTTTTTTTCGGAGGAAGCGGTGTTAACTCGGAATGTTCAAAGAAACATCGTCGCAACTGTCAACCTAGACTGCCGCTTGGATCTCAAGACTATCGCTCTGCATGCTCGTAACGCAGAGTACAATCCAAAGGTACATACATCTCATGCTTCATCAGCCTAGCTGATATCATCATTCTCACTGGAGCATATGTGCTAAACTTGGTTGTTCATCTAGCGTTTCGCTGCCGTCGTCATGCGTATCCGTGACCCAAAGACCACCGCTCTTATCTTTGCCTCGGGCAAGATGGTCGTCACCGGTGCCAAGTCAGAAGATGCGTCTAGGCTTGCTAGTCGCAAGTACGCGCGCATCATTCAGAAACTGGGTTTCAACGCAAAGTTTACGGATTTTAAAATCCAAAACATTGTCGGCTCATGCGATATCAAATTTCCCATCCGCTTGGAGGGTCTGGCTTCTCGCCATCACAACTTTAGCTCTTACGAGCCTGAGCTTTTCCCTGGTCTCATTTATCGCATGATGAAACCTCGTGTTGTGCTCTTGATCTTCGTGAGCGGCAAGATCGTCTTGACTGGTGCGAAGGTCCGTGAAGAGATCTATCAAGCCTTCGAGATGATCTACCCTGTGCTGTCCGGTAGGCAAACATCATCTCTACTAATCAGAAACTACGTGCTAATCAAATAAAGACTTCCGCAAGAACTGATTAAGAGACCTTGCTTCATCAGCACCAGCGATTTCCAACGGTGTCGCTCAACCACATCTTACCGTTACTTAAAAATCATGTACACTACCTTTACCCTCCACCTCTTACACTGTCGATTTGATGCATGGCACTGGAGTTTTACCTACCTGCAGCCTCACGCCTGGAGGCTTTTGATACCGGCTTTCGAGACTTTCCAAAATTGTCAACTTGATACACCATTCTACACCATTCACATTCAATTGCTAGATAGCTGCAGACACTGGACATTCATCATTTTCAAATCCAGTTGTGCTGTTGCGCGGGGGATTTGCAGTTTCTCTTCATGCTCCTTCTCTTACGATGACCATTTATCTTGCAGTGGACCTTGAGTCCTTTGCTTATTACTTTTCTGAGAGTTAGAAAGATTGAGCGGCACAGAATGCACGGCGGGTGTGAGATGTAGAGATGAGGACTGTGGCTGAGAATGATTTTACTTTGGGGATGGTGGAAGGAGATAATCGAGCTCAAGTAGAGTGCGCGGAGGGATGGCAATGATTGCAGTTGCAGCGTTTCAGTGCTAGACTGGCGCGGGTTCTGCTGGATCGGCCCTTGACTTAGCTCTAGCAATACACACGTCTGCAATGAGTAGCACATGCAGTTCATGACCTCTAAGTTACAAGCCGATCTGTATTGGAAAATTTGCTACTGTGATTACGTGACTACTTGACTATTAACACGACCATTGATGCGTTATGCGGTCCAGACACGTGTATGAATTGAAGCAATAAGGACCCAATATAATACATTGAACAAATCATCTCGGTCTCTACTATAGTCGTTCAGTAGTTCAGAGTCTTGATCGTGTTGGTTTTTGCATTATCCACTGGGGGGCCTCTTTTTCCGCTTCGCTGGCGTTTCTGTCGCTCAAACAAACGACCACGCTTATCCAATAACGACAAGTTACGATCTTGTTGAAGTTATTGTCATCAAATCTCTCGATTGATAAAGGCCGAAAAATATTCTAATGTAAAGGCTAAAAAATATCCTGATAAACCAACTTCATAGTTTCAATCATTGATACTGCATCCAGTCGTAAATTCATTCTGGTATTCCATAAGTCATAGCTCGCTTGGGACCATGTCGATCACGTCCAAATAAAATATCAATACTACCAAAGCCAAAAGAAACAATCCCCGATAATCAATTCCCCAGAACCTCACCCCAACACACCCTCAAACCTTTCCCATCCTCCCCTCCACCTCCCTCCCCCACCACTCCCCCCACCTCACCACGCGCCCCTCCCGCCTCGCCTCCTCCGCCGCAAACACCACCGCATGGCTCCTCACCACCTCCTCCAAATCACACCCGACAAACCGCCTCTGCGCCTCGCGCACCTCCATCCCCCGACTCCTCACCGCGTCGATCGCGCCCACAAACGCCTTCACCAGCCCGGCGTCCCCGCCGCCGTGCCCGCCGCCCGCCTGCTGCGGATGGTGCACCCGCGTGCTACCCGTCGCAAAGTCGTACACCGAGATGCTTGCGCTGTCGTACGCGAGCTCGCCGTGCGTGCCGGAGATGCGGCCGCGGCGCGCGCACTGCGCTTCCGTGTACGCGATCATGTGGAAGGTGGCGGTTTTGGCGGCGCGGGCGTCGGTCGCGGCGGTGGTGGTGGGCTGCGATGGTTGCGGGATCGGGTCGTCGTCCCAGGTGAGGGTGACGACTTGGTCGTCGCAGACGTCGTTGTCCGAGTCCCAGACGCAGCGGCCGAACCACGGGCGTCGCTGCACCTCGGACGCGGGTGTCGAGGAGGCGTCGTAGTCTTCGCTGAGGGTCTGGAGGAGCTTGGTGGAGGCGGCGGGGAGGCCGTGCGTGTTGTAGCAGTCTTCGATTTCGGGGTTGACGATGCTGACGGGCCAGGAGACGTTGCCTTTTTGGAGTTGTTGTTCGAGGTAGATTTTCTTGGCGCTGTAGATGCAGGAGGATTCGATGGAGCAAGAGAGACAGTTTGTTGCGGTTCCAGCAGCGGCGGGCTTGCGTCCTTTGCGAAGATAGGTGAGGTGGCCAGTGGAGGAGATGGTAGAAGGGAGATGTGGGGGGAGGTTGCTTCGGGGAGAGGGGGAGCAGAGGAGCCAGAGGAGAAAGTCAATGTCATGACAGGACTTGGTCAGGAGAGAAGGCGCGGTTGTAGATTCTTTGCGCCAATTGCCTCTGATGCACCAAATGAACATTCATCCTTTGAAGCTGAACCAAAAAGATACAAACACTCACCGAACATAGCTATGAGAGAAATGCCACCAGCCTACCGGTTCAGTATGCTCTATGGAGATTATCTCTCCTATTACTTTGTCCTCAAGGAGCAGTTCCCTAAGAAGCATATTGTGGGGGGAGTATCTCAGCACATGTCCAATGCCGAATATTGTCTTTGGTTGTGATTTGGGGCCATCCGGACACAATGACGAATATATTCTTAGACAATCATTCAAAGTCGTTGCCAGCGGTTTTTCACTCATGATATGAAGCCCGAGAGGTGCCAGCGCTTCTATAGCCTGAACGTGAAGCTCATCCAATATACATATGAAGGCTGCCTCTACACCTGGTACGACTGATTCTCCAGCGGCGGCTTGTTTTCGGCGCGCATTTTCATATTGAATGAATTGGTACCAGTCATGGAACTCTTGACCTGCTGTTGGCTCCTGCTCTGACCATATCCATTTTTTACAAAACTCCTTTCTTTTAAACTCAATAGGCTCTGCTATTGCTGCTACAATTGCATTTGTGGAATCTTTGATAGCTTCAGCATATTGGTGCCCTCTGGATCCTGCTCCCACAATCAAAATTCGTATGGCGTTAGGATCTTTGGTCATAGTGTGCGTGTTTGCTACGTGACCTTGAACTGGGTAGTGAGCCCTTTGACAAGAAAACAGAGGTCGATGTCGTCTGACAATGATCTAGGCGATGGATCGGTAGCGATTGATGGCCCAAGCGTTAATGAAGCACGCCTTGTCCCTGACCATAGTGTGAGTAAGGTACCTATGGGAAGCCTCGGCATCATCGAGTCGAGCTCCGCATATTGCATTCCACCATTACCCGCTCCACCAGACCATCATGCAGAGCTCCATTCATCTTCAATTTCGTACATACGAGGACAAGATAACTTGACTTTGGTTCTTGAGCGTTCCCAATATCGTGATACGGGAAGAATGTCATACTCGAAGAGATTGGACCAGATTGCTGGACACCTAAACTACCCAAAGGGCCTGCTGGCGGGTCAAGTTGCAATTATCACAGGATCGGGACAAGGCATTGGTGCAGAGGCAGCAAGGCTGTTTGCTAATGAAGGAGCAAAGGTGGTGGTTTCCGATGTTGATGCCAGTAAGTTAATGGCTTTGGTGAGGCTTGTTTGGATGCTCAACGAGGATCACAGAAAAAGCAGAGGATGTCGCTTCTGCCATCAATTCAAGTGGTGGCAGCGCAATCTCTGTTGCTGGAGACATGCTCGATACAAATTTTATTGACACGCTGGTGAAAAAGGCTGCAGAATTTGGCAATGGCAAGATCCACATCATTGTCAACAATGCAGGCTTTACATGGGACGGCGTGATTCACAAGGTCAGCTCGAGCCCGGATTATCGGCGGGAAATATGTTGACGCTCCTTAGATGACTGACAAGCAATGGGACACAATTATCAATCTTCATGCCACTGTCCCGTTCAAATTAGTTCGCGCCGCAGCCCCTTACTTCCGCGTCAAAGATGGTGAACCTCGGAACATTATAAATATTTCCTCCACATCCGGCATCAATGGAAACGCAGGTCAAGCTAATTACTCACTCGCCAAAGCTGGTGTCACGGGTCTTACCAAAGCAATAGCCAAAGAATGGGGTCCACAATTTGGAGTTCGGGCGAACACCATTGCATTCGGACATATCCTAACAAGGCTGACGGGTGCAAAGGAGGAAGGTGCTTTTGTCACAACGCCTGATGGAACGAAGGTTGCTTTGGGGATACCCCAAGCTCAGAAAGATGCGCGTGGTGGAGGCACTCATCAGGACATACCATTGAGGAGAGCAGGAACGGCAACGGAGGCTGCAAACGCAATCTTGGCGGTTGCGAGTCCTCTGTTCAGCTATGTGGATGGACAGACAATAATGGTCACCGGAGGTCGTAACATGTAATGTAACAAAGTTAAGTTCCCGAATGGCCGTTACTTCGAGCGACAAATGCGATTTGAGTGTGATCTTGAAAAAATATGGGCAAATCGAAAGTTGACCGCACATTAGTTCACATCGAAGCCAAACCTCCATGTCAATTCCTAATTCTGCAAGTTAGCGTGCAAAGTAAATGATTGTTTAATGCCAGACGTTTGTATCAGACTCCTACAACTTATCGTTGACCAAAAGTATTATTTTGTACCAGATCGAAACTCTGACGTGTAATAGGTACCGAAGCGGACGTTTCTGATTTCAGTGCAAACAGTCATTTACCCTCGGGTCCTGACAAACCCCTAATGGAGTTGAGTCTTGCTACGAAATACAGTGAACGCCATCCTTTCACCATCTCCCACCACTCTGGTATCATCATCCACTTCTTCACTCGTCAATCTGGGCTGCGGTCGACTTTGATAGACTAGCACTGGATAGTCGATGTGATCTGCAAGATTCTTCGACTGTGTTTTGAACATAGCGCGGCATGTATCAACAGTCTGCCTGAACGTTGGGGACATGTGCAACAGCCCTTGAATTATTGTGCAACCAATTAGCATTTATTTTCCGAGCCTGGATGTGGATGTCTGATGATTCGTAGCCTTGTTGATCAACGGCTCGAAGGGTTTCTCTTCACATCTTCTTGGCCCATGTCTTCGCATGTCTCAGATAGGATCCAGCCTCCTGGGGCTCCCCCAGGCCGCTATATGTTGTTGACCAGCCTTCTACTTAGGATTGGCTTTAATAGAGGATAATTCGTCTGATCCTGTCAAGGACGTCAGGAGTAATTTCCAGCAGCTCACTGGCACACCTCTGGCATCCAACTTACTTTAATCTAAAAATTGACAACACCTTGCCGGTAGGACCAGAACATGTGATGTTTCCTAAGACGAGCAACCTCCAAAGCGCTTTGCTCTATAGTCCGGGCTCTCGGGCTCACAATGATTTAGTGGGTGATTGATAGTTTGGTGAACGGGTATATTGGCTTCGTCTCTGGATTCCAAAGGAAATTGGTCAACACTCATCGACCTGTGGATGGACTAGTTCTAAGCTCAGGTCCCAAGGGTAAGGAGAGTAACCAGCAGCTGGCTTTGGTTGTCCAGATTGATCAGCCTGTCTGACTCCTGACTCGAGGGCTTGGATTGAGAACGTGTACAAGACAAGAATATCCCGTGAATCACATACTCTAATAATGGCACCCAGCTCTCGGCATTTTCCCCCTGCTTCACAAGATTACACCTGCAGGATTCAAAGATAAAAACAGTCTTGAGCATTCCAACCTCAGCTTTGGGATGATGTGCTGGGGGTCAACGTCAGTAGGTGAATGGCAAACTATGATCATGTGAGGTTCAAACGAAGCTTGTGACTTAGGCCTCATCTGTGTGAAGCTACTGCTTCTTGGTTCGGCCACAACCTTTCAGCAACCATTCTACTCCAATACAAGAACATCATGGCTGATCCCAACCGTTTTGGCCTATGCACGGTGTGCAGTAAATCTAATGCGCTTCAGTGCAGTCGGTGCAAGAGTACCCGCTACTGCTCGAAAGCGTGCCAGACCACCGACTGGCCTACTCACAAGCTCCTCTGTGCGACCTTTGCCAACTTCAGTTCTTCGAGCCGACCGACCGACGAACATTTCAAAGCTATCCTTTTCCATGTCAATGAGCATAAGCCCAAGCTCATCTGGCTTCGCTGCAAGTGGTGCGAAAACGAAGTCGACGGCATGCTCCAGCAGCCCGAGGCCATACCGTTCTTAGGTCCTGATGCCATTGTCAACACAATCGACTGTAATCCTGTTTTAGAGAGAGACCTATCAGACAAGATCCGCATTTGCTATCGTGACACGTCCAATGTCGATGGATCAAAACCCAATAACAGCATTGCGACTATCACTGCAACTAAATCCGGAGAGTACTATGATTGGCGAGGTCCGGTCATCGCCTATACAATCGGATCGGAAAACAATGAAGCCGCTTGCAAAGACATCGACATGAACGACTTTCGACATATTGCGGATTTCTTCCTTTCGTACGACTACAAACCCGCACTAGATACCCAGCAGTCTGTCGGCTCAAAAGTTAAAGGTGTCCGGATCAATTGCGTTGGCGACCAAAAATTGCTCAATAAACCGCACTTTGAGGCAATCGAGCTTTCCTCAACAGATTCGATCTTCTCTGAGCACGACACGTCCGACATTGTGAAACGCATTGGAACCCCCGTTTTCACTCATCGGTTACCCCCTGATCCAAAGTGGATCAACGACCAGAAAAATAAAACCTTCAACGAAATTCCTACAAATAACCAGGACGCTACGTTCCTGCATTTGTGCTGCGATCCAAAAGCAAAATTCGATCCTCGTACAGGAACATGGGGTTGGGGCTGGGCTTCTGAGCAGTGGCAGAATGAGGTGGGAAGTACGGTCATTGTGCGTCAGGATAAAAAGCCACTTTTGCCATTGCATGTGGAGGCGTTATGTAGGTACTGTCGCTATGAGATACGCCCACTTATGTCTCACTCTTTGGGAGAGTATGAGCCAGAAATGCCAATGGCAAAGAGCGCTGTCCTACCTATGATCTGCCGGCCCACGTTTGTCATCTACTGGGGAAAGCTACTGGATGAGAAGCTCAAACAAGGAGATCGCACGTGGTATCGTTCCCCCTTTGAGATATAATGCTCTCAAAGTCCAGGGTATCTTTTTGCACGCGGGCGAGCGCTGTGTGCAGTGACTTTATTCTATGGCCTTCTTTCAACATATAGTACTGCTGCTGAACATGAAATTCAATGAAACTCTCCACTCCAAATTTTGTAGCAATTTCCATACAAACCAGGGGCCACCTATAAAGTGCCGGCGTAAAAAAGAAGCTTTATTCAAGGCGTACTACACTCCAAGTCCAACTCCTGATCTTTCTACTACAGCAAGAGGTTGTCACGGTTCTTGAACAGACTCGGGTGAGATGAGATCCAGATAAGATAACAGCGTTGCTAGCTTCGATCTCATGACGTTAGCTCAGCCTCGTACAGCGCCCATTCATCCCGAATGGCTAGCGGTGGCAATCGTGAACATCGCACCAATATAGTTGAATTTTATGACTCGAGGGTAAGTTTGAAGCATTACGGCTGACAGAGAAGCCTCTCATATGTTGAACTCAAACCATCTTTCTCGAACGATATGAAATGTGGTATACTGTTTAAAAATTCCTCCTACATCCATTTTTCTTGTTCAGTCAGACTATATAAACACGGATCTGAAGGACGCGCTGATCACATTTTAGCCATCGGACGCGCCTGGGCGGCGTAAACTCAATATTGGCACTATACCCAGAACCTTTCTAATCGTGGCCATGGAGACAGATAAGCTCTTGAAGGGGTTGCCAAGCCTAAAGTAAATACATAACTATTACTAAAAGGCTTGCATTTCTAGACCTTTAAGTTAAGGTTCTCTCCAAGACCAGTCCTTGTTGCAATTCATTTCCCTATATTTCCTTACATCAAGACCCATAAAATGCTCCTGTCTTCGAGTGTCCAGAAACCCCCACCAAGCAGCAAGCAATCTTGAATGACTCGAGATCTAGCAGAATGAATTTATTGAACCTTGAAACCAAAGTTCATCAGCCCTTTTACATGCTTGGTAGTACATATGCTGTAATTTTGCTCCTGAAGCTTTCCTCCTTCCTCTGGCTCTACATCAAACCCTCTTCCCTATCCCGCTACAGACACGGCAACGACAAATCATGGGCATTAGTCACAGGATCCACTGACGGAATAGGCCGTTCTCTCGCCGTCGAGCTCAGTAAACATGGATTTGCCGTTCTCCTCCACGGCCGCAGCCCCTCAAAACTCTCTCGGGTGAAATCTGAGATTGAGTCTTTGGTGCCTGGCGCTGCCATCTCCACTATCGTGCTCGACGCCTCAACTTTTACAACCTCCGACATTTCATCGATGGTCCAAACCGTCTCGGAACTCGACGGTAAACTCACAATCCTGGTCAACAACGTCGGCGGTGTGACTTTTTATCCCCCATTTCAGCCATTCTCAATTCTCAAGGCCGAAGATATCGATAAAACAATGGACATGAATGCTCGCTTTCCCATGCAACTCACCCATGCACTGCTTCCTCTGCTTTCTGAGAATAAACCCGCATTAGTAATGAATATCGGCTCCGTGGCTGCTATTTCTGGACCTCCTTACATTACTACCTACGCAGCATGCAAAGCCTTTAACCACACCTTCAGCACCTCCCTGACTTCTGAATCGCGTCTCGGCCACATGTCTGGCATCGAGGTTCTAGGATTGGTGCTTGGCAGCGTGCACACCGCAAAGCGTCCAGTGGGTCCGGATATCTTTACACCGACAAGCGATGCTCTGGCCAAAGCAGCATTGAGAAGAGTGGGGTGTGGAGAACGGCTTGTGTATGCATACTTTTGGCACGCTGTGCAAACGAGCTTTTTACAATTGATGCCAGATTGGATTGGAGATGCAATGACGAGGAGATATATGGTAAATGAGAAAAATACGGAACCATATAACCTTGAAGGTGTGAATGACAAGCCGAAAGATGAGACACAGTAGAGAATGGCAATTCTCTTTGCTTTATCGATTCCAAATCGTATAGAGATCGCAGAAACAAATGTCGTAGACAACAGAAGATGCAATTGTCGTGTGAAGATGAGAAGAACACCGTCTCCAGTGTCCGAGAGCTTGGGAACTTGGGATAATTCATAATTTTTGTTGCAGCCCCATCGAATTTCAATTTGATTTACGTACAGATATACCATGTTTTGGCATGAGAGCAATCCGAAGGCTTCGTGATATTTATCGTGGTCTTGACGACCTGACACTGTAGTGCTTTTGGAGAATGAATGGCCTGCTTGAAGAGCGAATTATTTCAGTTTACGTTTGCATAATGTACTTGGCAACTAACGACCAGCTTTGTGATTTGGATGGCGGACCAACAATGAAATGCACAAAGACGTTACTTGCGGCATCTGTATTCATCTCAACTGATGCAGTCGCTGATCACCTTGACGCAAGACTGTGACGAGTTTGGCCAGCTTGAGTCTTGCACCGCACTTCCACATAAGCTTTCTGCTTGTACCAAGGTCCCAGGTAGAATTGCAAAATATTGAGCTTCACAAATTATTCTACTAGAAATGTCATGGAGCGCAAGATGCATATCGTCGGGATACGCACGTTGGAGAGACACTGCAATCTGTCGCGTCACCTCCTTTGGCGTGTTCGATCGCCGATCGGCATGATCGGCCGCTACCATGCCGATCCTCAGATCCGCTCTCATTGAAATCTCGTCTCATCCTACAACAGCTCTAACTGAATCACACCAAATCACCAATTACTATTCAGAACCATACTTCCTTTCCATGCTGTGTACTCAACTTGATTTGGTCAAAGTCAACCGCTTCATCGTCTCAAAGTGAGTCTGGTGTAATGCACGAAGCCCAGAAACAACCAACTCAATCAATGAACTTTCCACGACCCGAGGCTCTGAGGGTGCACTGGTCACACGACCCACGCGAGCTCCTCACTTGAAATGATTCCATTTGCAACTTGACAGCCAGAACATCGAAGCTAGTGGTTTTTACAGTGGATTTGCTCGGAAGCTTTAGGGATCGGACGACAATGCCTTCAAAAAGTTCTTGCTTTTCGAAAGTGCGGGGGAATGACCTCGGCCCCCCTATTTCAAAATCCATCCGTCTTCCTTCTAGGCACAGTAAGTAAGAATTTAGTATGCTCCTGAAATCAAGGAGCTTAGTGAATTTTACCCAAGTAATTGGATGGGTCACGGTGACCTCGGTCATTTACGTGAGAGACATTTCTTAGCTTACCACTAATTCCATATTCAATATCTGTGTATCAAGAGATGTTCTTTTCATGGGAGAACTTTGCCCCAATCATGTCCGCCATGAAGAAGACCAACATTCTAGTTGCCGTTGTGGAACCGTGCGAATTGAGCTCCTCTTTCCATCCTCTCACCCGTCTTTGTACTGGTTCAAAGGTCAATTTCACTGTTCCCTACCGTCTTAAACTTAAAAAAACTAACACCTCGAGGAAAAAGGGAGGTGCCAAGAACTATCCTTGCAAATCTGTTGCATAGTCCTTATTCCGCAATGTTTTAGTACGTTGACATCGCTGCTATAGCGACATTACGTTCCAATCGTTTGGATTTCCTACAAGGCAAGGAGTTGCAGCTCAATATACTACGGGGGAGAAAGAGGTAGCAGTGCCTCGGATCATGCCACCAATTAAATATCTGAGAGGGGGCTTGTGTATCCAATCATCCCCCTAAAAAGCAAGTTGAGTCTTCTTTTCTCCTTAATAGAACCTCGGCTTGTGTCTTTTTTCCTTTTGCTGTCGTTGTGACATTGAGTGTAGAAGCGGTGCGACTATTCCATCTGCAAGCCACATGCGGAGAAGTAATTACAGCAATGCGGTGAGTTGGATGCTCTAGCCAGAGCAATCTAAGAAGCATTATCCAAGTGAGTATCAAGATTGAGAAGCTGCAATTACTACACTGCAATATATTCTGCTCCTCTTCTATTCTTTGAAATGTAGAAAAAGCCTCGGCCTGAGTTTTAAAAAACGAATATATAAGGCTTCATCGAGGTCTTCCGTTAGAGTCAGCAGGAAAACAGCTCGATCTTGACTACCAAACTTTCTAACTATCTTTATATCCTCACTCTTACCTATACAATTTTCACCACCATTCGTTCAGAAGATCGATGACGATGAAGCTGCTCATCTTTACCGCACTTTTTGGCCTTGCTCTTGCCTCCCCCGTTGCGTTGGCTCCACGTGAAGCAGTCGATAAGAGCTCAAATGCCCTGGACGTCATCAAGCGCCAGGACATTACAGGAGATACGGCAAATGAACTTATTGACGGACCATGTCGTCCTATCATCTTCATCTTTGCTCGTGCATCCACTGAGACTGGTAACATCGTAAGTTCTATGCAAATGTCACAACAGCGCAACGAGAAGGAACTAA
Source organism: Astrothelium macrocarpum (assembly GCA_021030915.1). NCBI lineage: Eukaryota > Fungi > Ascomycota > Dothideomycetes > Trypetheliales > Trypetheliaceae > Astrothelium > Astrothelium macrocarpum. Next base: position 24,569 of record JAGEMR010000064.1, on the reverse strand, counting down.
ACCGTATGCAACAGGGCTCAAGCGTAGGCCCGCCAACTTGTAACGGCCTCAAGAATACTCTTGGCGTCGACAACGTGGCCTGTCAAGGGGTTGGCGGGGCATATACTGCTTCCCTCTCGGACAATTTTCTACCAGACAACACTTCTCCCGCGGCTATCGCGGAAGGAGAGAGTCTCTTCAACCAAGCTTCGACACAATGCCCGAACTCTCAGATTCTTGCAGGTGGATATTCTCAGGGTACCGCAGTCATTGATGGCGCGATCAAGGGTCTGTCAAGCACCGTTCAAAACAAAGTGAAGGGTGTTGTTCTTTATGGCTATACAAGAGATGCGCAGGAGGATGGCGGCATCGAGGGCTTCCCTAAGGATAAGGTCGATGTTTTCTGTGCCCCTGGAGATACTGTCTGCGATGATACACTTATTGTTACAGCCGCTCACTTCTCCTATACCGTCGATGTCACTCCTGCCGTTGCTTTCCTTGTAAGCAAGGTCTGAGAACGTGAACTTTCTTATGATGTACATAGTAGGGAGCACGTCAATCCTTTAAGAGGTTGAGCATGAGTTTGATACGCTGCTTTTGATAATCAAAGTCAATCATTATCGTTTCCAATTCCAAGAGTGTTATATCAAGGATCCACACGTGTCAATGACCCAAAGCAAGCTGTGGTTAACTCAACCCCATTTAACGTCGATTCTGACCCGGGAACGAAGCTCGGATGCGTTTTTGCAATTTTGATCCAGTCTAAACAACTGTGTATTGTCGCATGGATCCTTCCAATTGGAGGCGGAGAAAGGGCCCGAAGTCACCCTACGTTCACTTCCTTCCCTGTCTTATCTTCTATAAATCCGCCAGGCACTAAAACAGGAAGTATCATTGACCGCGAAATTATGGATTGGTCATTTGCATAATCAGGAAACCTCCAATACACTTTCAAACTACCATAGACGTAAGGTGATTCATAAGTGTTCTATCTGGTTCACAAGGCTTTTTCAAACTCAATATTGGCACTATACCTACCAGAGACGTAATAATATCTATAATGGCACATCAGGAGAAGCAGGTCGAATGAGTCTCCATCCATGACAATTGAATCAGAGAAGTTTATCCGGGATTCCGAGCGAGAACATCCTTAGATACCCAGGAATTGTCGATCCATTACCTAATCCGAGTTTGGATAAGGTACAAGTAGACTCTCGGCTTTCTCAGTGTTGCGTTATAAGATGCTCGACCAGTCGCAGCTTCGGATCTGGTCTATGATTTTTGAAGGCTCGATGTTGACGCCCGTATCACGGAGCTGCGCGGGAATTAGATTATTAAATTCACACTTATACTTCGAACAACACTGACCTCCTCAGGGTAAATTGCCTCAGAATTTCCACCAGTAAAGCCATAGTGCTCCATGAACTGGAACTCTTCGGCTACAGCATCGCTGATGCCCGGCATTTTGTTGGCATACTCCTGAAGCTGTGCCTCTCGATAACGGGTTTTGACCTCATTGTGGGAACCCCACATCTTTAGCCACTCTTTCCAGGAAAGAACTTCAGTAGCTCCTACCAGAGTAATACCAGGTTTTGCTTGGAATAATGCAGAGATCCATTTACCAGTATCAGACTCAACATCTGCCTGAGGAAGCTTAACATCTCCTGACATTGGAAGCGCCAGTTCATATACACCATCTTGCTGCTATAATCGCAAATCTGTCAGCAAAGTCGAAGATGCCATGTCTACCCTCAAAATGAAGATCTTACCTTTTTTGGACCGTAGAACTCTGACATACGCAATGCATTCTCAGCATAGAATCCTACCAGCAGGATGCTGAGCTTATTCTGGAGCCCCGTTTTCACCTTGAGGAGATCCGCGATGTCTTCTTTCGCATCAAACATTGTTACTTTGGTCAAGCGTCCACTACTCCACTTCTTGGGGCTTGCTAGGCTACTCCACACGATCCTTTGCAAACTCTCAGTTGCCGCGGCCGCGTCTGCAAGATTTTCGCCCATCTTCATCTCCCTCTTCTGAGCGTACGTGCGAGCATTCTCGCCTTCTCCTAATATTTGCGGATTCTTGACTGCGCTGAAAATGATCTGATTGGAATCCGTGTTCGCGAAAATGTGCGTAGCACCGAAGAATGCCCCTTGAAGTGATGCAGAGTCTTCGAGGTCTGCCTCGACCATATCTACGCCCAAGGCTTGGAGGTCCTTAGCTGCCTTTGAGCCAGCATTGCGTGTGATCCCACGAAGTCGAAACCCCAACTGTGAGCTTTGGCGAGCAAAATATCTCAGGACGGCGCCACCTTGTGTGCCTGTAGCTCCTAGTACCACCAGAAGGCGGTTTTTAGATGCATCGCTGGCCATGTGGTAGGTATTGGTGATTTATTGCAGCTATGAAGCATAAGTGAAAAGTATCTTTCTTCGAAACGGATGGTAGCATCTTGGTTTCAAGCGGGGAGCACATGTCCAAATAACCCTAAGCGAAGTGGGGAATGCGATTAGAAACTGTTGATTAGAAATGCTGAACATATAACGAGAGATCTCCGAAGCCATGCCCTGCTCTTGTGATTCTCAACTAAGGATAAATGCAGCTACTGGCAAGCCATATCTCCCCATCCTTCAGGTGCTCTATATGTGTAAAGAGTAGCTCGAATAATTGTTGTGCTTGGATGGTAGCTAAACGTGTGTTCCCAAACCTAACAATTATCCTTGCTCCAAGCATGGAGATAGAAAAGTTGGGTCACGCTAGGCCCCATAAGGCTCGCCATCTCGTAATTGGTATAGCGTGTCCGGAACATTTCTGCGAACCTGAGAAAAAAAGGAAACGAGCTCAACACAGTTGAAATTCAATCAAATCACATTCTCTTAATTTCAATTTGCTGATCGATCCGACCTTTGTACCCTTCTGATTTTGGAAAGATATCTGCATCTGCTCGCACCACTTCCACACCCTTTGGAGTACCATTAGGGATTGTAAAAGTGCAAGTCATCCACGACCGCGAAAGACATAGTTCGCCACACACCTCGTAGGAAGGTTTCCATCATCTAAAGCAATGAGAGACTCTAAATAGTCGGTTGAGAAACAATTCTCAGGATTTCCCGTTTATCGTTGCTGGGGCCTCCTTATAAGGAGTGCGGCGAACTATATCTCTCGCAGTCACGGAACACTGCTTCTTGCAACCACCAGTAGCACCCCAGATCTTTGAGCAAATGGTGCAATTGAACACGCGTTTTCACATAGAGGCGCTATAATATCAAGGTTAGATAGCGCTTGCAGTCAGATCCGCACCATCATCGGCAGAAGTCTCAGGCAGCGGCTCATCCCAAACCACAATTATGAAGCCCATCGTACCCGAGTCAGGTCGTTTCGTCTCAAGTGTTTTGAAGCGCGGGTCAGCCTTCTGGAACAATCGATGCCAATCACCCTCCTCGCGCTCTTGCGCGTTGAACAACGTCATCATGAGCATATCATAAGCGCTAGAAGAGCATAAGTCGCAAGTCAACGTACTGGCCCGGGAGGATCAAAGCATACCGAACATTACGCTCTGCCAAAAGCCCCAGTGTACCTGGTGCCGGTACGAGGCTATCGTTGATGATGATCTTTGCACCATGACCCAGGGCAGGAACCAGATTACGTAGAATCTTTATGCAGTACGCTTCCGGCCAGTTGTGAAGAATAGCACGGAGAAAATAAACATCGCCCACAACAGTCTGAGGTGTAAAAAAATCGTGCGCTTCGATCCTGATGCGAGGCGCAAGAGATTCTGGTATCAGAGCTTCGGCGCCATCGACTACTACTGGCAAGTCTTGCACAACGAAATGGAGGTTGGGAAATACCTCGGCGAGTTGAATGGCTACATTGCCCTTGGCGCCACCGACATCAACGACGGTGCCCTTGCCAAGTGAAGCCCAATCAAAGCTGTTTTTCAGAAAGTCTGCGGATCGGCCCGCAGGCTGAAGACTGCTGAGGCCACTGTAGAAACGGCGAGCGATTTCGGGATGATTCTTGAGATAAGTGAAAAAGTCATCCGTAGTGTTCTGTGCTAGGGCATGACCCTAATAGAGAATACGGGTGAGAACCATAATATTGTCGGAGCTCATTTGGTGTTTAGGCTCACTGTCTGGTTTGGCTCCCGATCTGGAAACCTCTGCATTGCTTCCACCGTCTGTTTATGTCAGTTTCATTGCATTTAGAGCAAAAGTATAGCAACCAATGATTGGACGTACGCGGGCCATCGACTGCCATCCCTGCTCAAAAGAATATCCAAGCATGTCAAATACAGCTGGATTCTCTGCAAGTTGGCGTGATGCCGCAGTATGAGCCACGAAGCCTTCTCGTGGCTCGCAAAACACTCGGTGAGTTACCATGGCGAAACGGAGGATCCGTCTCAGATCTGATTCTGGGAGATTGCATGCGCTTCCGAGATCTGCGAACGAAATGGAGCCATGAATAGGAATCTTCGACGGGATATTGTATCTGTGTATTGCTTGCAGGCTTGTTCCGTTGACCTTACACCTTGATTAGTGCCCGATTCTACGCCATTATCGACAATCCATCTACCACAGGCCGCAAGAGAGCGGTCGCACCTTGCAGGAGGTCATTTAACTCCAAAGCCGCTTCAATGGCCGCACGTCGTGCATCGTCAATGTCCAATTCGTCTTTTGGTATGTCCAGATCTATTGGTGCATCAACGTCGAAGGAGGGAGTCGATTTGTTGTTAGTTCGAAGGTACTCATCCACTTTAGCCGTGTTAGACATTACAGCAGTGGCAAGCTGCATGATTCTGCTAGTATCTTTCGGCATCGTAGGAACTCCGAGAACGGCTCTTTCATCCGTCATATTGTAACCAAGGTTCGCAAGATGTATCAGTCTTTATCGTTGCAATCGTAAGGCTGAGTTCATCCCCCAATAAGCGGGGTATATCGTTAGGAATTCAAGCACAGCCAATCGAGGCCGCGAACCTATTGTGCTAGGCCTCATTACCATGCATAAACTAGTTCTATTCAAGATTAGGTGTCTTTCTCCGAGATTTGACTACGTCCTGATCTTTTGAGCTCTCAAATTTATATTGCCTGGATAGATGCTGAGACACAGAATGTAATTGTCCTTTGGACAAGACATCGTTGTGATTCTATCGTCACACTTGATCCCGTTCAGGCCGTGTTGTAGGCAAAGAGTAGAGTTACCGCCTCGCAACAGGAAATGTCATCCGCGACCAAGGGAGATAGAATTTCGTCGCAAGTCTCTTAGAGAGAGCACCGTACCATGTTAAAGAATCTAAAACCGTAAACAAACTCGTCGAGAAATAGGCTTCCATAAATACTCATCTAACATTGTTGAGGGCTTTCCAACAACTTGTGCAACGAATTATCCCTCGCGGTCGCGGGTTACATTTTCTCATTGCACCCGCTGGTAGAGTTGCAAAATTAAATGCCTGACTCGCTAGAAGACCACTCATGTTCTGGCAGTGCATCAATTTCGCCGCACCGTACAATATCATATTCATCAGAACACATGGGCCAGGGGTTCGGCAGACACGATTATTTGGATCGAAATAGATTGGGGTCCTTTCTGATTTGTTGATAGTGGGACTGTTCAGGTCACTACAGCAACAAAGCCATTGGTTTCCTGTGCACGAGCCCCCAAGAAAATCTTTGTAATAACGCTAGTCAGCTAGCGCCGTGCGCAAATACTAGAGCAGCTCCGACCCCTTCGAGGAATTTGTTCCTCTTTTTTTCGAAAAAAGTATACTTGCACGTGATCTCCTTTCCCAACCCCTAAATCTCAATGGCTAATATGATTTACAGACCTTGTTGGGGGCTTCTGAGCTCAAGAATTCGGAACCCAGTCAGAGTCTCCTGCATTGCACAGCGCGGCGAGAATCTGGCTTGAATCTCCTTCGGGGGCTTCACCGGCGCAATTTTTGATGGCCTACTCATTTTTTTCATCATTGCTTCTGCCTTGAGCAGGACTCTGGGGAAGGAAATTGTTTACCATGAGACCGACTATGTGCCCACTCTCTTAGTTGCTTGATTGCTCAGTGTTATCGTGATATCGTGATGGTGCTTAACGGAGATGAGCTGCGAGTTCTTTAGATACTGTACGGCTGCCAGCTGAGTTCTCCTGATCATCAGGTTGTGAACAAAGACAATTGTGAGAGGAACTGAATGGAAAGGTTCTCGCTCGTCATGTGCATTCAATCTCTGGCCGAGTGCTTGAAGCTATCTAAAGGAACGTCCTCGCATACCTCGATTAGCTCCACACGTTTAACATGCTCGTTTAGCTAGCCCTTAATGAAGCCTTGGAAAGTTACAACATGGCTCTACATTTCCTAATAATGGTCTCCATGATTGGCTATAAGGACATTCGAAAGGTTGGTCAATGCTAGTCGGGTAACCGTTGTATATCTCTACCGGATCCAATTCCTACTCTACCACATCACCGATAAAGCAAGCTGCCACGTCAACAAGTGTGCCACGACAAAAGAGAGAGGTGCTTAGCAAGAACTGACACGAAGCACGGCGGATATGGCTCACAAGACACTTGTCAATGAGACTCTTACATAACCGAAACAGATGTCACCGCTCTTCGGGACGGTTTTGGATGAGACTGCCTTCCCATTTTCATGGCTAGAAAGTACACTGGAGATCCCCCGAATATGCTCAGTGCTAATTCTCGAATCATTACAGTCTATGACATTCCCTACTGCAATCAGTAGCGGCGTTTACCACGTCGCTGGCTCCTCCCAAAATCTCATCGGCTCTGGCGACGCTACTCCTTCGAATGCCTTTTCACGGAGAACTTTCCGTAGTACCATTACCCTGACTCCTAATGATACTCGAGAATAAGCTGCCGATGAGGCTGACAGCATCGAAAAGAAAAAAAAAACGATTACCCTCAGCCTAAATCTGACATGCAGCGGAACCTCAACGTGGGAGAAATGCGCCCGCACGTTACCACTTTTGCCTCTCCCTGACATCTTCCGTGCAAATTCGAGAGCCCTTTTGACAGTTACGGAGAATGCCTTCAGATTCCCCACATTTGTTATTGGCGTTGCATCTTGGGTCAAGAGTAACCTGGGTCAACACGTTGCCGTGCACTCCATCCCAGTCCCATCGTCTCGCAAATCCTCACTGAATGGATATCAGAATGAAAACAATCGCCGAGGACACTCACATGGCTAGAAGGGCTCTCGATACGAAAATATAAGCCAACATCTATCAGTCAAGACCATATTCTAGAAGACTGTTTCAAAAGCTTGGGTTAAGAAAGGTTGCCTATCCTATACCAAACTACTGCCTACATCCTTCTCGTCCTCTGCCATGCTATCAAATACTTCGTAAGTGTCTTTAGGGCTCCTGGGCTTGTTCATCTGATAAGCACCTGCTAAGCCAATACTGTCGCTGTTCTCAACACAAGCCCAACAGACCTTTAAAAAATTTAGGTTAAAGATATTTGGAATGCGTCTGCCGTCAAAAAGGGCCTCAGCGAGGACGTCAATTCGACTTGAGTCATCAAAACATACGCTGGGTAGTCTGTTGAGCTTTTGAGTGGCTTGGCAATATGTTTCCCCTTCAAATTGCTTGGAGGTCTAGACGTCAACATTGATACCTCGATATGTTCCACTCACAGACATCGAACTCTCATATTTGGTTTCGTACACATTGCCGATGATCACTTGTCCCGGTTCAGTACGGCAGCTACACAGCATGCTGCTCCTCCAACTTCGTCGCCGCTTTTAAGCCGACCTCCTGGGACGTTGGGTATACATCTGTTTGTGGCACCTGGCTAATTCTGGGGCCATTTGCCTAGGTTTTGTATTGTGTCCGTAACATTGGTCTCACTACCGGATTCGGAGGCCCAGAACGGCCTTCAAGAAGTTTGAACCGTTGATGAACAAGTCGTTCGATGTGCATGGCGGTTTGCCATTAATGTAATGGTGCAGGGCCAAGATCATTTTACCTATAGCACATTTGGATGTTTCTAGAGGGCCTCAATCGAGAAATCTTGAACCAGACTTGCGTGGTCACATCAAGTTGTGAGGCACAGGCGGGTGCTTCGTAGGTCATGTTCGGCGACATTAGTATTCTACCATCAAGTCCAAGGGTCTCTTACCAAAAAGTCTTGTCTCGCTAGCCGCCTCAAATGGGGAAGATGCTATTTGGCCCCGTCATCCTCATTGAACTTTGAAGCTTTATCGTACCTGGATCTAGACAGCTATGGACCGCGCCATCTCCTTGGATACTGATTGGTGGTACAAACGGGCATGTGGATACTGATGATTTGCTAAGTCAGGAAATATTGGAGACATCTAACCATCCATCAACAAATGATACGATAATTAGTATCCGTTATGATTTGCAGGCCCCAATTCTGGTACGATTGTTTGACGCGGGACTCGTACTCTTTCCTCTGCCTAATCCGGCTAGCCGCAGTTGCAGATTCGGTTCGCTCAGAGGGAAAAAAAAGGCACACCTCTCAGAACCTTACCACCGCAAATTTAGACGCCCCTGTCTTACCGTCTACGCTTCTCAGGTATCCCACGATATGGTCCTCTGGTACTCAGCTTCTAGAAGTTGTCATGACACTATCGTCGCCATTTCTCAAGATATCGGCCCTGCATCCGCCCTGGAACTGTCCCACACCTGACCTTGTTCCGTCATTGCCAGTCCTAAAGGATCCTACAGCACTCTGTCGAGCACCGAGCAGTACAAATCTAGGACAATATGCGGCAGTTGGTACTGGCTATGTGGGCAGCTCATCAAAGAATGAGGATACGATGCTGCATCAACTGCATGGTGATGGTTCTAGGATACAACGCCAGAGATTCTGGGCTACCAGACATGGTGGGATGCTGAGTTATGTACGACTACTAGGGCATTTCAGGTTTGTTCTTACTATCCATAGAGTTCTTGGTCGTAGCGTACGGTCTACCCGTCGACGAGCACCGTCAACTTCTTACCTGACGCACTACCCGATTTCAACAACCGCAAGCCCTCTGGGATCCCTTCTAATCCTCCTGGCAGTATCTGTGTCGGATGCGCCCTCAGCTTTCCCTCGTCCAGAAGTCTTTGAAACGTGCGGTACCGGCGTACCGCCGCCGGGCACCTCTCCTTGCTTGGTGGGCGCTTGTAGCCGCCTAACATCTCGACCACCTCTCCAAATATTTCGAGTGCGTCAACGAACTCAGCTTTCGCCGCTCGCCGAATCTGAAACTCCTCTTTGTAGAGTTGCAGAGTTCCAGGCACGCATAGCGTCCACCTGCTAGAGTAGAATGGCTCGACAAGAGCAATGGAGTTTGTGCTTCACCCGACCTCTCGCTTAGCTGATGTGACCGCTCAAAACTTGATGCGACTCGAACGCCTCAGAAAATCTCTCTAAGTGACCTCTCAATTCGCTCACCTGACCTCTCAAGGTGAGAGGTCGAATCAGCTTAGGACTTTGAGAGGTCATATCAGTTAAGCGAGAGGTCTACCGAGTCATAACCAAGAGCAATGAGACGTTGGATCTCTCGGCTAGCGTGTCGGAGCACGAGCTATCGTTTACATGCGGCGCAGCTTTCCAGGCTCTGAAGCCTCAGCTGCGGCGCGGGAAGACGCGCTCAGAGATCCAAGAAGGCAGCTAAACCATTCGGTGACGGAAGACACTCGGACTCGGAATTCCGACGCCATATATGGTAATTGTAGTGCGAGAACGAAAGGCAACAGTCTGGTTGTAATGGTCTGGGCACATTCCTCACGCTTCTTGATCTGGGAGGTTTCTGGTCACAAGAAAAGCGCCACTACGGGTAGGGCTGATAGCAGCTAAGCCCAGGTTAGGAAGAGCGTAACCCTTACTTGGCAATGATCACTGTAGAAAGGTACTGGGTACATTGCCAATATCGAGTTTATACAAGCCTTGTGGACCAGATCGAGCACTTATGAGTCACCTAAAGGAAGTAAAGACAAGTTCAAAATTCGGCATCTGTTTAGATCCTTGCTCAATCAAGAGATCTGATCTTCTTCGAGTCAAATCAGATAAGACAGAGAATACGTATTACCCACCCAATAAGTATTGAAACCGTGCCTAAGCAGCGAATCCGGCCGCCGAGTCCCTAGCACAATGATCACCCGATTTCCAGTCTGCTAGATGTATCGCTAGCAGTCATGACATTCTTACTACAATGCCGAGAGTCCAGACCTAAAGAAACCTTATGCCCAACAGTGTTTTGCTACCGAAATCTACTTTGTGATAGGCCATCGCATTCATTTCGTCGATCAAAGGTGCCCATTCCGAGAAGCCTACGAACTGATCGTTATTGATTGAGCGCATGTAGGATATGAGGTTGACGACAGGATGAATGAGTCAAACTAAAATTTCACATTTCTATCTGATCGCCGTAGTACCACCTCAACGATTCACACTTTATTTTGGTTACCATGAACACCAGAGGGAAGTATGTGGTAACATATCAAGTTCACACCATCTTTTCGTCGGCTCCGGACTTGCGCGCGATGGAGAACCAGTTCTCGAGAATGCGATCTTGACCAATAAGAACCCTAAGAACTTCCTTGAAATCAAGTGCAGCAGCATCATCTCCGTATCCGTGAAACGGCTCATCGCATCTAACATGCAGCATGTCCAGTGCTGCCAGCTTATTTCCATGAGCCAAGGCGACATGATGGATCCAAGGTCTGGCTTCGTTGTAGAATGTCTCCGCTGTCTTCTGATCGTATTCCCTATGGTATATATTCGATATACGAATACTCTGCAGAAACGGAAATCTCTTCAACGCGTTAAAAAGTCTTAACCTCCTAGACTCGTTGAGATACCTTTGGTACTCATTGAGATGTACTTCCCGGATACGTGTAACGTGGTGGTCAAGTAGCGCATGACTGAAATGGTGAACTTCGTCCTCATCCGCCAAGGTAAAGCTCTCGTGTTCAAACAGAAGAGGAAGGACTTCGTGCCGGATTTGTCGTGATATCCGCATAATCGGTAGCTTTACTCTTGATTTCAACGCCATGATGATCGACAAGGAATATGAAACAGAGGCGTTTTTAATCTCGTGTAGTACGTAGCCGTAGACTCTGAGGCGGATCTCTGCTGGCAAATTCACAAATGGGAAGGATGGTTGGCTCTCGATGGATAGTACACGGCAGCTGACTGGTGATTCGGCTTGAGGGAGACGCTGAATTTTGTAAGGGATGGTCATCTTGTGAGAGTGTATTAATTACCATCTGAAGCTTGAAGCACTCGTCATGTTTAATTGTAATGCGCTGAACAAGTTTGCCAACCGACGCATCGAACTAATAAGCTTCTTAGTGATCAATATCCACGTTGAGATCATATTACTTACGAAAGAAATGTGCGGGTCAACACAGAACTTCATGGATACGCCAGAGAGATTGACGTCTTTGCCTGGTACCGCTTCGTTCATTTTTGCATGTGCTGTAAGTAAAGGAACGATGAGAAACAATAGAGGAGGAATCTACAAGTTGGATTAGACTAGGACAATCAATGAAAGCATTTCCAGACAATGAATCTATCCAAGATTGACTCACGAGTCGCAAGTTGCTCATATATAAACACTCTCCGCAGCGTTTTGAGTCACTGTGTGACGCCGAAAGCCATGTTATCACTTTGACCTCGCCAAGGCTATCCCTGGGCTGTCGAGCCCCGTGGCCGAACGCAATGACTCAGTTCGAGGCTGACTCCAGCCCGAGGCCTCGTGAATCTCTTGATATGTTATGACTGCGGTGGAACGACTACAGCCGGAGAGAGCTCTACTTTCGGGTAGAGAAGGAGGCGAGGCTGAGCTGTTTATTCTTTACAAGGATGCCTCATCCTCTATCAATGCCTCGATCATCGTTGTCAGTTTCTTCCCATCCTCCTTGTTCCAGTCAGAACCGGGCCAACTCTCTGGTAAATTGGTGAATGATATCATTGTCGAGGCCGAATGTCTATTCCCGCTATTCTTCGCAATGGCATTAAGCCAAAGTCGAGCACTTTTGTAGAAGAACTTTGCATAGTTTTCCGGTGTCTTGCCGATAGCGTGTACATGGAAGCGGACATGTCGGAGGTTGGGACAAGTTAGAAAGCGGTTAAACATATTTGGCCGCGACCAAAGACTATCCGCATATCTACCAACCTTCAAAAAGCGAAGGTGCTTTCGCAAACTCCCAATATTGACTAGGAATTTTTCAGCAACAAGATCGGGGAGATGCCTACTATCGACTTGAAAGGTCCGGCCTCCATAGATGATTGGAAGAACCTCGAAGCGGATTTGGCGGCATACACCAGCGATCGCAAAGTTCCTTTGAGAGAAGAAATACGGAGGGATGGTGTTGAAAGTGGGAGGCTGCTCCGAACGAAGCACAACTGGATCACTATCTTCGAATAGCATCTCGTAGGTCTTTAGGCGAAGCTCTGTTGGTAGATCCATGAATCCAGAGTGTTTGCTGCGATCGGGTTGGAGTTCCGACTCTTTTGAATCAGTGGGTACGATGATGATAGCCTGACGCCCCTCATATGGACCATGCAAAATAGTAACCTGGAGGTACTTCAGTATGAGAACATGCAAGATTCGTAATCGACACACCCTTTTTGCTGAGAATGGACTGTCTGATAGCAACTTAATGTTATGCCAATATTTCGTCTCAGAAGGTGTTTGCTGGGGAAGTGATCAGATCTCGACATGGCATTGATTGAAGTAATACAAACCAGAGAAAAGGCTACATTTGATTGTATCCAGTATTCCACAGAGCTCGTCATGTTCTCCATTAATACTGACATCGAAGCTGGATGATTTTCCACAAGCATCTTGACTTCGAACTGAGGCGACTTCAACAACGATGAATGGAATAAGAAGAAAAACGCAAGATCGCCATTGCAGGAAAATTACACATTTTTCCAAAATGAAAATCATTTTCCATTGGTTTTCTCATACCGGAAAAGTTACAAAAGCAAGGAGCATCCATGGATCAGATGACGAAGACGCGTCCTATTAGCGACCGCAAACAGCCATCTTGCCTCCAAATCCAGAAACTTGGGCATGGATCCACACGTGCAAGACGCGACTCGACCTGGCGTTTGGGACGATCTCGCCATATTCGTTCTGCAAGAGCAGCAGGGCAGCCTATAAGAAGCGCATAAAGGCCGGCTAATTGCTTTAGCGAGGCCTTATACCGTCTAGACAATTGCAACATCGTACGAGGGCAATCAGGCTCAGCTGATCGGGCTTGGACGAAGTGTGGATGTGCTGGCTAAGATGTGGCATTGGGCAAGGAGTATCCTTGCCGCGATAATTGATGTCTTTGCGCGCATCTCTCGGGCGAATTCCGGACCGAGGCTTTCTTTTTTCTGTCGGGCCATTTCAGCTTCAGGGGACCAATATGGAAATTTCCATTTGCTTGATTTTTTATTCTTCACCATGATATGATTGTGTATAATATTGTGACCGGGACACGACTTTATGCAAAGACGAGGATGCGTGCAGGAGACCAAAGGACGTTGTGAATTGACGTGGTCAATCATGGCCCAATAGCACACTGAGCAACTTGGCATTCGCCCAAGATATCATTTGAGTCGGATTCCATCTCAGCTTATCACGCGACTTTAAATTTCACTTTTCTTTTATCGCTGAGAATCATTCACCCTGTGGTTTGGAACCCGAGTTCGGAGCCTTTCAGAGCGGGATTCCATTGCGCCCCTTGTATTTGCCACTCTCTCTAGGTCCTCATTGACCTACGTTTTTTGAAAAGCACCCAGGCCACTCGACTCACATACATCTAGAAGAGCATGAAATGTTTTAAATAGTGCATGAAAAGATTTTAATCCTTTTAATCCCGAATCTAATTAAAAAATCGGTACTTGATGCCCATGCTGATCATTGCGAAGTGGATTTAATATACATAGTATTTTGCATGGCTCAAATATGGCGAAGTCAAATCCCTGTGGCGGTGCTAGCCATGGAATAGGACGAATCCTTTGCCACATCAAGTAGGCCTGATAACCTTATCTCCCTTTAGCCCGCTGCATGTAACTATCAGGAGTTTTGGACCGCAAGTTCCAAGCTCATTGGAAATCCTTGACAAGCTGTTAGCGCCACGAAAGCGGTCATGGGAGATACCTACATGTGGCATTCGAAGCTTTGCCCGACCTCCGTCCTCCAAAGCATTTCAACATTAATGTCGCAACGTTAATCTTGCTACATAGTAATTTTCACCGAACTAATTTCCACTACCATTTGTCTTTCGCCATCCTTCCTGAGCGATGCTTGGTTTTCATTCGCCACGCAATCTCGTGGGATCGCGACTTCTGAACATTCAGACATGCATTTGAAAAGTGTACTACAATGAAACTGCTGCTGAATTATAGGATGCTCCTTTTCTGTTCATGCCTTCTCGTAAGTTTACCCAGCCGCCACCCAAGCGCTTTATTATTAGTAGCCAGGCCATTGGAGACGTTCAAAGCCACGTAATGCTCATCAGTGGTATCTAGGAATGTTTTGGGGCATTCATGTTGATCCTCCTTTCATCTGACTTTGATCCATGGTGCTATTTAGAGAACAGCTCTACATTGCGTCCAAGTTTGCTGGTGTTGCCGACTACTGCGCATAAAGGTTGCATCATATGTAATAAAAGCGCTTATTCAGACATAGATGAAGCAGAAGGTATGGCATAGCGCTAGAAGCATTATTCGAAGGAGAGTTTCGTATCATCACGAGGACGATTGCATGTTTCGATGACCGGTTTCGAGGGCAGCAGCGAATGGATTGAATGTTTCGTGGCAAATTGGGGGTAGAGCCTCACGTCGATCAGCTAGTCCTGAAACCGTCTTATTTGCGGCATTTTCCAGATTATTGCAGAACCACGCTTGGTGAGGCTCGTCAGTGCAGCGCGTATTTCAGACGTCGCTTGGTCAAGCGGCTATTATTATTAGGTCTCCTCACCAGAAGAGGGCGCCAGGGAAATGATGATATGCGATCTTCACGAAGCGCCCGTACAAAGTTTGAGTGTCGATTGTGTGACCGGAATGTCATGTGTCCTGCTAATTCAGCTAGACAAGGCTTGGTGGCTCATCCGTCAGCGCTCGCAGGCTGTGGGGAGATGGCAGCTCAGGTTCCGCAGACGTGGGGTGGCCTCGCGATGTCCCATCTCTTCTGTTTATACCACGAGCTAAACGCGTGCATCGCGCGTCGGTGTTTATCTCGACAGTGACTCATTCCAGCATAAATGCACCAAGTTTCGACAAATGGACAAGAACGAGGTTCGCTCCCAATCGACTTTGTGCGGGAGGTATGACTCTTCGATGTTTCGTAGGCTAAGGTACCTGCTGCATGTACCTGCATAAACATTCGACCAATGACGGGCCAGATGCGCGTCTCCAGGCCGAAGCGCCCACGTCCGCCCAACCACGACTTTGGCATCCACTCTGTCATAGACTACGCGCTGAAACTATCGCCAGGTCTGGCGACACTGCCCCAAAATACTTCAGCGCCAGGAACAGCTCTGGCGGCTGGTAAGATGAAACGGGCCGGACCCACGGCTGTAAGCGTGTCGCTGCATCTCGCTCTCTACCGGATTACGAGCGCTTCCACTTGCGACGCTTCTCTCTCAGCGCGATTTGCTGTTTGACGGACGGAGACGTTGCGCTGAGGCCTAGCCACCCGGCCCAAATACTAACCGGGAAGTCGGCTAACCCTCATCGAACCTTTCCCCAGATGTTTCGTCGTTCTCGCCGGCCCGCAGGGCGACTCCCTATGAGCCCCAAAATGCCCTCTTGGGAAAAGGTGACCCCATTTCCGGCCTGTTTGTCTTGTTTCAAATGTGACCGCGCTAGATTGGGCGCTTGCATGTCGATCCGACTTGCTTGGCTACTGTTGAACATATCTCCCCAGCCATAAGTATCTCTTGCTCCGCCTCAACTCATCTTCAGGTGTTCCTTGGGCTCTCATCGCATTCTTTCTTTAGTCTCATCAACGCTTTGGCGGCTTTTCTCTTTTCCGATCTTCGCTCAGCTTGCCACTGACGCTCGGAGCTGGACTCCCGTTCCTAATCCGTCTCCCTTGTCTAATTAAACACCGTGATACCCAATCGACTTTTTTGTTTTGCAGCATCTCAACGGCGCAGTTCATCTTTCTTTTCTCTAGCGTCAGCAAAAATCAGTCTCCTTTCGTCATGTATAGACAAAATACCCCACCTGGAACTACTGCGTCGGACGCCTTCCATGGTGGTAGTGCCACAAGCGCTCACAGCAGGACCACGTCAAATGGCTCCTACATGTCTCAAGATATCTCTCCTATTTCAGTTCAGACACACCTAACCACGCCGGAGAGGTCGCCAATCAGGTCATATGGACCTATGCTATTGCCCAAGCCCAGGGCAGAACGCGATTCTGAACCAAAGGCCGGCCCGATCCGTGGTCACAAAAGGAATATCTCCACCTCAAGCAATCACGGTCACGGCTGGGCGCCATATTCCCAACGGCCAGCTCTGGATCGACGTGGATCTAGTCCACCGCGACAGTCTAATTTGCTTTCTCCCTGCTCGGCTACGGTCTCTCCCATCGAAGCCCCCCTAAATTCAACTCTTAGTTCTCCCTTGAACCTTCCCGCCCAATCAAGACGGCCGTCACTTGGCCCTCACTCACGATCCGCTTCTACTGTAAATGTTAATTCTCATTCTCGCTCCGGTTCGACATCGAGTATCGATGAAGAGACGCTTTCCCGCTATGGCTTTCCGACGTACCGGCCAAGCTACCTCTCTGGTGGAAGCAATGGTCCTTCTGCTCATGCCCTTAGTCACCTGACACCTTTATCGTCGGCATCTCAACCAAGCGTTTCTGCACCAACTGCACTGAGCCACTTGAATCCGTTGTCAAGTTCAGCTTTAAACATCGGCCCACCCCAGTACGATCCAACTCGTAGTCGTTCTGTCAGCCGCTCGGTGACCCCGCAACCTGCAGTGGCGCAGTGCCCTGTCTCATTCGACATGAACTTTGATGCTATGGCTCCCACTACTACCTTGTTGGACTATCTCACCGCACCTAACCCTTCACCAGCACTTGTCTCTCGCATCTACGACTCTTCGCTTCGACCCCAGCATTTCTGGTGGGACATTCGCAACCTCCGCACATGGGACGACTTCAATGTCAATACCATGTGCGCCATTCCATCACTACTTCCACTCCTCAATGCTGCTGTCTCAACCAACATGCTCACCTCGCCCAAACGTTTCTACGGCCACCCAGCTCCCGAAACCGAAACTCACCTCCAAGACATCTGGCGTGACCACCACGCCCACATTGTCAATGCTGCCCTTGGCGTCTCTCTAGGCGATCACCACATCTCCATGCGCAACCAAAGAATCGCAGGCAACCCCGAATTCGTCTCCAACTACGCCCAAGACGCCGACTTTCAAGGCAGCCAGTCCATTCTCCTCAGCGGTGCCGAGCTGCCCCCCTCCCGTCGTGGATGCGTTGTTGGCCTTGTCAAAGCCTATAATCGCTGGAACAGCAACATGCGCACCGAGCAACCCAATCGCCAAGTGGAATACCTCAAAGGTCTAGCCCACTTGCACCGCTTCATGCGCGAGCACGGAACCCGTTACGGCTTCATCATGAGCGAAGTCGAGCTCGTCTGCGTGCGCTACGGAGGGGACCCCGCCACGCGCGCTGCGTCGGAGCAAGACCGAGGCGTCGTCGGCGGAGGCGAAGCCATCCCGCTTTTTGGCTTCCTCGAGGTCGCCAAGCCCATCCAAATGAGCACAGCTGGCCGCATCCCGCGCCACCAGCCGGCCAATGCCCAGTTCAACCCGCCTCCGCCATCGCTGGATCCCTTCAGCGAGAACAGTGTGCCAGGCACCACGGCAGGTACGACATCCAACGGCGAGGATATCCAGATGACCGCGTCGCTCGCGCTGTGGTACCTGCATATGCTGGCCAAGGAGGCGCCACTTCAAGGTCAGCTCGGGTGGAAGCTCGATATTGGGTCCCCACAGGCGCTGACGCGACAAATATGTCTGGAGAAGGACAAGTGGATCCCGACACCGCAGAAGGGGGAGATGCGCGAGGCGAGTCGTAATCGTGGGTGGGTGATGCCGACGGAGCCGTTGTGTCGGCAGGAGAGGGCATTGACGAAGGGACGGAGGAGGTAGAACGGCCGCTGGTTCGGTCTGCTATTGTAACGTTGCCCTTGTTTCGAAACGGGGATAAAACGTAGGATCATTTCTTCTTTTTTTCTATGCAGCGAATAGGGAGGATAATTAGCATTTACTGGTGTTGGATTCTTCGCTGCATGGCACAGGCGCTTCTGCATATCTTTCCTCTTGTTCATCCAATTATTGAAGAAATGTCAAATTTTCTCAAAACACATATTTCATGTGACTCTAATATCTTCTTATCCACAAATTAGACGCTACTGCTGGAATTGCAAACCCCACAGCGAGAGGCTTGATCATAGCATTGCTCCGCAGGCTCTCGGAAGCCTATCCTTCAATTCAGGTTCAGTGCGTTATGTAATCACAGACGGGGCTATGATACAGATTTATTGATATATAGTATGATTCTTATAGATAGTTTCATGTGTAAGTATCAAGTATGCGAGGTCCTTCTATATCTTTACTAACATTTTCGATGGAGGAGCCAGGAGCCAAAAGCGTCTTCCGCTTAATATTTAGGACTATAGATCTAGAGACCTAGAACCAAGGATGTCTTATCCATAAATCCATCTTTCAAGGTTCTGACTGAGCAGTGTCTGCACAATATCTATACTCTGACATTAAAAAAAAGGCAAAAGACATTAGGCGTCAGGGTCAAGTCGAGAGAGCCACGTACCTTGGTTCTCTCAAAACTTCGTGTCCATCCGGTTTTATAGATGCCCGCATTTAGATGTACTAGCTTCGTTCCATCAGTGACGAGATCGGTCTCAAGATCCCGTGCGTACGGCCGTGAAGAATTGTAGGATTGAAGATGGGTATCATCTTTTTCACCAGGTTATAGCTGAGCTCACCTGTCCACTAGTTGATTCGACCTCTCAAAATGTCGAGCTAATCCGGCCTCTCAAATTCTGAGCTGATCTGAGGTCACATCTATTATATGACCGGTCACATCAGCTAACCGAGAGGTCAGCTAAGGTATATACCACTGTGGAAAGGTACCGGGTATAGTGCCAATATTGAGTTTGAAAAAGCCTTGTGGACCAGATAGAACACTTATGAATCACCTAGAATTTATGCTAGGAATGGAAACATGAGACGGGCTGACGATATCTTCGACTGGATGAACCGAGAGCACGTTGCACGATTTGGCATGTGGAGCAACAGAACATTCCAGCATCTCATGGCTGTTGTCGAGATGTTGCAAAGCTGGTCACGGACAAACGATGCTGTTCCATTGATTCACCACCTCCTTCCGGAGTCTAGACGGCAACCAGATGCCGTCGCCAGCTCTGCGACTCTTATCAGCACCACAGGGATCGCAGACATGGAGCATGAACTCATCTTGGGGCATACCCATACTCATAATGACACTCAGTCAGCTGAAGTACGGCTATCCCACTTGATTGAGAGATGCGAAGCACAAGCTGAGGCTTTTCCTGCTCAAACACTTCGAGCATGGACGGAGCTGATAAGCCTATACGACAAAATCGATAGCAGTGCGAAATACAATAATGCACTAGACCGTGCAGATCAAGTCTTGCGTACTACTATCAAAATTGAAAACTCCGCTTGGTCGCTGGATCTGTGTCAAGCCATGATCGGTCTGATTCAAAAATTCATTGAGGCGGGAAGGCACGATGTCGCGAGTGACATGTGCCATATATTAGAAATGCAAGCGGATGACGTCTTTGGTGATCGTGATAATAGAAATATTTGGGTCCTGGCAGAAATAGGCACGCTCTATCACGATGCGCAAATGTGGAGCGAAGCTCGAATCTACTTTGAGCATGCACAGGCGGCATGCGCTGCCGCTTATGGGCGGAAAGATCATCGGACCAAAAAATTCGAGGATGCCCTTGAGCGCGGTCATTACGACAAATTTCCACTACCTAAACTATTGGCATAGAATTCATAATAATGTGCTAGCAGGGGCGTGGTGGCGCAATGGTAGAAGAGCGCTGCTGACGTTCCATCTCGTTGGAACGTGGGTTCGAATCCCACTACGTCCACCTCTCATCTCTTCTTCCTAGACTTGGCATCCTAGCTCTCTCCATACCTAAAGCTGCTGACTGCCTCGTTACGAGACAAGATTGTTGTGGATATTATATGAAAAGATTGACCAATGACAAAATATATATTTATGGATTTTTGATTGATATCGTGAAAGATTCAATTCTCTAAAAATATTCCAAAATTTTTTCTCATTAGACGAGATTTTAGTTCAAAATTAGCTGAAATTAGACAATACAAAAATTGATTATCAACAAAATGGAAGACAGATATGCACTAGTTGCTTATGTAATTAGCGTACAAGAATGACAAGCCGATAATTGATTGATGTGCTAGCAGAACAAGAATCATTGATGAACATACCTACTGTTCTATTGACACCTGGGACACCTAGGGGTCACAGCGGATTGGGTGTACTTATTGGGTTTTGATTGCATACTTATTGGGTATACCCAACCCTATAGAAACGCTGTAGAAATACAATTATATAACAGATTTGATCTAGAATGACTCAGGTGACTCATAAGTCCCTGTGGAAACGCCGTGGAAATAAATTTGTATAACAGATTTAATCTAATTACACAATGGTATCCCGTCTCAAGAATTTTCTATTCTGTCAATTCATTCTATCAATTATATAGATTTTTTTTCTCAATCAATTCTATTTTAAAATTTATTTTATATATTTTCAATTTATTTTTTTTTTGAATTTTTTTTAATATCTATTTTAATATTTAAAAATTGTTATAAAATATTTTCAATTTATATTTTTTTAAAAAAATTTTATTTTATTTTTATTTTATTTTTTTTATATTTAATATTAATAATTTAATATATTAAATATTTTAAATATTTTATTTTTTTTAGTTTTATATTTTTTTATAAAAAAATAAAAAAATATAATTTTTTCAGATTTTATATTATTAATTTTAAATTAATAAAAATTATTTTATTAAATAAAAATTAAATCAAATTATTTATTTAAAAATATTTGATATTTTTTTCAGATTTTATTATTAAATTTTTATAAAAATAATTATTAAAAAAAATCATATTGAATTGTTAATATTAAATATAAAAAAAATATTTAAAAAATGAAAAATTCCTAAAAAAATATAAATTGAAAATATTTTATAATAATTTTTAAATATTAAAATGAATATTAAAAAAAAAATTTTGAGACAAATTCGATTGAGAAAAAAGATGGTTGATAGAATGAATTGACAGGATGAAGAGCTCTTGAGATCTTACAGAATACCATTATGTAGTTAGATCAAATCTGTTATACAACTTTATTTCCACGGCGTTTCCACAGAGGATAGAACACTTATGAGTCACCCCCGAGACTTGCACACTTCTCTCCAGCTGGTAGAATAATTTTTAAATCAGCTTCATAGAAGTTGCCATTTCATCATTGATGATTCCCGCGAAAACACCAGGTATGAAGCACATAGCACCATTCTTGTCCATGTACGAAGCGATGCCGGGTGCACCAATCGTCCAGCGAATCGTCCCAGAAACAACCACGTCAACAATTACAGCACCTTCCGCAGACTCCCAGAGCTGCGGAAAGAACATGCCATCTGTCAAAGTCACGAAGGTTTTGACCCCCGTGAAACCCATATCTACCAAAGCAGAGTAGATGTGCCCCCCTAACTCGTCCTCACACGTTTTATTGAAATCTTCCCGACGCAGCCAGCGTGACATGTGGTCTTTGGCTTTTCCAGACAGAGGTGACTTCTGAAATATCAACACCTGATCTAGCCACAGAGAACCAGATTCGTCAAAATGACCCGGCTGCAACTCCCCCCAGCAATGCCAAGGCAATATGGATGAGAGAATTCCAACTTGTGGCCTCCATCTCCTGGCAGGATCCCTGGAGCGAGGGCTGGAGGTGTATATGAAGGAGAAATCTCCTTTTGATTCGCAGATTCTCATGAACGTCTCGGCTAGGTGCGGTTGTGCAGTGTCCAACCAACTACAAGGTTCGCTGGTAATTGCGCCAATCATGGAGCAAAAATAGTTGCGCTCTTCATTCCATTCTCGACGATCCATGTTCGACATGACTGCAAGGGCGGAGCGCTTCTCGTACGGAGCAATCATCCAATCAGCAATGAGGTCCTCCAGTGCGTCCAGTGACGGGAAGGCTTTTCGAAAAAGGAAGCTATCAATGCCGTGCTCCTTTTTGTATTGTGAAATGTTATAACCAAGGCCATTAAGAAAGTGGCTTCCATTTATAACGATACCGGGAGCACCAGGACACACGAAGGTCAACCGCTGGCAATTGACAACCTCCTGGTATGTCCAGACGCTTCGAATCCACTTGTCTGCGTCGAGGATAACCAAAGCTTCGGCACTCAGTCTGTCTCCGATCTGTGATTCCTTGATGGCGAGAAACGTGGTCTCTGAAAGGACAGCCCGTACTTCTTTCGCTTGGCTGTAGATATATCCCATACTCTCAAGAGTCGCTGCTTTGGCGGGTTGAACGGACGGTACACAAAGAGCATCAATCCAAAATGCTTTCGTGTCTGTATTTTGCATCGCTGCGGAGAGGGCAGGAAGAGTATTGGTTGATATGTCCTGCGCACCAACATCCATCGGGCTCTGCATACGATCCGCACCCCAAATGTACGAGACGCAGACATAATCAGGAAGCTCTTCGGGACTGTTCTGCGAATTCGTAATAAGCTTCAACTTCCAATCGCGGCCATTGAGGAATAGTCGCGGCCTGTGACCAACAAGTTCGTCTTCAGCCTCAACAATAAGGTAGAGCTCTGATGAATTTCTAGTGGGCATAGAGAGAGACAGTGCAATCAATCGATATATTAAAGTAGTCTTCCTCAGTGTGATCGTTGAACACTTCGATATATACGTAGGAAGTAACTAATAGGGCAGAGGTTCGAAGACGTCCAGTAGATTGAGGACAGGAGGGTGGGGCAGGTTTTATACGCTGCGATAACGGAACGGCCTCTTCTTCTTATACTCCTACCTTGCCTCGACGACGTTGCCAGCTAGCACGGCAATTCTAGGCCACCCAAAAGGAAAAGAAGAAAAAAAGCATTGCATTCAGCATTGAGGAAAGGCAGCGATTCGACAGGTTGGGAGCAAGGACCACTTGCTCGTGGATTACGTTACAGGGTCTCCCTGTCACGTGCACGCCACCACCTCGTGCACGCTCATCAATCATGCAGACTCCCAACTTTGCAGATATATATCTCAATAATTATAAGAGATAATTATTTTAAATTAAAATATATTCAATTTAAAATTAATATGAAATTTTTTATCGGTTTAAATTTTATTCAAAATGTTGTATCAATTTGATATTATATCCGGCGCGTATTTGAATGGATTTTATCATTTCTAATATAAATATTTCAATTATAATTTTAATCAAAATTTTTAATTAATCGATTTATTTTTATTTATTTTTTGGCCTTTTTTTTATAATTTTAATTTCATTTTTAAATTATTTTTTTATTATTTTTATTATCTTTATTTTTTTTCTAATATATATTTTTTATATCTTCTTCTCTATTTTTTATTTACATATAATTTCAATTATAATCTTTCTAAATATTATTTGATATATTATCTCTTTTTTTTAAAATTTTTTTTTAAAATTTATCTTTTATTTTTTGAATTTTCTTTTATTATTATTATTATTCAAATTATTATTTTTTATTAATTATAATCTGATATTTTTTAAAATTAATAAATATCATCATTTTATTATTCTGATTTTTAAAATTTTTAAATAATAATTTATTATATTTATATCTTTTTTTTTTGATATTAATTATTTATTTTAAAATTTATTTTTCAATTTGGAATAATATTATTTATATGATAAAATAATTTATAATATTTAAAATCTTTTAATTATTCATTTAAATTATTTTAATTATAATATTTTTTATAAATTTATGAATTTTATATCATTCAGATATTAAAAAATTTGAAATATTTAAATAATTAAAAAATGATCTTTTTTATTTTTTAATTTATTATAATATTATATCTGAATATAATGATTAGATATTTATTTAAATTCATCCATTTTCAATAATTTTTATATAAAATAAAATTATAAATATTGAATAAAAAATATTTTAAAATTTTTATTTATTTAATTAAATAAAATTTTATATTTTAAATTATCATTAATTCAATTTATTTGAATAATAATATATAAAATTTCTGAAATATATAATATCAAAAAATTATAAATGATATATTAAATAAAATGAATAAATCATTATTAATATTTTATATTTATTATATCATTCAAAAAAATATATATTAATATGATTATCATAATTATTAATAAAAAATAATTTTCAATTTTTTTTATTATATGTTGAGTACAGGTCATTCGATGGTGCAGTGGAAGTAAGGACACTCAGGATAACGCTCACAGAGCTACTGTAG
>JAGEMR010000063.1:0-166702 GCA_021030915.1 Astrothelium macrocarpum | reverse complement strand
ATCATTATAATTTATTTTTATTTATTTATTATCATTTTTTATTTTTTTTTATATTAAAATGAATTAATATTTTAAATAATTTTTTTTTTTAATATCAAAATCTGATTTATTTATATTATAAATATTTGAAATATTATATTTATATTTTTTTATTATATTTTGAATATATCAAATCAATAATTCATTATTTTTATAATAATTTTATTTATACGAATAAATTCAAATTAAATAATATATATATTATAAATCTAAAAATATTATTTAATAAAATAATTAATTTAATAGATATCAATTAATTTAAAATAAATTTATATAAAATATAAATAAAATATATAATAAATATATTTTTTTCGTAAAAATTTAATAAATTCAATCAATAATAAATATATAATTAGAATTTTTATAATAATATATTATTTAATCTAATAAATTAAAAGTAATTTTTTAATATTTATTAAAAATTATCGTGATTTTATAATTATAATATATAATTAATTATCATTTAATTTATATATCAAAATTGTATAAATAATTTTAAATATATATATAATTTCACGAATAAATAAAAATGAATTTTGAAAAAATATATTATAAATAATTTTTATTTTATTTTTTAATTCTATTTTTTTTTTTTAAAAAAAATTTGAATAATCATGATTGAATGTATGTAAATTTTGTATTGATCGCATGCGGAACGTATATACAGCGTGTTTCAAAATATAGGCTGTCTCAAAACACCGTGGTAGACCCTATATAAAAAGATTTATTAATTCATTTTAATAAATAGCTTTTTTTAATTTGATGATTTTTTTATGACATTTTAATAACATCGAACGGTTAATTTTATATTCTTTTATTATATGAATATAATTAGAATATTTTTATACATTTATTACAACAATTATTATTTCAATTGGATCCATATTCGTGATGTGATTCGTATCTGAAGGCGTGGTGGTGAGAATTAATTTGATGTTCTGTTAGGACCACCTCCGAACGGGGCGTATCACGCTACTTATCAGGCCTGTGAGCTAGTACAGACCCTGGTCGTTTGTGATAAACGCGGGGAAGTGATCAGCGTGTTCAAATAACTGAACACAGAGGGCGCTTAATATATTCATTGTATAAATCATAATAAACGTTCAATTATTCAACGTGATAGCCATCAAGATTATTCAATATATAAAAACGTAACGCGATTATTATGATTTTGTTATATTTAAAATCATTTTTTAAATTAATTTTTGATAATATTTTTAATAGAATTTTGAATTATCAAATCATATTATTTTTTATTAATTCAATTTTTTATCGATTCATTTTAGAAATTATTTTAATCCCAAATAAATTTGATTCCAAAAATATTTAAAATCATAATATGTTGAATATTCTTAAAATGAGTCAATAAGAATAATCATAAAATGGCGATAATATATCTCAGATTGGAGGAAACCGACCCACATCACGATTTAATGGAAAAGTCAGAAAATCTGACGATTTTTATGAAAATCATTTTAAAATGAAAGATTGATTCAATATTATTCAATTATATTTCATATTTGAAGGTATTATGATGATCAATCAATTTCTTTTTATAATCACGTTTATAAAAGGAAGAATATTTCATTGGATCCGATCACGTTTCATTAATTATATAATAGAAATTGGAGATTAGATGATCAATAATATATTTCAAAATTTTGGTATATTCAAAAGAAAAATTGTTAAAATGTTCGGAATATTCAATCAATAAATAATAGCCGAATAAATGATTCTGAATATTAAATAAAAGATTTCAATGGTAGATTATATAATTAAATTTCAGAAATATGTTCAATAAATTGAATGAAATGACGAAATATTCTATTTCATATTTTATAAAAAATTTAAAGATAATATCAAAGACGAATTAATATATTATATAGATGTCATAAATATTCTATTATAATTAATGAAAATAATGATTGATTTAAATGATAAATTATATATGAGAATTTTAAAAAAAAGAAAAGACTGAAAATTAATCATTGGATGGAGAAATTCATGAATTCAGAATAACGATTATGACGATCTGATGGATTTTAATTTTATTGAAAAAGGAAAAAAAAAAAATAATGTCCATCTGAAAAAGAGATTTAAGGATAAAAAATATTATTCTTATAAAAAAAAAGGATATTTTATAAAAAATTGCCGATCCAAATCCAATATAATACGATAAAAAATTATAATCATAAAAAAAGAAATCAATATGATTTTAATCAATTATTTGAATGAAAAAATTTTAATTGAAGGGATTATTCAGAAAGTATCCGACGAGAAAAATGAATGGCAATTCGACCAATAAAATAATGATAGGAAGAATAATCTATCTTCGATATTAAAAAATTTATAAATAATTCGTAAAAAAATACAAAAATATATTATATAAATAAATCAATAAATAAATCGAATTATACGAGAATAGCCAATAACCGAATTCATATTTCAATAATATATTAGAAAAATATTAAAATAATTTAATTATGAAAATCATTTTATAATCAGATTATATATAATTTCTAATTATTCAGTATATATTGTTATAATATAAATTTTTAAAGAATAATTCGGGATTTTAATGAAATTATTATCAGAAAATTTCGAAATACAGAAAAATATTTTATTTGATATAATCAATTCGGATCATAAATGATTAATTTTATCAGAAAAATATTGAAATCAAAAATATTAATTATCAGAATATCGGAAATATCAAAAAATAAAAAAAAACGTTTGATGAAATAATATCATTGACACATAAAATTTATAACATTTTGAATACCGGAAAATGTAATAATATCAATATTATAATAAAAATTGTAAAAGATATATATATGATCAATAATAAAGAAATATATTTATAGATAAAGAGATAGAAAAAATCATATTTATGAATATATCATTATTTAAAAAAAATGTAAAATATTTTTAAATGAATTTATCAATATAATCTATTTATGATTATTGAATCAGAAATTATTTTTAGAAATAATTATTCGTAAATAGAAAATATTCAGATTATAAAAAAATGTATTATTATCAATATAAAAACGAGAATTGTAAAATTCATATAATAAAAAAATTAGAATAATATAAACGATAATTTTAAAAGAATTATAATTTTATTAATTATTTTGTTCATTAGAAATAAAAAGGAAAATATATATTAATTAATGAACGATTCTATAAAAATAGAAAGAATTGTTTATATCATAATAATTACGGAATAATATAATATCCATTCACATCCATCAGATAAATTATAATAAAAATACATTTATTATAGAAAAAAGATTTAAATTTTATATATAAAATGCGCATATAAATTTAAATATTATTCAGACATTCAATCATTTATTATATATTATAATAATATTGGAAAAAAAAAAGGGAATTAAGATATTAATCGATTCAGAAATAAATAGGAATTTCGTATTCAAAATATTTCAAAATTTATTAAATTTATTAATCAAATTAAAAGACCAAAAATACGTAATACGCGTAATAATAGAAGAAAAAATATCAGAAATCGGCGAAATTTCGGAAAAAATTCGGCCAATATTTATAATTATCGTAGAATATACTGAAAAAATCACATTTAATATCATAATCATGGCCAGATATAATATCATATTAAAATTATTTTGATTATAATAATATAATCCAATAATTAATTAAAAAAATGGAATATTGGAAATAAATGAATATAATTATGAAATTATATCGAAATTTTTATATTTAAATATGATAAAAGATGAAATGAATGATTATTTTATATAAATCATTTCAAAAAACGAAATTTTTATTAAAAGAATCTCGGATATAATAGATATTCCAATAAAATAAAAAAATCGAAAAATTAATAATTTAAAAATAATTCTAATCGTTTTTAAAATTCTTTTAAAATATAAAAAATGGATATATTTTTTTAAAAAAGAATTAGATATTAAAATATTATTTAAACATCAATTATGGAATTATAAAATAAAATTCTTTATGAAAAAATAATCTATATTCAAATCCATTTATATATTATCCAATAAAAAATTTAAAATATTAAGAAAATATTTAAATAAAAATCTGAAAAAAGATTTTATTAGAAAATCAGAATCATTTATAGAATATCCGATTCTTTTCGTATCAAAAAAAAATAAAAATTTATAATTTTATATAAATTATCAATAATTTAATAAAATAATAATTAAAAACCGATATTCATTATCCAATATTACGGAATTATAGAATAGATTTTCAGATATATAATGATTTATCAAATTGGATTTATTAAAAATTTATAATCTTATACGAATGAAAGAAAATGAAAAATGAAAAATAATATTTCGAATAAAATATGAATATTTTGAATATCTTATTATATTATTTGAATTTATAAATATATCAGTTAATTGTCAAATATTTATTAATAATACGTTATAATCATATTTTAATAAATTCGTAATAACGTATTTAAATGATATTTTTATTTATTCAAAAATCAAAAAAGAATATATATAATATATACGATAAATATTTAAAGAATTTAATAAACGAGATTTATAATTGAAATTATTGAAATATAAATTCTGGATCAAAAAAATGAGTTTTTTAGATTATATTATTGGAATAGGAATCATAAAAATTAATCCGGATAAAATAGAATCAATTAAAGATTGGCCAAAATCAAAGAATATGAAAGACGTCCAGTTCTTTTTAAAATTCGTCAATTATAATAGAAGATTCATTAAAAAATATTCCTTCAAAATATAATCTTTAACGGAATTGATTAAAAATAAAAAAAAATTCATTTTCGGAAAAAATGAAAGAAGGACATTCGAAATATTTAAGAAAAATTATTTACGAAATCCTGTATTAAAAATCATTAAATCATCAGAATCAATATAAATTGAAATTAATATGTCTGATTTGATAATAAAAACATATTTATATCAGTAAATATAAAATGAAAAATGGTATTCAATAAAATATTATTCAAAAAAATTTTCAAAATCAGAATAAAATTATAATATTCACGATAAAGAATTTCTTATCATAATTATTATATTATAATATTAGAAGATATATATTGAAGGATTATTATTTCTGGAAATTTTCATAGATCATAAAAATTTCATCTATTTCATAATAATGAAATAATTAAATTGATGACAAATCAAATGATCAGAATTTTTAAAATAATACAAATTTATCATCAAACATATATCAGAAAAAGATAATTCTAAAACCGATATTTTAAATCGAAAATCGGATTATATAATAAAAAAAATCAAAAATCGAATAATCTTTCAAATTAATCAAAATGATACGTTATTAAAGAATTATAAAAAAATTAATATAATTCTGATAAAATTTAAACGAAATTAATAAATAGAATAAAAAATGATGATTTCATCAGAAAAAATCAAAAAAATCATTGAAAAATATTATAATAGATTATTTTATGAATATTCAGAAATCGTATAAATCATTAAAAATATCCAACGAAACTCCCATTTTAAAAAGATGAAAGAATATATCCAAAATTATATTATTAAATATGAACCATATCAAAAAAACAAATATAATATGTAAATAAAAAAAAGAATAATTATATCAATAAAATCATTGTATAAATCATTCGAATAAATTATTATAAATTTCATTATAGATTTATCAGAATCAAAGAATCCAATAATAGGATTAAAATACGATATAATTATGATCATTATAAATAAATTAACGAAATATATCATTATTAAATAATTCAAAAAGATATATAAAATAATTTATATAATCAAATTATTATTTCAAAAATTAATTAAATATTTTGGAATTCCGGCAAACGTCATATTTGATAAAAATTGAAAATTTATATTAATCTATTAGAAAACAATTTTAAATGAATTCAGAATCAAATTAAAAATATCCACGATATATCATAAAAAAACGGACGGTTAAATAAAACATATAAACCAAATATTGGAATAATATTTAAGATATTATATGAATAATCAATAAAATAATTGGATATTTTTATTATTTATAATATAATTAATATTGAATCAAAGAATATCAATAATCATTCAAAAAACATCAATAGAATATATTTTAAATCAAAATAACGAAAACCAAATTAAATATAATATAGGAATATCTTCAGATCAAATATAATAAAATATATTATAGAAATTAAAAATTTTAATAGAAATACGGAAAAATATTAAAAAAAAATAATCAATAAATATTAATCAAAAATAAAAAAATTAATATTTTTAAAAAAAATGGACTTCAATTAAAAAAGAGGAATAAAATATATTTATTTATCAAAAATTTCAAAAATAAATTATTAATCAAAAAATTTGGATTAATCAAAATCGGATCATTTTTAATACAGAAATAAAAGAAATCAATGAATTTTAAATTGAAACTATCATAAAATATCAAAATCCATCCAATATTTTATATATTTTTATTATAATCAATAGATGTAACGACATCATATTAAAAAACGTTTTATTTTGAATCAGAAAAAGAAAATAAATTCGAAATCAAGGAAATTTTAGATCAAAAGAATCAGATTTATCTGATCAAATGAAAAGGATATCCATATTCAGAAAATATATAAGAACCCATCAGTTATTTGAAGGATTATCAATAGAAATTTCGATATTTTCATTAGAAAAAGAAAAATCAGATAAATTAGTCATAAAATAATCGAAAGATGAATTAAAAATATCGTAGAATAATGATTCAGAACGAATATTTCAAAAAATTCCGACCGAAGAATGAAAAGAATCTCTCTCCTCGACCGCGATAATCTTTTCAGATTTTTTTTCGTTCTTTTTTAAATCAACAATATTTTCCATTTTTTCCGATATCAATTTTTATTATTGATATCGTAAAAAATCAAATTATTTATAAAAACGATCCGTCTTCGTTATAGAAGTCATCATTTTATTCCAAATTTTATTCATCTGATTGTTCAAATAATCAAATGAAATCGGCGAAAAAGCCAGATTATATGACCGGCCACGACGAACACATTCTAGGTATTTTTGCGATTCAGAATTCAGACGACATTCCAATTTTTGACGAAAATAATTACGATAGGGACGTATTATGATAAAGGTCTCGCGTAAGATAGAAATAAGACGCAAACGATAAAATATAAAAAGAGCAGATTTGTGAGATATTAATTCAAAATAAATGGCAAAAATACGTCATATAATCAAATAACGGATAATCATCGGGCTGATGATTTCTAAAAAAGGAGAATAATATTAGGACCATCTCCGAACGGGGCGTATCATGCTATTTATCAGATCTATAAATTAGTACAGATTCTGATCGTTCATGATAAACGTGAAGAAATGATCAGCGTATTCAAACAACTGAATATAAAAAACGTTTAATATACTCATTACATAGATCACAATAAATATTCAACCGTTTAACATGATGATCACCAAAATCATTCAATATATAAAAATGCAACGCGATCATTATAACCTCGTTGTATTCAAAGCCATTCTCTAAACTAATCTTTGATAACGTCTTCAGTAGAATTTTGAATTACCAAATCACATTACTCCTTGCTAGTTCAGTCCTTTACCGACTCACTTCAGAAGCCACCTTGATCCCGAGTAGACTTGACCCCAAGGATACCTAGGATCATAACATGTTCTCTCCGTGGGCCTGTGCGCGCCGTGGTGGAGACTCTTAATTGACTAATCGGTTCAAGCTAGCCAAGACGCCCTTCAAACATGGCACCGGCAGACTGACGTTGCATAAGTATCCTTTGCACCAGACATTAGACCACGGTAAATGCTTGCGGAAGAGCGCATGGTTGATGTTGCCCGTTGCCGGAAAGGTTGAGGCGATTCGTGGGGGCTGTACACTTCATATAGCAAATGAGATGACAGAGCAAAATCCTCTCCAATCATATGAAGTACGTAGAAAATAGAGCGGATGTTGGTGGTAAGCGGTGTTAAATAGGGTAGAATCCTTTGTAAAGTCGCTTGAGCGCCCCTGCAACGTGGGGCGCTGACAAAGACACCAAAGTCGGTCCCGATGATCCATTGCGCATATCTCCCAAAGACTCAAGCACCGTTCAGCTGTCTACTCTCATCAAGCCCCTTCTGGACTCTTACTTCCGAGCGCAGTGGCCTGCCACGCCTCTGAGACAGTACTTTTACTTTTTTCGTCACCGACGCTGGTCTGACTGTCTTCTCCCTCACCCACGTCGGCGATTGCCTACGTCCACGACATCCTGTTCAACCAGCCTGTCCTAAATCCGTTCACAAGGAGATAAAAGCGGTCACAGCCGAGATTGTGCTTTGCACCAGGCTTCGTGCCTTCATGAAGGGACATCCTCGCTACCTTTGCTCCATCTGCATAATACAAGACGTATCAGACAGCAAGGCTCAAACAGACACTTGATCAAACGAAGACCACCCTCTCTTCTCGCCATAGGCCTTGGGCAAATACAACGAACCTGGCTACAAAAAAGTTTGCGGAGTCGCCCGACCCATCTTCTCTACTCCTCTCTATCACTCTAGCCGGTCGTGGCTGCGCTGTCAAGAGCTTAGCATTCGTATCTGCCGACGCACACTTCCCCTTCCTGTCGAGGCTCTACAAACCGCCCTAACACCTTTTATTTACAAGCAAAGCCTCTTGAGGTCATTGATACTGTGATCAGAACCAGCTGATTCGCAATTTGGAAAGTGCAGACGAAGTCGTGACTGCTGTTCATGGGAAGCCTGTCACGCGACCTCATCATAACGTCCTTACCTAAAAGTGGAATCAAGGTTTGAATCAAAACTTGAGTTACCAAGCGTGACTTTGTGGAAGGCATACCATCTATCTCTCATCAGGACCACAGTCTCAATAACCTATCGTTATGGGCAATCAACCGTCGAAAGGGGAAAAGCCTAGTGGGGGGAGAACGACTCCAACCAGCTCTGGGCCAAACCTGGACACTTATCCATCATTTACTAAGTCCGACACCAAGGAATCTACACGTTCTTTCAAAGGTATCCGATCCAAGATTGCAGGATCTAACAAAGCCGAAGATAGCCCAAGAAGCTCGACCTATGCGCTCGCCGGAAGTAGTAATCCAGTCAGCCCTAACGAAGGAAATGGAGAAAAGTCGGATTCAGCTTCGGTAAAGTTACACACGTTCAACCACAAAGGATGCCAGCTTTCTAATCTTTCACAGTCCAAAGCTCCCCTTGATACGAAAGCCGATCGCAAACCAAGTATGGGCATGGTTGAAGTTCCTCAGCCACCGCCTTCACCTAGTCAGTCCGCTTCTCTTGGACGAGGTCACAATGCTATAAATAAAGCCCAACGAAGTGGAGAGGTTGATCACATATCCGATGCGCCTCCTTCGGGTGCCGCTCATCCATCAAATACGCAACAACCAAAGCAAAGTATCCTCGTAGAAAAGGATGGAGACAAGAGAACCACGACCGAGGCGACAGAACCAGTAGATGGATCATCCTCTCCGCTTATGGGTCTCGCCCCGCTAAAAGATCTGGACATCGACGACATGATCAAACGATTGTTGGATGCCGGGTATGAGGGTAGAGTCACCAAATCCGTGTGTCTCAAGAATGCCGAAATCTTCGAGATCTGTCGCAGGGCACGAGAAGTCTTCCTGAACCAGCCAGCACTTCTTGAACTTAATGCTCCAGTCAAGATCGTTGGGGATGTGCACGGCCAGTATACCGACTTGATTCGGCTCTTTGAAATGTGCGGTTTCCCGCCCGACGCAAATTATCTCTTCCTTGGCGACTATGTCGACCGCGGTAAACAAAGTCTAGAGACCATTCTCTTACTTCTCTGCTACAAGATCAAGTTTCCCAGTAATTTCTTTTTACTTCGGGGTAATCACGAATGTGCAAATGTGACGCGCGTGTACGGCTTTTACGATGAATGCAAACGACGAACTACAGTCAAGGTGTGGAAGAATTTTGTGGACACGTTCAACTGCTTGCCAATCGCGTCAATCGTTGCCGATAAGATCTTTTGCGTTCATGGAGGCCTGTCGCCGAGTTTACAGCACATGGATGACATCCGCAACATCCAACGGCCGACTGATGTTCCTGACTATGGTTTGCTGAACGATCTTCTATGGAGTGACCCTGCCGACCTCAATCCGGGTAGTGATTGGGAAGCTAATGAACGAGGCGTCAGCTATTGTTTTGGCAAAAAAGTCATACTGAAGTTTTTGGAAGAACACGACTTTGATCTAGTATGTCGAGCACACATGGTTGTTGAAGACGGCTATGAGTTCTTTAGCGATCGCATACTCGTTACCGTCTTCTCTGCTCCAAATGTAAGTTGAGCCGTCGTGATGTAGTTGAGGGTTTACTGACTTGACATCAGTATTGTGGAGAGTTCGATAATTGGGGAGCCATAATGTCTGTGTCTGCCAATCTATTGTGTAGCTTCGAGCTTTTGAAGCCCTTGGATTCGAGTGCCTTAAAGAGCCATATCAAGAAGGGACGGTCGCAGAGACAGAAAATGCTGAATAGCCCGGTATGTCAATGAATCCTTTGAAGCAACAATTTGCACGCAAATGCCAGAACACTACTGACTAATGTTGCGACAGCCTGCAAGTCAATTCCCACAGAGTTACTAATTTAATTCAATTCGAAACTTGTGAGGCGTATGTCCTGCACTACCAAAGAGCACTGCATTTGAATAGCGGCCTTTCAGAGGACGACGGAACATCATACCCTGCACCGAAAAGCGAGATAGGTGAAATTTGTGCTCTATTGTCTAATAGAGAGCCGACGCACTATACTTCAGCATCAACACTGCACATTTTTGAGGGGTTCGAAGACATGGAAAGAAACAGAGGCGCTCGCGGGTTTCGGTGTCGCCAAAATCGTACAAAGTGCGGTTCGGCGGCGGCGATGGAAACGAAAGCAAGTCTCAGACATTTTCTTCCGTCACGCTTCCTAATGAAGGGAAGGTAGCTGGACAAGCTTTGTCGACACAAGTTGGGCCTCAGCTGATCTCTTGACTAATGGTTTTTACCCTCTCACGGATTACTGAAAGTTGCAATAACGTGGGTGACAGTAGAAACCCTCTGTATGTGGTGATGATCTCATACGGGTATGGACTAGCAGTTACGATGTTCTAGCTGTAGATGATGAAGAGAGATGGCAAGTTTCTATGCGGTTTTTCACTAGATAATCCTCGATGGAAAGGGTTGAGTTATCGCGTAATTTCTACGCTGCATGCGACAACAGGGCCTCCGTTACTCATCTCATTTCTGCTTTTCAGGATTGCTTGAAAGCATCTCGGTTGTGCCATTTTGGAGTGGCATCACGTTACCTGTACGTTAGTGAAGATGATTATGCATGAGATAGACCTGCACACAAGCAGTGCTTGCTATATCAGGTGCGATTGAAGATAAAGACTGGGGTATAAGATTAGCCACACGTGCCCCACCACAAGTGACTAGTCGATTTTAAGCGAGTTGTCGGCGCACGAAGCGCAGAGCTCCGATACTTACTCAACTCCGTTGCGACGACTTTTACTGCGACTACGCCAGTACCCAAGCACATTGTCACGATCAGCCGTCGCTTAAATCATGTCAGCTCCCGCAGCTCCAGCACGTGGTGGTTTTGGCTCTCGAGGGGATCGTGGTGGTGACCGTGGTCGTGGTCGTGGCCGGGGACGTGGTCGTCGTGGTGCCAACAAGAGCGAGGAGAAAGAGTGGCAGCCAGTGACCAAATTGGGCCGACTGGTGAAGGCAGGCAAGATCAAAAGCATGGAGGAGATCTATCTGCACAGCTTGCCTATCAAAGAATATCAGATTGTGGACTTTTTCTTGCCTAAATTGAAGGACGAGGTCATGAAGGTAAGCATGTTTGTTCAGTGCATGAGACAGATTGCAAAGATAGGAGGCGAAGCAATCATTAATCTTCAAGACTTAAATTCGACTCGGACTCCGGGATTGGCTGAACACCTGTACTCTTACGGACATCTAATTGCTAACCACGTCTCCTACAGATCAAGCCAGTTCAGAAGCAAACCCGTGCTGGTCAACGCACACGATTCAAAGCTATCGTCGTCATCGGAGACTCGGAAGGCCACGTTGGGCTCGGGATCAAGACATCAAAAGAAGTCGCAACCGCCATTCGCGCCGCCATCATCATCGCCAAACTTGCTGTCGTCCCCATCCGAAGAGGGTACTGGGGTACCAACCTTGGTGAGCCACACTCCTTACCAACAAAGGAGAGCGGAAAGTGCGGTTCGGTCACTGTGAGACTGATTCCGGCGCCTCGTGGCACTGGTCTTGTCGCTTCTCCAGCTGTCAAGCGTTTCCTACAACTCGCAGGTGTTCAGGACGTCTATACTTCATCTGCCGGGTCGACTAAGACTCTTGAGAATACACTCAAGGCAACTTTCAGTGCTGTTTCGAACACATATGGCTTCCTGACACCAAATCTATGGAAGGAGACGAAGCTCATTCGGAGTCCACTGGAAGAGTACAGCGATGTGCTGCGGGAAGGAAAGAGGTATTAGGGTGGTTATAGGAATCATGCACACGGCGCGCTGGCGAATTGCAAGTGCTTTTCAATAACGAAAAGATGCACTGTCCTGTTGTTTCTCTATACTTTAAATAATTCAGTGTCGAAGAAGTAATCATCAATGCTGCGTTGTGAGATCTCGAACCTCATGATGGCTCTACATAGCCCGCATTCACGCCTCCTTGAACGTCCGGTTGAGCAGAAATTACTCGTCTCGTGTACATCTCTTGAGCATCGTCCGTGTAGCCATGCAAATGGGAAATCTCGACCTCTATGGTCCTGTACAATCTCAATTTCAAGCGTTCAAGACACGCTTACAAACCCTCCACCGCGCTTTGAGTCTTCTTTGCCTCTTCTAAATTGCATGTTGTTCCTCTCTCCCCGACCTAGATTGTAACACTAACCATTCGTTTCTTTGATTCCCTAGTCTGTTCATCGTCATTTTCACTTTTGCGCTTCCGCTCGTCGGTGACAATCGGCGTAGTCTTAACCCTACGCCCATCGTGATATAGACCTTTAGGTGCACCTCGTGATGTCGATCGTTGTCTTGAATTCGACGTTTCTCGAGACGCGTTGAATGCTGACCTAGTGAACCGCGTCGTGCACTCAACCCTGCCTTTCCTCCCCCTGTATGCCTGGTCATCAAAGGGAATACTTTTAGCAAAAATATCCTTTGCTTTCTGGGAGCTAGTCGTACGGTTTTTCAGCCACTCAGCATGGTTTTCTGCCCATGCGACGAGGCGCTTGTATCCGATTTGGATACCATCAAGAACATTCGCACCCAGTCGGCTGCCTCCGATCAATGTTTTCATGAACGACTCGTGTACATGATCCTTGGAAATTGGTGCACATGGCTTGATCCCGAAACCACGTGCAAATTGCAGAACAAATTCGCGCAGATGCTCCTGTTTTGATGTTAGACTAAATCCAAAGGCCATTGCAATGATCGCAAGTCCAGAGGCGATACTCTCATCGCAAGTGGTAGGATCTTTAGCAATTTTAGACGTGATTGTCGATATGGATTTGTTGTCATCTAATGTTGCGATTCGCATGATACGACGAATACTCGTATTGTTTTCTGATAAAGCGAAGAGTTTTTCAAATGATACAGTGCCGAGAAATATCTGCTCGACATGATCTGACGCACGGATCGCTCCAAAGTGAAAATACTCTGAAAATGCTGCATAGCGCATGGTCTTGGAGTTGCCAAGATTATGATCTTTTACTACCCGACAGATATGACCTGCAGACATGAATGTTGCGCTTAGGGGTTTTGGGTCAATGAGTGTGATCATCGGATTTTCGGTCTTGCCTTCTGCCATAGCAGTGAGCGCTTTTTTTCTATTAATTGTCAAATTAGTATGGGCTACTTTGAAAACTGAACAAAACTTACACGACCACGAATACGCTTGCTGAGAAGGATATAAATGGGGTGGGAGTCATTTCAACATTGAAATGATTGGCAGCATGTCTGATAAATTCTTCGTCCCAGTCATCTTGATTTGGAGGAAGGCCTCGGACAGAAAGGCCAGGATGAAATTCGTCACCAGAGTTCTGTCCTCCGCTTCTCTCGTTCCACGTCCGATAGAGTAGGACAGGAAACTTACGTTTAATGCCATTTGAAGAATTTGGCCCAGAATACGTTTTTGGTACCTGCACGTCATTCGTATCAAATGAGCCTTCAAATGGCTCTTCTTCCACAGAGCCTTCCATGTCCGTGTCGGTGTCTTCATCGTCAATCCCAGCCATAACTTTTACCGAAGACATCGCTGTCGATTTGTAAGCGCAAGGACTGTCAGGCGAGTACTGTAAACTGCTCGAGCTTTCCGAGCATGCCGGTGTCTTCGGTGTAGAGAGTCGTGGATCACGTCCGCTGTCGTACAAATTCTCCGACTTTGCTGAATACGGAGTAGTCGGTGCATGCAGAGTCAAGTCTACGAAGTCTTTTGACTCATGATTGTCGATGGGTTTAGACTTAGGTGTATGAGCTTCATCGCTGTCTGTACAAGCCCGACTGTGATTCATTTTTCTTTTTTGAGTTACGGCTGGTAGGAGATCGGCGTGAAGCCCTAATCCGGTCCAGTCAAATTGTTTCCCATTACATTTTGGCTCAAGTTTGTCGCCTGGCAGGAACTCCGGATCATGGTGACCAGCTTTGGGATCACAAACAGGTCTATTCGAAAAAGTCGCTGCAGATTTCAGTTGCTCTAAAAGATCGTTGGAATCGTAATCCATCGTTGTTCTTAAGTCGATTGATGCTCAGGGAGAATTGAATAGATGCAGACAGCAGAGATCCCCACATGTTGCGAAGGCGAAGGACTGCCATCATGTAGCGGATCACAACATGAGTCATACGAAGTGTTGAGCCATATGCAAGGTGACAGTATGAAGTCCTAATGTGAGCATGCACGCTGAAAGTGTTGCGATGTTGCAGTGATTTTGGTAGACGAAATTAGGAGTGGGATTACAGTAAGAACGCTAAAAAAGAACTTTGAGCACAAGCCTACAAGATTGATAGTCTGAAGTTAAGCTAGATCCTACAAGTGCTGTACTTTCTATCCTACGTCCCAAAAATTCGAAATGTCTGAGTACCAAAGCATCTCAAAGGCCGCCGGATTTTACCGAACATTAGCCGTCTTCCACTTTAACTCCGAATGCTTTTCGAAAAATTTGGGCAAGTACACAACATGGCTTGAAATCGCCACTTCGCCGCAACAAGCCAGACACTCTAATTGTTTTTGCGCCCAAAATTAGCCGCTCGTTCGATGGATGTTCACCGTTCACGTTTTGTCCAGTATCCGCCAGCAGCGATTACCTCCCTAGCTTTCTCCCATACAACTAACACCAACCGTGGCTCAGGAAACGACGTTCGTCTTGCGGTTGGTCGAGCAAACGGTGATATAGAAATATGGAATCCATTACGAGGTGAATGGTTCCAAGAAACTATTTTTCGGGGAGGAAGAGCCCGAACTGTCGATGGACTAGCATGGATACAAGAGCCTGACGAGACTGTTGGTGGCAAAGTCATCGAAGGGAGATTGCGCCTTTTTAGTGTCGGTTACTCTGATGCAATTACCGAATGGGATCTCCTCTCTGGGTTGCCTTTGCGAGATGCCAGTGGAGGTACAAGCGCAATTTGGTGTATGGCTCCGCAGCCACGGGTATTAAAAGCTATTGTCAGAAAAGGAGACGGAGAAGCAGAGAAATCCCCAGATCGTGGACAGAATCTTGTTGCTGGATGTGCTGATGGGTCTCTCATCTTGTTTTCAACCGCCGACAATGATCTCCAGTTCCAACGGTACATCACCCGCGCGCCGACCAAAAAGGCACAAGCTCTATGTATTACATTCCAAGACCGAAATAAGATTATTGCTGGCTACGCCAGCAGTTTCATGCGCGTCTATAATATTCAAAATGGCAATATGATTCGGAACATCACATTAGGTGCAGGACTTCCTGGTGGACCCAAAGAGACGCTTGTCTGGCAGGTGAAATGTTTACCTTCAGGTGACTTCGTTTCAGCGAATTCAAATGGAGAAATTCAGATTTGGGGTGGTAAGACATATTCTCAGCGCCAAAGGATTATGAGTCATAAATCCGATATTCTTGCTCTGGCCACCACTCCCGATGGCACAACTATTTTCAGTGGTGGTACGGATATGCGTACCGTGGTTTATAGGGAGGACACTCAAAAGAGATGGGCAAAAGTCTTCAACGACAAAATTCACAAGCATGAGATAAAGGCTCTCGCTGCATACCAAGACCGCAGAATAGATGTCGTAGTGTCAGGAGGGGTCGATGCCTCTCCAATTGTCATGCCGATCCGACAATTTGGAAACGAATATTGTCATGCACTACCAAGACTGCCTCAACAGCCCAGCATCGTCAGCAGCGCGCCGTTGCAACGCTTAATTGCCACATGGTGGAATCGAGAGGTGTTGATTTGGCGCATTGGGTCTGCCGAGAATCCCTCGAAATCCGCAAAGAAGAATTGGAAGCTAGTTTCCCGTCTAGTTATGAAGAGCGAAGAAAACATATCATCAGCAACGCTGTCTGACAATGGCAGGCTTTTAGCTGTTTCAACCACGGCAGAGGTTAAACTTTTCCAGTTATCTGGTCAATACAGCAGCAAACGCGGGTTTCGTGTCCGAAAAATTGGGGTCCCAAGAGAACTCGGCAAAGGCGCAAGCCTTGTTCGCTTTTCTCCCGACAGCAATTGGGTGGTCGCTGTCAGCAATACTAACGAGGTGAGGATGGGTCGAATTGTGGATGAAGATATTGCCCTCAAGGAGGTGATCCACGTCATGCCGGAAACAATTGCTTTGCAACGAACGCCGAAACCGCAGCGCTTTCAAGACGGTCTCAATGGAACATGGGGAAGCTACAATGACACCTTTACTCGGTTGGCTTTTTCTAGTGACAGTCGCGTACTTGCCGCCAGTGATATTGGTGGCTCAATCGAGTCGTGGGTTCTCGAAGACTATGTGGAACCCGTTGTAACCCAAGTTGCCTTTCAAACTCCTAATGGTACGTCGCACTCGGCTTCGTCTGTCAGCTCCGATTCTAGTCCCGATGACAGTGATATTGGTGATGAAGCCAAACCGGCCGTGATCTTGGGTCAACACTGGGTCTGCAATCCTAGAAACGGCTTACTTCCTGCTCTCGATTCTGCCCCTCTCATTTTGTCGTTCCGACCATCAGCTGAATCTCGACAAACTTTCACTCAACATTCCTTGGCAGAGAATCATATGGACCGGAGTTCCGCTACTGATTTGAGCCCAAAATGGGGCAATGAGTCTCGTCTATTGGTCGTCACAGCGAAACATCAAGTTTACGAATTCGACATCAAGCAAGGCCGCCTTACCGATTGGAGCAGGCGGAATCCAACGAATTGCTTCCCAATGAGGTGGAGGGCGGTCATGGACAAGGCAATGGGTTGCGTCTGGGACGTTGTTACCAATCCACAGAAAGAAAGGCTCTGGATGTATGGAGATAGGTGGTTGTTTATGTTTGATTTAAGTCGAGACTTTGCTTCGCCCGGGAACAATGAAGTCAGTATGGAAGCTGGAGCGCTGGTCCAGACGGGAGAGGAAAAGCGAAGGGGCAAGAAGCGCAAACATGATGATAAGGATATATTGCTCGAGAAGAAACAAATATCCGGCGCGGGCGGTAGAGTCTTGGATAGAGATAGACAAAATCTTGGACACGGGGCTGATGTGAGATTGGTCATTGGGACTGGAAAAGACGGTGCGGATAGTACTTCTGTTGGTACGACGGAAGACCAGAAACCTGAAATGCTGAAAGAATATGGAGAATCAAATGAAGAAGGTGATGACGATGTGGATTTACCACGGCTACGAAATGTCAAAGATGACGAAACAAATACAGATGGCGTTCTGGTACACACACAACAGAACCATGTGCAAGACCCAGGTGAGCCACATTGGTGGGCTACCTTCCAGTACAGATCCGTCTTGGGAATAGTACCTATAGGGGAAGGGAAAGTTGGGCGAGCACCAGAAGTAGTAGTAGTCGAACGCCCTCTGTGGGATCTGGACTTACCGCCACGGTTCACGGGACCGCATGATCACAATTAAGAGCGTGTAGGCGTATGTGC
Source organism: Astrothelium macrocarpum (assembly GCA_021030915.1). Classification (NCBI taxonomy): domain Eukaryota; kingdom Fungi; phylum Ascomycota; class Dothideomycetes; order Trypetheliales; family Trypetheliaceae; genus Astrothelium; species Astrothelium macrocarpum. The sequence continues at coordinate 148,501 of JAGEMR010000063.1, read as the reverse complement.
GGAGGAAACAACTGAGAGATTTCGTTAGTCGTAAATCCAGTTAACCTCAGGTAATAAGATACCCTTTGTCTGTGCTGTAGTGACAATGATGGATATAGACTAAAAGTAAAAGAGAAATGGTAGCATTCGATAATTTACTTAGCTCTTAACATCATACTCATATGAAAGAGAAGAATAGTTTACTTACCTGCCATATGAGCTATTTGCTTTGAAAGCTTGTAGATATCTTGGGCTATAGAAAACTCATTACTTGACATCCCTTTCTAGTATGATTTTATTTTGACAAAAAATCAATGATTCTCAGCTGGATGAAAGTCTTCCGGCATAACGTTATACCCGGCCAAAGGTCGTTTCACTGATTTGCATTTAATTCCTATACCTAGTCTACAATAGCATGAATCCCAGCAACGATCACACAATCGTCGAACTGCTTCGGAGATTTTCATGAGCACATCATTTGGAGTTTTGGATGTCTGGGTTCCAAGACTAGCAACCCTTCCCAACTTTCTAGCCCGAGGGTCTCCAAGCACCCCCAGTGGAGTAATTCAGGACTACGGAATACAAAGGTAGCGCAAAAAGACTACGGCACCTGAAAGATATCAAAACTTCTCTGAAGGGTAAAACCTGGGTTTCTGCAGGCATATGAACATTGAATGCACGTACGGAGCGAAGTCATGAGGAAATGTAGGAATCTATTTCTTTTACCAATCTTGAATTACGTATTTTCGAGCAGTTCAGGATTTTATCGGAATTCATGAGACCAAGCGCATTATGATTAAGGACGGAGTAGTAATTCAATTTTCTCCTTGCCTATCTCGCTATCCCAGTGACCTGATATTTGTGCCTAAGCGTACTACGCGTAAAGATTCCATACACCGCCTTCACCATGCCGTAAAACCCATCATGCACCAGTAGTAAATAAAAAAACTTGCATCGCCACGTCGGATGGTATCAACGCCTGTTATGGGCGAACAATTACATATAATGCCGAAAGTTGGAACAATTGATCCCACGAGATGGGAACTCCTGTGCAGACCACCAATGCGCCACTGTTGATCACAGCCTTTAATCGGAAAAAAGCAAAGAATCCGCAGAACTTCAGTCAAAGGAGGATGAAAGATCAAGAAGACTTGGTCAGAAAAGCGCATGATTTCGAAAGGAAATGAGTATGGTAAATATCAGTAGCGCACAATGGCAGCTAACGAATAAAACATTGACTGTATGGTCGACAAAAGAGAAAAGCTATGTGATGAAAATTTGACGAAGCCGACAACCCCAAGGATGATGTGACTTTGACAAAGTCATTTTTGGAGACCAAGCATTGGCCTTCAAGGGTACTCCAAGGTTGGTAGAAGGGAGGTATGGCGTTGATGGGGACCCCATTGGATTTGCCCGGTTGTTTGGACCATGGGAAGCGCAAACGAGCGGGGCGGAGGCAGTTTGCCAGCGCATTCACCAACCCTATGCAACTTCTCTCCACACGGGTTCAAAGCGCCCGTGCCATGCATGCAGTTCACTGAACTAGTCCACTGGGGATATTGATTTTGGGGTCGCCGTTATGCAACCTGTGGGAGTTTTCTTGTTGCTGAAGATAAGAGGAGTCGGGGAGATCCAACAGAGCATCATCGTCCTTCCTGGTCCCGCCGGGGATTGTGTGGACTCTGTCGGCTGTCTTGACCTGGCGCCCGCACATACTGTGTCTCGCTATCCTGCCTTGCCTCCTCGGCTTTCTGGGCGTCTGGATCCGGCCAACGTCTCCCGTCTACCGTCGCTCCTGGCATGAGCTTACAGACCTCGGCGGCGATGGCCATGATAACATTGGCTTGGAGTTCCTTTTGTTCGCGAATGTCTTCGCCTTCGAGCCGGAACTTGTCTTGCTTGGATAAGTCGCGTCGGCGAATGGCGCGAATCTCGTTGAGGATATAGAGTAGACAAGGTTCGGGGGTGCGCGCACGCTCCCCACCGTACTTGGCAGGGTTGCGGCAATATCGACGAGTGACGTCCATAGCACCGTCTGCAGAGAAGGCAATACAGTATCCAAGTTTTCGTCGCCAGCCTATTAACATGATACGTTAGTAGTTGCCATGACATAGTTTGCTGTTCCAGGTGACGGCTCACCTTCTGCGTATAGCCGTGGTCGGTCCCATACGCCCTCGCAAACATCGGCGTGCACCCAGCGTTTGGAATGTGCGGAGTAGACTTCGAGCCAGTTGTGGTCTTCGGAATTCCAAACCCATCGCACTCGTGCATTCATTGCGCGACAGAGCATGCCAAAGCAGCTGACCCACTCTCCAACCCGACCGCGACGGGTTTGCAGTAGCACAAAGGCATCGCTGTATCGTGGAAATCGAGCGTACGCTCTGCATTCAGGTTGGGAACATCTGTAAAGTTCCACTCGTGTGGCGCCTCGCGCAGCCTCGTCATCAGTAGCAGCGGTGGTTCCAACACTGAGAGTCGGAGAGAAGCAGACGTCGCAAGGCGGGTTATTCACCCACGCGAAAAACGACTGTTTGAACCATTTCATTAGTGCTTTGATTGCGCAATCTTGGTAGCCCCATTCGGGCTTCTTGCCCAAGCTCTCGGCCTCGGCTTGTAGGATCATGCTCTCTTCTTCAGCTTCGGTCTGTATTCGGTCGATTGGCACGGTTCGCAAGGCCTCGTCTAACAAGCCGGGGTTTTCCCAGCTGAGAGGGGTGGCAGAGAGCGAGAGAAGCATGTTTCGAAATCGGATGGATCGCGCATCGGTCGGAGAAGACGGAAGCATGGGAAGGTTTCGAAGAGATGAATATGAAGGTGGTGCCTGATCTTGTAATATGGGTTCTTCTCTGGCATATGGTGGCGCGACAGAGTGATGGTGATGATGGTGTGAGTGTCTCGAAGGGGATGTTGTTCGTCGCTGCGATGATCGCCGACTCAATTCAGTCATGCGGCTCCTGCTCAGCAGTTGACGATATTGTTCCGTCAAATCTTTGGCCCAACTGTCGGCTTCTCGCTGCGGGCGATTGGTGTCGGCCATGGTGTGCAATGCGGCGTCTTTCGGTGACTTGCGCTCCAGCCGGTCAATGGGGGCAGCGCAGGCTCGAGTGCGACGGGAAATGGGATGAAAGCGAAAAGGCAGAGCGAGCAAAGACTCGTTTGAAGAAGAGAAGAATTGGAAACGGGAGGCAGAGATGGAAGAATGAATGGGTTGCGCAGCAGCGACACAGCCCTGGTCTGTGTGACCGGGAATACGCAAGCACGGCCAGGCGATGCGGAGAGGAACGACTGAAGGCTCAACAGTCTCGATTTCCACCACGACAGCGGCCACAGGCACGGCGCAACAGCAGCAGACACGCAGGTATAGAAAAGAGAGAGTGGAGAGTTTCTGGTCGAGAAGAACGAGCAAAGTCAGGCTTTCCTAGGATGCAGTGGATGCGTACGAAGCTGATGCGCAAGTCTCCCTATGAGCGTGGCCAGGCGTCGTCAGCTTCCTGACGCACCACCAATCATCTCGCACCACCCTCCCAAGCAGCCCAAGCATCCCCAGAGAGAACACATCCCCGCTTCAGACACTGCAACGGATATTTCAAATACGCCTTTGGCTCTCTTGCTCTCTTCCTGTCTCGATGAGCAAAGAGGACAAGAGCATTTCTGGAGCGACGGGTGGGACAGCGATTGCCGTCATGGAATTCAGCAAACTCGTCTCATTTTGCGTGCTGGCCGTGTGCCGCGGGGCGATTGCGCGTCAAAAGAGCCTCGTCATCGCCCAGAAGCACGCGGTCGCGACCGACTGTTGGATCTGACTGATCGCGTTTATTTAGCTGACCCGTTTGCCTCACAATCTAAGCATCACCCGGCTATTGCGCGTTCTCCTCATTCTCTCATCCTCTTCGTCACGCACTCGTTCAGTCCAACACGGCCGTCTGATTTTCAACTGCTACGACCTTTGCGCTACATTATGAGCAACATCATTTGTCACCCCGTTGTACGTGTCAACGTCAACGAGCGTACACGTAACAATCCTTCTAGACTCGTTTGCAGCTTTAACCTACCGTTCAGTATACATGATCTTCAAGGCCCGTTCAGAGCCGTGAAAGCAATGGCTTTTGCAATCATGCAATGCATTGCAGCCTGAGAGTTTTAATTCGTCCCCCCTCAACTATGAAGTGGCCGTCTCCTCGTAATGTGGGTCTGCCCGAAAGAGAGGCATCACAGCGATCGTCAAATAGTATGACGCGCTTCAAACCCAATCAAACTAGAAGGCGGCCATTGATGAAGTGACCATAACACTCGTAGCGATGTTTTTCCTCCACAGCTTTAGACACATCGGTTTGGTCCCATTGGTTATTGCCGTAGATCGTGCTCGAGGGCTACCCGCAAGTAAGATTGGGGATATGTGAATAGTTTTGCTTCTCTACGTTGCTCGAACCACCTACCGGAATCAAGCCGCTAGAACAGCAGAATTCATCAATCCATGTGCGTGTACAAAGTCAAACGGATCGGACCTCGAACCTGCGTATGGCACGCTGTGCTTCCGAAGAAACACACCCTTACAAGCTGAGGCCTGATCAACATTACGGCACTCGAATGGAGCTGGTTGGATTGTTGCTGAAACGAGCCGGGCGGGTAACATAGCACCACACCTTGACGGAAGGCATCCTTCCGGAAGCTTGGTCACGTGTACAAGAACAGAAGATCTAGGCAGGCAGGTAGACGAGTGCGGAGCGGAATTGGGTCAAGTTTAAGCAGGTATCTGTAGTCAATCACTATGCTGCTGGTCTCGTGGTCAAGTCACGCTTTGTTACGAGGACAGAGTAGCCCACGATCTTTCTGGATGTTTGCATCAGAAGAGCGACGGCATCAAAAGATATGGCTTTTGCTCGTTTCGGTCAAAGCAGGGTCCTATTTTTAGCTTGATAGGATCCCCCTGCGTGTGGCGTAGCCAAATGTTTAAAGTTACATACAAAGGTCTGACCCAACCGCGTCCGTTCTCTGATCCACGCAAGCCACAGTATGCCCAAGATGCCAAACAGGCTGTGAAGTCCATGCGAGCCCTTAGATAACATTGCTCCGCGCAACTGTGATCCCGGGGACGCTGGCTTGTGGGAGAAGAACCTTGCGGCTGTGTTGCTCGGGAGCCTTGTACCCTTGGTCGTGCCACAGCCATATGTCAGACTGGGCGCGCTGGTACTGAGCTGCGGTCATCAGCTATCCGAACCTCTTCTCAGCCTTTTCCTGCAAGATAAACATCCGAGCGTGCGTCCCGCTTCCATAAATCTAGCATTGCTCGCTCGCTTGGTACCTTCGCCTGCGGCTTGCTTAACACATATTCCCAACCACTCGTCCTCCGCAGTGACTTGTCCATCCCGTGGCCAACTGGGCAAAGTACCTTCGTTTGACTAACACGAGCCGCCCTTTACCGTTGATAATTCACCCACTTCCTTCCACCACGCCTCAACAACTGTCCGTCTTTGAACTCTGCAAAGATGGGGAAAGGAAGCAGATTGATCTTTATCCTTGTGCCGCTCGGTCTCACACTCGCTACACTTGTGTGTCTTGCTCTGGTTTTCGGTGCTGGGCTCAGGACAAGCGCGCTACAGTCGTTCTATTTCATCAAGGTGGGTATCCAGCATGTTTACACTTGTAATCAAGAGGCATAAAGGAGGCAACTCTGACAGAATCCTACAGGCTGACACCTCACAAATCGACTCTGACCCAACGAAGAATTCGGGGGTAACTAATGTTTTACTTCAATATCTCCAACGCCAGCGTGTGTCTGGCGAAATAGCAGACTACTACCAAGTCGATCTGTTCAGCTATTGCACAGGAAAGGAAAACCAATCCATCAACTTTTGCTCCAAACCAGTCTCCAACTTTTGGTTCAACCCTATTGAGGTTTGGGGCCTGACTTCGGGTATGGAAGATCTGTTCCCAAAGCAGCTTCAGGATGGGCTGGATACTTATGAGAAGGTGACGCATTGGATGTACATTGCATATGTGATCGGTTTCTGGGCAACGGTGGCCGAGGCTGTAATCGGTCTTTTCGCAACCTGCTCACGTATCGTATCTCTCATTACCTCCTTGGTCGGTGCTGTAAGTATTTATCTGCATACCAACTCGCGAACATTTGAGCAATTGACTAACAATTTGAACCAGGTGGCCTCAGCCTTCGTGTTTGCTGCCTCCCTCACTGCCACCATACTCTACAGCACCCTTCTTGGCACCTTCAATGACGTTCTCAAACCCTACAACATTCACGCTAATCTCGGCAAACCAATGTATGCCACCACCTGGCTCGCTGTCGTCTTTTCCTTCTCCGCCGGCTTCTTTTGGCTCTTCTCCATCTGTTGCTGCAGTCCACACTCGTATCATAAGAGAGACAAGGGTTCATCGGCCTCGCGTGGTAAGAGGTGGGGTAGGGGAAGGATGGGCACTGGTTTGATGGCTGAACGGACACCGTATACTTATGAACGCGTCGAAAGTCCATACATGGGCGAGAGGCAGCCGATGACTGGCGACCATGAAATGAAGGATATGCCATCGGATGCTCAGACTGGTTACGAGCCGTATAGGCATACGTCATGATTTACGACCATTTTGACCATCAAGTAACTTGATGGTGTCTGATTTTATTCTTAGCTGCGAAGGACTAGAGTTTTGTGGGACGATCGGCCTACACACTGGCGTCTCTTGGACAGAGGGAAATTGTGTGCGATGCAGATATCTAATTTCACTATATTTGGCGAGCTTCTCGAGGTCTTAATCTAGCGTGCATTTGGAGCTTAGACAATCATAGGAATGAATTCACACTCTCAAAGAAATCTAGATCTCAATCCCTACAACATGCCAGATTGTTATTCTCACAAGACCGAATATGGGTAAAGAGAGAGAGAGATTCGCTGTCATGGCATCGCAACCACTCATTAATAAAAAAGACAAGAAAGTACACGGACATCTCAGAGAGAGTTCGTCTACAGAAGTGCACACTGTGATCTGATTGTTAGGGGCTTCGGAGCTTCATGTGAAGAGTTTCGTCCCGCCGCCACACTCCATTCCACTCCGTTCTATGAATCATTCCCACAATCTCGGACACCCTCCAGTTGATCCAAGTCCCACCTCTTGGGACTTTAATTTCAGCTTGATTTTAGCTTGTGCAAGTCCCTGACAGGTTAGCGAGCATTCTCTCTCATGGCAGTCATTCATGATTATCAGTGGTATCCAACAGCAATTTGCTGTGGATACGGCACTGCTCCACTCAGATCAGCACCAATCTAGATATAACCGTCAATGAGTTTTGCATAACGAATCTGCTGTCATTTGATCTCGCCGCAAGCCCGCAAACCTTCTTTCACGACAATACACCTCGAAACCCATCCAACAATTTACGCGTACAGCAGAGTTTCCAGGCGTTGAGATCATTGGTAGGACCTATGGTCGGATTGGCAAAATGGGTGTTACAGGACTTTGGACCGTGGTGCAACCATGTGCGCGCCCTATCAAGATTGAGACTCTGAATCGGAAACGACTCGCCGTCGATGCTTCAATCTGGATCTACCAGTTTCTCAAAGCTGTCCGAGACAAAGAGGGCAATGCACTACGGAACAGTCACGTAGTTGGCTTTTTCCGAAGGATATGCAAGCTCCTTTTCTTTGGCATCAAACCTGTTTTCGTCTTTGATGGAGGTGCTCCGGCGCTCAAGAGACAGACAATTAGCGGCCGGAAGAAACGACGTGAAGGTCGGAGAGAAGATGCTGTCCGAACGGCAGGCAAGCTGCTTGCTCTTCAAATGCAGAGGAGGGCTGAAGAAGAGGAACAGAAAAGAAAACAAGAGGCTGAGCGCCCAAATCTACAAGATGAAGAGGAACCGCTGCCGGAGAACTTGGTCTATGTGGATGAGATTCATATGACACAAAAGGAGCGGCAACAAGCAAGAAAGTTTAGAAAAAGGGATGCATATCATCTACCGGACTTGGATACGTCGCTTTCTGAAATGGGTGGTCCAAATGATCCTCGAATCATGTCACTCGAGGAACTCCAAGAATATGCACAGCAATTCCAACAAGGCGAGGATATCAATGTTTATGACTTTTCAAAGATCGATTTTGACAGTCCCTTTTTCACGAGTTTACCTGCCAGCGACCGTTATAATATCCTCAATGCTGCAAGGCTTCGAAGTAGGCTTAGAATGGGCTATTCCAAAGATCAACTGGACAACATGTTTCCTGACCGCATGGCTTTTTCAAAATTCCAGGTCGAACGGGTTAGAGAAAGAAACGAGCTCACGCAAAGACTTATGAACATCAACGGAATGGTTGATGACACCACTTGGGGTGGCGCGAGAGTTGCTGGCGAAAAGGGAAAAGAGTACATTCTAGTTAGAAATGAAGGTGTGGAAGGAGGCTGGGCTCTGGGTGTTGTTAGTGACAAAGATCAAGGCAAGGAAGAGAAACCAATCGAAATCGACGAATTCGATAGACCCATACATGATGGCAGAAATGTAGAGTCTTCTGATGACGACGATGATTTTGAAGACGTCCCAGTTGAAGGACTCAATCGATTGCCAAAACGCATTGCTCCAATCTCAAATAAAAAACCTACGGATGGTGTGGCGGAGAAGAGGCAGGATGTGTACAATAACCGTAGACTTGATGCTAACAATCTGCGCAATACTGGCGAAGACAAAACCGACTCGTTGTTTGTTTCTGATTTATCCACCGATCACGGGATTGGAGAAAGAAATACTCTCTTTGAAGACGACAACATAGAACCTGGAGGCGATGAGGACGAACAGGCGCAGCTCGATAAAGCAATTGCAATGTCTCTGGAACAAAGCCACGATGTTGACGAGCCTGATGATTTCTCTGAAGTCTTTCAGCAGACCAAAGCTGACGAACCAAGACCATTCACCAAAGGCAGCGGTCAGGCTCTTGCACACATGGCAAATAAGAGAAGTCGTATGGCTGCGCCAAAGACTGTTATAGCAATGGATAGTGAGAGTGAAGAGGATGACATTAGTCTCCAAATTGCTCTTGCAGAGTCCAAGAAAGCCGAGCAACAGTCACTACGACCTGCAAAAATAGGTTCGAAGGATATTGGCGAGTCTACGAGCCAAGCAGGTGGTTTCAAAAAACCGTCATCGTCGTCAGGTCCGCTTCCATTTGAAGCACTTGATCTCGGGAGTTCATTGTTGGGTAAAAAGAAGATGAAGAAGCATGTGGAGGAGAACGAAGGAGGATTCGATAAGATTGGCGAGGCTCAGAAAGAGGAGACCTCAAAGCCACTCCCGCCCTGGTTCTCCGGGAGCTTGAATACTGATGAGAAGATGTCAAAGGCCCTTAATGAGGCTCAAGAATCTCATGATGAGACAGATTTTGGACCCATCATTCAAACAGAGGATTTTCGTGGAACAAAGCCAACCAATGCGATTGATGTTGACGCAATTGATAGTCTAGGCAAGGATGTTGTCGACATTGATTCTGAAGAGGAACCTTCCGCACAATCAAAAGACGAAGCGCAACAAGCACCAGCACAAACCGTGTTAGCGGAGGACACAGAGTTGCGGATGGGTGATGTTGCTGATATGACTCGTGTCGAGCCTCCCCAACCTCAGTTTTTACAGGAGCCACCAACACACAATACCGCACCCAGCTCCGAAAACGATGGCAACCAGGGACAGAGTATGATAGAACAGTCACAAGAAGATGTAGCTGTCCATGCTGATACCGCAAAGGATGAAGAGTCAATAGAATGGTCAGACAGTGACCATGGACAAGCTGCTCCATCCAAAAACACCATCCATGCTGGATCCACTGGAGGCATTATGCAGTCAGACACGTCACGATCGCCGTCTGTTGAATTTGAAGATGTTGGCATCTCTGCCGAGCCTTTTTCAGCTCAAGTATCGGATAAACAAGCAAAACAACCGGACACGCGCTCCAATGGGGAACAAGATCCAGCACCTACCACAAGCACCGCAAATCAAGAAATTGATCAATCACTCGAGGCGGATGATGATCTGTATTCTGATGCTGAGGATGAAGACCTCCTTCGACAATTGGCTGCGGAGGCCGAAGAACATGCTCGGTTTGCATCTTCCTTGAATAGCAATAACAATCATCTTAGCGTTGACGAATATGAGCGCGAACTACGTCAATTACGGAATCAACAAAAAAAGGATCGCCGAGATGCGGATGAAGTAACCCAGGTCATGATCACGGAGTGCCAACAACTACTTCGCCTCTTCGGTCTGCCTTACATCACTGCGCCGATGGAAGCAGAAGCTCAATGTGCTGAGATGGTTTCTCTTGGTCTTGTGGATGGAATCGTCACAGACGATTCGGACATCTTTCTCTTTGGCGGAACTCGTGTTTACAAGAACATGTTCAATCAAGCAAAATTCGTTGAATGCTATCTCTCTTCTGACCTGCAAAAGGAATTTGATCTTGACCGGCAAAAACTCATCGGCATTGCTCATCTTCTGGGTAGCGATTACACGGAAGGTCTCCCTGGCGTTGGTCCTGTTACCGCTCTTGAAATCATATCTGAATTTCCCTCTCTATCAAACTTCAAAGAGTGGTGGACTGGAGTGCAAAGCGCCCAAGTCCCCAAGTCTGCCGATGCAGGTAATGCTTTTCGCAAGAAGTTCCGCCGCCAAGCTACAAAGCTATTCCTCCCGCCCGCCTTTCCCGATTCTCGCGTTGAACAAGCCTATCTTGAGCCGGAGGTTGACTCTGATCCGCAACCCTTCGAATGGGGCGTACCTGATCTCAACGCTTTGCGTTCGTTCTTGATGGCCACTATTGGATGGAGCGAAGAACGTACTGATGAAGTGCTTGTCCCTGTGATAAAGGATATGAACAGACGACAAGACGAAGGCACACAGGCAAACATCACAAATTTTTTCCATGGAAGCACAGGGGTTGGCGCCTTCGCACCTAGAGTTCGGGGACAAATGAAAAGTAAGAGGCTGGACAATGCGTTAGGGAGGATGGCAGAGGAGGCGAGAAAGAAAAGAAAGGCATCTCCTGGGGAACAGTCTCAAGATTTTGAAGCTGACGATAATGTGAGCGACGCCGATAGCCAAAATGTGGACAGCACTTCCAATATGGAGGGTGATAGCGATCACGCTGGATCTAGGAAGCGACCCCGACGCATGAACATTACCGGATCAGACGAAAACGATGAATTTCGACAACCCCGGAGGCGCCGGTTGGCATCGGCTAAGCATGAAAAGAAATGATTGGAACGTTCTTCGATAGGGTGTATTATGTATCACTGATCTAATAGGACTTTTGATGCTATGAAGCTAAACGTTTCGGGCGCAGTCACACCTTTTTCTAACATCATCCAGACAAGAGGATTTCAAATCTGGACGTGTGCACATCAAATTCTTACAGCAAAAGCTTGACTGGCCTAAAAGTCACATTTCGGTATTGTGTTAAAGTCCTCTCGAAGTCCAAGATCTGTAGCGTTGACATCGACAAAGGAGAAATCTCTCGAAAGTAATGTCTGGTACCCACCAGTCCACTTTCAGAGTCGTCGTCTCAGATTGCTCGTTTAGTCAACGTGGACGTTAAAAGAGTGAAAACAATCATTCATGGTGTTCCTCGAATATGCTTCACTCCCACGTTTGCTTGGAACCAGAAAGAATAAAGAGAAAGGAGCTACTTGCACCATGAAGCTCGGTCTCTGCGTCGAAGTTCATTTCCCATGTCGACGTAATCGCCAAATATCTATTGTCGTTGGCAGAACGTCGACTTGAAATTGTCTTGAAAAGATACCAGGCCAAGGAGGTCACTGAAGAATAATCGCTTGTCATATGGGAAAAGCTAAAAAGCTCTGTCGGAAGTAAGAGGGTCGTACTACACTAGGCTTTCACTTGATTGCTACGTTCATGCGTAGCCCGATTTCGCTTCCGATTTCGCTCTGAGCCGTATTCAGATTAGATTGCGCCTTTGTCGCATAATTATACTCTTGCACATCAGCTCCATAGTGATTTAAAAACAACGAATGTAAGTCGATTAGATTTTGGCATGATCAGGACCATCACCAGCCCCTGAGCTAAAAAATGTCGCTTCTGAGGTACTTCAGAACGAGCAAAAACTGGTGAAAGACAGCGAGAAATATATTCTACTCTATACACGTTAAAGAGGCCCTCAATAATAGTCATTGATGTAACTCTTGAAACGGTTTTCTCGGATAATAAATCCAAGTATGTAGGATTGGTCGTGACAGCATTGGGGTCTTCCCTAGCCTCAGAAGTGACATTTTTTAGCACACCCACTGGTGCCATTGTATCACGAATTAACAGGCCTCGCTCAAGCTATGCGGAGATGTTGTTTCTGCTCAGTTAGACCAGGTAGAGTTGCTTTGATAGTATTCAGAACCGTCAATAGTCACATTAATCAGGCTGCAGAGAAATTTAGGGACCTATCCAAGAGGTCTGACTTATATGTCAAGCAGCCAACATTCATGTATTTACTAGTCTCCCAAATTTGCAATATTACCAAGCAATCACTGCAGAGCCGCCTCATTTAAAAGGTTATCTCAGTTAAGACATGAACCTTTTGCTCTTCGGGGTAGAAGGCTTTTCTACTGCACACTCATATGTGCTTCCTTGTTCACTGTCCTTCTCGTCCATCACTTTTACGTCCCTCGTCACCACAATAAAGCCCGCTCTGGTGTTTTCAGACTGACTACCACCTTTCTCACTGTCAGTTTCAGGCTCTTTAAACCAGACAGCAGATTCGTGATCTGCAAATGGCGTTATACTCAGCCTCGGACTCTTCAGCATCTGGTTTGGTCGCCGATGAATGTCGCTTGTTGATGCCACTTCGCATGCAGCTGGCTTTATGATGCCAAGCTTCACGAGGAGCTTACGGAATAGACCACCATAAGTCGGTAAGCAAACACTGAGAAGACCAATAGGGCATTCAGTATCAGACCAAAGGCTCAGGTCAACATAGTTCCAGGTGAAATCACTGGAGACTGGTCGAAGTGCAAAATGCAGACGCACAATGGAAATGACTGTTACCCTAAAAAAGTAAGGAGTGTCAGCCAGTGTCGCGATAGGAGAAGAAATTGGGGAATACTCACAAACCACCCATCATGAAAATACCAATGAGACCTATTCTCGAAGTTCGTGGCAATTTAATTCCCCAGATCAATGGAACAGCAAGCCCAAGAATGACAAGATCGAACAGCACCGTTGGAATAGATTGAGCGATGAACGTCGGACCTCTATTCATACAGGTGCCTGGTATATTTCGATTCCATGTTCGCCTAATTGGATTGCATTGGAAAACAATTAGGGATTCGACAATGATCAGCCACATCCCGATAGCGATGCCAAGTATCCAGGAGCTTATCCGTAACCATCGATGATGTCGAAAGAGGCGTACGTAAAAGAGTAGAAGTGCAATCTTGAAAAACACGAGACTAGGAGCATAGATGACGAATTGAATGTAAAGCTGCTTAAAATAATCACTTGAATTCTCTCCGAGAATGGTGACCAAGTGAACACCTTGCCCGACACGAATCACTAGTGGAAATCATATCAGCCTGACAAACTTGATTCAGAATACACCGAAGAGACTCACACGCGGCGCTAAAGATGTTCAATGCCAGAGAATATGGGAGTGCAATCAAAGTTACCCAGTCATCCCACCAAAAACCTGCTTTGGACACCTTCCGCGCGTAGAATCGTAAGGCCACTGCACCGACCGCAATGATGCACATGGCCACGTTCTCTGCAATGATCGTAGGCTTTCTATTCTGAGCCAAATATGAAGGAGGAAAGGCGGAGGTTGGTGGGGAGTTGGAGAATCCCCTATGTGATTGGCCGTCCATGCCATCCATGCTGTAAACTAAATGGGTGTCCGAGGATAGGTAAAGGCCAGCCGAGTTGATTCAGTAAGATCAATCGATCGATCGAAAAAATAAATGGAAAATAATGGGAAAAGTAAAAGGACAGTACCAGCCTGACTGGCGCACGAGAACACTTGCAATACTCATAGGTTTAAAGTGGTTGGAAACTGCGGAAAGACTCCCATAAATGTTAGAACAGCTACGTAACCTCTTTCCGAGGACAAGAAAAGCCTCCCTTCCATCCAGCAAATGATCCATTGCGAATGGTCAACCGGGTAGTTTAAAGTCTCAGATTCATTTCAAGCAAACGGCGAACGGTGTGGTTGACACATCCCTCCAACATCTCCTGACTGGGGACGAGAGCAGAGTGTAGTCGGGAACGCCGCTGCATAAATGTTGAACTCCTTTGAGTACAAACCGTGCCTATCACACGGTTCCGCCCCGTCTTGACATGATCTGGAAGGATCGAGGTGGTCGGCGAGGCCTCAAAAAGCAGCTTGGCGTCGTTCGCTTCCGCACGGTGCCGCCTTCTGAAACCAATGTCGCTCTCCGAACGTCTTAAAGTTCAGTTGGAAGATTTTCGATCCTTACAGCATAGATGCATCTACTTTCCCGGAGATGCTTGCCATCAGTCGTCTCAGATCTACACAAGCAAAACTTTAAGCTAAGCATTCTGAGCTATTTGTCAGGGATTCGCTGTCGTCCTTCCAACTACCCTCAGCAAGACGGCACTGCGACACTTTTTGCATAAGGCTGCGCGCTCATTCAGCCGTTTGGGCGTATGATAGTGTCTGCCAAGACACCATCTCACAAGATTAAGCTACTTGATTGATTTACACTCCACACGACGATCGGGATGAGCCTCATATTCTGTTTGCTTCGATCTCAATCTAAGAGGGAATCACGGTACTGTAGCCGCTGAAATTAGAGCTGCAGGTCGGATTAGTATGTTTGCATCAAGACATCCACATCGGAAGAGACATACTTGTCCTCGGCTAGAATGACTGGAAGTTCGTCCTGTCTCAGGGATTCCCAGATGCCTTTCTCTCTGGGTTGCCACCCCATCTGACGCAAGCGAACGGCTCTGCTCCTCGAGTTGAGACCAATTATGGGCGGAGTGTATTCGTCCTAAACGTCTCCTCTTAGCACCCGCAATTACAATGTCTCCAGTGTAAAACTCACAAAGAGGTCCTTGTACAGATGCTCCGGTATCGTTTTTGGATCCGGGTTTGTTATTTTCCCCGCCTCATAAAGCCCCTTGCCAATCTCCTGTGCCGCTTCAAGCCAGGAGAATTCCTTCCCGTTTTCGCAGAAGAAATACGGGTTCTCCAACACTTCTTCCGGCGATGTCTTTTCGATCCAGTGCTTCGTAGAGACTATCAGTGAAAAAGGGACTAATAGTAAGCTGTTATACCTACTAAAAGCACCATGTAGGCGCGAGCGAGATCCAAAACGTGGATCTGAGATTCTACAGAGAGACCTTTACCAACGTAACCGGAAAATCCATGTTTGAGGGCGAATCGTGCGATTGTTGGAAATTGAATAGTCAGTCTCTTATGCCTTGGATTCCAGCCATAAATTTCCGGAGCTGATGGTTGTTAGGCCGTTTTCCTCATGGTCAATGCAGGCACACTCCCCAGTGGCTGCAACAAGAAATGTCACCCGGGAATGCGAAAGATATCATTCACCGCAGGCCTCGTCGGGAGAACCCCATACCATTCTGAATCATGACAAACTGTAGACAATCCATCAATGACTTGTTGAGAAAAAGAATTCTTAATTTTTTGGTCTGTTTTTGTTGAGGGTCTCCCGACGAGGCCTGCGGTGAATGATATCTTTCGTAGTCGTGGGTGACATTTCTTATTGCAGTCACTGGTGCACTTACGTATCATGATGACCAATTTAGCAGCATTTCCCAATTCTTTCCTTGCCCTTACAATGGCAAGGTCAACTGGACGATGCGGTGCATTATCATCAACGGCGTCAATATCTTCTGGCTTATTGTCATAGTATATTTTGTCGCCTTTGTACTCGCCCTTCGACCCGTCGTCCAGCACACTAGTGCCGCTGGTATGGACTGTTTGACCATGAGCCTCGTCCCACAAGCAATGGCGATTTTGTATTTACTAAAGATTGTACTCTGACCACCCTCCGCACGCTGACGGATCCCCGTGATTACAGCTTGGACTGAGGGTGAATGGTCGGCCGTCGCGGTATGGATGGTACTTTGGTGTTGGTTTCAGCCATGAAAGGTTACTGGACGAAATTTTCCTCCGTGTGCAAGCACCTTACATGTCATTACGTGCGGTGTGTTCGGTGATCAGTTGCTTATCATCCAACGAGCCCATCACCGCAGTTGCGCCAGACTGCTCTATGCCTCGGGCATGTTCTTGTCTTCGAACCAGCCCACTCACTTTGTACCCCTCTGCTACCAAGAGATCCAAGACGCACCAACCTATGAAGCCAGGACCAATGATGAAGACACTTTTACCTGATGCCATGACACGACTTGTAACGTTGTAGCGCACTCACTGCAAAGACAAATCCAAACAACTGAGAACCTTCAAATGTCACCATAAGTGAGCTTCTGAGGTGAGATAGGTGTACCAAGGGTTGCAATAAGAAATGTCACTGACGATCGCGGGAGATATAATCGCCGCAGACCTCGCAGAGAAGATCCCATACAATATCAAACAACTTGAACTCGTAAACAATTCATTTCAAAATATATCTTTGTATTTCCTCGTTTATCATTGCTGAGGGCTCCCCTGGAAGATGTGCCGCGATTATGCGTCACACGGTCGTGGGCGACATTTCTTATTGCAGCCACTGGTGGGTGTTGGAGCTGCATGACAAAATCCATGCGGGGATTGACGTCAACTCTAAGCATCCTAATCGGCAGGACTAAAAATTAGTACGTCCCAATGCACGTCAATTAAAGATCGAAAAAGCTTGGCAAAGCTTAAGTGCTACTACCTAGTCTTGACTTTGAATCTTGGAAAGTTGGTCACTCTGCGACGAAAATCGCGCAGAGATGCGAATAGCTATGAGCTTGAGGTCATCCCGCTTGCAAACCTCCGTGTACCGCATCGCCAATTCTCCTAGCGCTCCACAATCTAAAGATGTGGCAGCCAATCGTCAGGCACGGATGTCCCTCACCACTTGAAGCTGCGGTTGGATCATGCAGGTTCCGAACAAAACAGGTTTGTGCAAGCGGGGTATAACTTGTTTGTGTAATCTCTTCATTACGTATCTATATAGGCCCGAAGCCCCCTACATTTTGGCACTTCTCTCCAAACCACATTCAAGTTTCCTCCCCCTCAATTTGAAGCGACCAATTACCTCGGCCTAAGCTCCTATCTACCTTAATCAAAATGTCTGGTCTGATTAACAAAGTCAAAGACAAGATCAGTAGTGGGGGAAGCAACTCCAATTACGACTCCAATCAGGGCGGCGGCAATTACGATAACAATCAGGGTGGCTACGACAATCAGTCATCCGGTATTGGGAACTCCGGCGGTTATGATGACCAATCCTCTGGTGGCGGTGGCGGTGGTTATGATGGCCAATCCTCTGGTGGCGGTAGTGGTGCATTCAGCGGTGGTGCTGGAGGAGGCTTTGATGGTGGAGTAGGTGGCTACGACAATCAATCTGGTGGAGGAGGTGTTGGAGGTTACGACAACCAGTCTTCCGGTACTGGAGGTTCTGACGGCTACGACAATCAATCTGGCGGTGCTGGTGGAGCTGGGGCCTATAACAACCAATCTAATGTTGGTGGTGGTTTGGGTGGTGCGTCCGGTGGATCTCAGCAAGGCGGCGGTGGCTTCGTTGATCGAGGTACGTGAAAAGGGATGTGGGAGAAATTGGAAAGCTGCAACAACGAGAAACACCACGATTCATACCATTGTCATGCGCTAATCTGCTGGACTTGCAGAAGTCGACCAATTCGCGAACAAAGAAGGCGTCCCTCAGTCATTCGACAATACAATCAACAAAGAAGTCGACAAGTACGTCTAAGCCAGATAGAAAGTTGCGGATACCTCCATTAGGTCACTCGAATCGAAATTTTTCTAGGCCAAGTAATGGTCATGTTCTCTACTATAGCCTCGCAATCTATCATGATATAAACATTGCAATCAATGAATACTGAGAGCTCATCGGTGACCGATAGATATATCGTCGACGACTTCTGTTTGGAACCCAAATGACTTTGGTTCCCACTGTGTGTCTCATCCATGTACGCCCAGGTAATCTCTTGGTCTCTTGTGGCTAGAACATATTCAACCTTGGATTGAAACGATCGATACTTGCAGATTTATATTGGGGCATTGTGAAACCTTGCGATCGGATTCTGGAAAGGGCTGTGGCATTTAGACTTGAAATTATCGCCCAAGACACTGCCACCGACCAGATGTCTAGCTCCAATCATGCCCAAACTTTCGAGCTGCTACAGCAAAGACTAACGAATCTTGCAATGGCAATCTACAGTTTTGATGTTCCTATGCTCCCTATGCCGAAGCATGAAGACCCGATCACAGTTGTGTGCATCTCCGATACTCATGATACTACTCCGAGGCTTCCACCAGGTGACTTGCTACCCCATGCCTCGAGTGGAAGACGCGCAGTCGCTTGAAGTTATGCAGGCAGCGACATTGATCGAGCGAAACAGGAATAAAGTATATGCAGCACATACGAGACGTACGGTTCCCAAATGTTCATTTCATTTCATGATTTTCACATCGATGTCATTGCTCATATATATAGCGGCTGATTTAGATCCATCTCCACTCCTGTGCTGAGCTGTGGAATCTGCTGGTAATGACTCTGGTCGAGGATGCCTCGCGTAATTTGCAGCGTCTGGAGGTAAGTTGGATTCTGCGTCCTCTTCATCGTTTCCAAGAACGCCCACGACATGGCCCCAACACTGGCCCCCGAAATGCTTGTATCAGCGCTCGTCTGATCATCGCGACATCCCGAGTACTAAATAATCAGCATCCAATTCGCAGATATGGCGAGAAAGAGATCCTACCATGGTCACATATTTAGTCTCCGCCCTTTGCCGATGACTCTGATCAGCCTGTAATCCTTCTTCTTGCTGCTCGCCCATGTGCTTCAATCCCCTGAAGAAATCCGTTGCACCCGAAAACAGCTGACGAGCTTCACCGACTTTGTCAAACGAGAAACCTCCTTGGATAAGATGCTCGGCTTCACCAACAAGGTGGGCGCCTTGACGTAGGTTGTCCATGAGACTGACGTTACCGTCTGCATCGCTACGGTAAACATAAGGCAACTCGCATGCAGAGCCGGAGTGACAGCAGTCGAAAACGATGAACAACGTGCTGGTGGGGTGGAGCGCGGTCACAAGATGTTGGTGTAGAATGTTGGAGTCCAATTGACCCCGAGACTCGAAGTCGACAGGAACAATAGTATCATTGATTCCCGTACTCGATTGGCCGGTCTGATCTGGAACTTGTCCTCCATGGCCACTGTAGTGTAGGAAAAGGCGGGTGTTTGGCTCGCTCACTAGCCATTGCATAGCCGCAAGAATGTTATGACCGTTGGGATAGAAAGGGCCATTTGGATCAGTGAAATTATCATCGCGCATGATTACTTGAGAATAACGATCTTGGGGGAAGCCCCGGTAGGAAATGAACTCTCGTACATTGTTCACGTCTTGATGGCAGCCTCTGAGAGCGTGACGAGAGCCAGTGTAATTGATTCCAATTAAGAGAGACTTACGGCGCTCTGGCTGTGCCATGATACTTGGGCGCTGTGATTGAACTCTTAGAAACGATTCTGATTGAAGCTTCGGGACTCAATATCGAATAGTATGTTTCCTATTCTTGGATTCTTTGCCTTTGAGACTTAGGAGCTGAGCACACAAAAGCCGAACCCTGCCGTGGGTCTCGGATAAGTCATTCCATTACATAATCTAGTGCCAATTCACTAATCTTTCACCTTTGACTCCTCGTATTCAAGCTTATAGCATCTACCCCTGCATTTCCGGTAACAACCTTACTGATGCTCTGGACTCTAAACCTCAAAGTGGTAGTGCCCCTCCTCGGAGGTACCATACAATACCATGCAGCTACTAGCTCAAGTCAAGGGGCTCTTGTCCTAGTTGCGATGATAGCTCTCTTGGCAGGCTAATCAAGCAAGACATCGACACGCGCGCCTGACCAGTCTACTCGTATAAGATGTGCCGCCATGCTACCATGCTGACACGCATTTTCCTTCATTTCTTCTAATCCTATACGAGGGCCTTCAGCTCCCAAATTGCGACCTGCTGATACTTCTCTTTCTCTACTGCCTCCGTGCTACAACCAGCAACGTCCCAATATGGCCCCGGCTCGCATTATCAACGACGAAGAATTTGACTACATTGTGGCAGGGTAAGCGGACGAGCATGGGGTCCTTCCTCCACCGCTGATTTGGAATTCAGAGGAGGAACGTCGGGCTGCGTTGTTGCTGGACGATTGGCAGAGGATCCCAATGTCTCCATTCTTGTCATTGAGGCTGGCCCTGACAGTGCAGAGTTGGATAGTGTACAAATGGTAGGAGGTTGGTCTATGAATGTTGGTAAAGAGATGGACTGGAACCTCAGAACAGAGCCCATGCCTGGAGTGGGCGGGAGAAGAGTTGAAACTTATCGTGGTCGCTTTCTTGGTGGAAGTTCCGGCATGAATGGCACGCTCTGCATACGAGGAACAAAGCAGGATTACGACGACTGGCATTTGGACGGCTGGAGTGGGGATGAAGTATTCAAGTACATGGCCAAAGCTGAATCATTCCACGGAAAGGAATGGTTCAAAGCAGATAAGAATTCTCATGGATACACGGGGCCTCTTCATACTGAACCGCATGATCTTGCCCCGATCTCTGAGCGTGTCATGGAATCATATCAAGATTTTGGCATGCCATTCTATGATGATTTATTTACGACGGGCAAAGTGGCACATGGATGTGGCCATGCTCCTCGAACGGTACATCAAGGCACCCGCACAACCGGAGCAGATTTCATAACTGGAACTTATAGGCGTGAAAACATTACAATCAGAACAAACTCGATAGTGGACAAAATTCAACTCGAGGACATCAATGGTGCGCTCCAAGCAACAGGAGTCGAAATAGTGGCCAAGGACGGAACCAGATCAGTTGCCCGAGCTCGCAAAGAGATTGTTGTCTCTGGTGGGAGCTACTGTACTCCATCAATCCTGATGCGGTCCGGAATTGGTGATCGACTTGAGTTGCAAAAGATTGGCGTTGAATGCAAAATTCATTCGCCAGGCGTGGGCAAGAACTTATCTGATCATATCATTGGTGTTGTCTCCGCGTCCATAGCGTTATGGATCAATTCTAACGAATGCAAGTTTTCATGTTTTACGAAGTCACAGAACCTGGCTTGACAAATGATCACCTTGTTCACCACGGCGATAGCTTCAGGTCCACATATGAACTGTGGAAAAACAAACGCGAGGGCTTTTTGAGCACTTTTCCTTTTGGTGCATTTGCATTTGCCCGCATGGATGACAGACTCGCGAATGAGCCGCTTTGGGTCAATGCGCCAAAGGTGGATGGTCGAGATCCCATGGGCTTGAATAAAAACCAGCCGAACGTGGAGTTCTTCCATACGGAATGTTATGGGGGCCCCTTGCAGTATGCAGACGTCCCAGTTAACAACAATCATGCCTTCGCCATGCTGCCCGAGCTATTCTCCCCAAGATCGCGGGGCACAGTGTCTATTCGGAGCTCAGACCCATTTGAGCTGCCAATCATCGACCACAATTACCTCTCCGATCCTCTGGACTTACTGGTCATTACTGAAGCTTGTCGTTTTGCTAACGAGATCGTGACGCAGGGAAAAGGTACTCGCGACATAATAAAGGGCAGTTGGCCAGCGGATTTGACGCACCATAAGCACACTCAGAGGGAAGATTGGATCCCATACGTGAAAGAGCATGCAACCACGTGGTCAGTAAATGTTTATCGCTTCTTCGACTTCAACCGTGGCCGAATGCTGCCAACTAACCGAAATGATAGTTACCATCCAGGCGGGACTTGCAAGATGGGCAAGCAGGAGGATCCTTTGGCTGTATTGGATGAGAAACTCAGGGTTCGCGGTGTGCAGAGGCTACGGGTTGCTGATGTCTCAGTGATGCCAACGTTAAACATGGTCAAGTAATCCGTGTTTGTCATTGACGTAGCCCAAACTGATTTGTACAAAAGGGACACACTCAGATGCCTGCATACGCGATTGGAGAAAAAGCCGCTGACATGATCAAAGAAGCCAATCAAGCTGATCATGTGTGAATAGGAGTCACTTGAAAAAGCTTGCTAACTGTATTTGCATTTGCAATTGCAATAACCCCTGTACCTTATGCTTGTGGAATTGGAATACGCCCCTTTTCAACTTGATTTGGTTCGCTCACAGCCGCAGAGAAATAGCAATGCGTTAGAAGTTTGTGTCTAGATATTATGTGACTGTTCAGATACATTCCCTCAGGGCTGGCATTTCTTATGGCAACAATTGGCCGGCGCAGTTGTCACCAGAAACGCCATTCCTGAGGCTCACGTCAACCGCGCACGGACCTGGGCAATTCGCAACTTCTCAAGGTCCGCCTCATTATCTTCATGACCTACCCCCAAATTCTAAATAAACATTGATTCTGTCTCCGAAATCTGCTTCACTCGAAATCTGGATTTTGTTATAGATCTTGGAAGCGAAGGACGAGAAACAGGTTCAGTGCAAGTCTTCAAATTTAGTCAAATCGTTTTTGCAATCCACATTCGGGGTGTTGAGGACGTAAATGGCTGTCTCGGCGCGTTTGGGATTAGCAACAACGAAACTAACTTTCTGGGACTATTTAAAATTTTACGGCAAAAACTCATTCGCATTCGCATCTTAACACAGACCTGATCCAGGTTACAACATTGAAATGCTAATGAACAACACAGAGATTGGAAAAGAAGCAACAGTGAAAGAATGTTGACTCTTGTCAGGACATTTCTATAAGGATGAACAGCATCGAGATTGGAGAAGAAATAACAATAAGTGAAGATGAGTGAAGATGAGTGAAGAAGATGAAGAAGATGAATGAAGAAGATGAGTGAAGAAGATGAAGAAAATGAATGAAGAAGATGAATGAAGAAGATGAGTGAAGAAGATGAGTGAAGAAGATGAATGAAGAAGATGAGTGAAGAAGATGAGTGAAGATGCGGCATTTGAGAAGTTCTGCAAACCGCGACGGGTTTGTTAACGAGTAGCTCAATGCCCGAGCTTGGACAGTCTTCAGCACGAAGCTTTAGCTTCTGTTGCTCTAAATTACACAGTTTCTATGCTTGGTCGATCAATGCCAGTTCTCGACCTCCTGAAAAAACGCTTATGCTTATTGATTCAATTATGTGCTCCTCATCCGTCAAGCACTTAAAGCGAAATTACTAAAGCAGCAACAAGACTATTAACAACTTGGCCGTAAAGGAGCTGACTCCCCTAAAGATTAGAAGTCCTTGATGTTAATGATAGCATACGCAGCTGACACTCGCAACCAAAGACTATAGCGAAGATACTACCAGCAAGCGTAGAAAGCCACCATTGGATGCAGTAAGAAATGTCACCCGCGACCACGAAAGATGTAACTCGCCGCAGGCCTGCTCAGGATGACCCCAAGCCATTCTAAACAATTACAAAATTTGAGATAATCTACCAATAATTTATTGAGAAATAGATTCTAAAAAATCTTTATCTATTCTTGTTGAGGGCCTCTCGACAAGGTCTGCGGCAAATATATCTTTCGCGATCGCGGGTGACATTTCTTATTGCATCCACTGGTGAGGCCTGCCACGAAATGACGTAGCTATATGTGCGACTCGCATGTTTAGCGCACAATAGTCCTGTATTTGAATGAACACCTCTATGTCTGAATGAAAGGGTAGAAAATGCTTAGCGTTGCAGTGGAAGAAAGGTACTGGTGGGATGGAAGATGCGAAAAACCTTGGTGAGGTTCTCTACGGAGGCACGGAGGTGTGGTTTGGAAGTGATCGCCCACACCAAGGCGCGCAAAACCACCGGCTTAAATATGCGTCCGCCATAATCTGATTGTATCAAAGCCCTGACTAATGAATAGATTGATTATTAAAATCTAGGCCAGAAAGTGATTTCGTAGGTAGAATCTTGGCCTAGCTACCTAGTATAATAGGAATACTCAACGTAACATGCCATGTCTGGTTTGGTAAGAGCTTAGTGCACTATTGGTGCTGTATCCTCCGTTTGCGCGAAGATGACGCAGCAAGGACCAGAACTATTTAAAATTAGTGCCTGTCTACCGGATCACCCCTGGCAACTTTGAGTCGCACGCCTTGTTTGACGCAGCACAGCTATTACAAACTCACGGGGGTGGATAACTGACCGGCGACATCCTCTGCTCATCCTAGCGAGCCCAGATTCGGTCAATCGGCCCGAGTCGAATGCTGGGCATTCTCGCTGGCTCGATATTCATGCAAGAATCCATGGGGAAAGGGATGTTGCGTGTAGTATGCACTCCCCACATGTTGGACGCGACATACCCCTCGGCATTCGCTTCTCAACTTGTCCGACTATCTATTGACGACCGACATTTTCGTGCATTGAGCCTGCGAGGGTGCAGCTCAAGGTGGGTACATTGAGACTCTAGAAGGTCTAGTCTACAGACGGAAAGGCACATGAGCACCGTGTTTGTGAGAAAGTTTCGGACTGTTAATGCCGACGCCCCGAATTCCTACCATCAACTTAGCGGATTGGGGACAAGATTGGGATAGCTATAGTTAGGAATTCGAATGCTTGGTTAGAACAGTCAGTAAGATATGTACGGGGGACGAACGTATAAAATGAGGTATCAGCGCGTGGAGAGAGCAGGAGAGCTTCTGCCCCAATTTTGCACACACACCTCCTCATCCTAAGCTAAAGGAGAGCACAAATTCATATAGCATCCGAAATCATCTTCAGTCAATCAAATATACGTCATGACTGTGTCTTCGATAGAATTCCAGCGACCTCACGTCCTAATTCTTGGAGCTGGCCTCGGGGGTCTTTGCCTTGCCCAGAGTCTACGCAAGCAAGGCGTTCCTTTCCAGATCTTTGAAAGAGACACCAGCCTACATGCGCGCTTTCAGGGTTGGGCGATCGCTTTGCATACGTACGAATCCTGTTGTTCGAATTAGCTTCACTATTCCTATGATAACCCGCAATAAAACAGGATCCTACGAGATATCAGGCAATCACTTCCAGATGACCTACCCCCAATCGAATCGACAAACCATTTGCTGCCTCTGGATCACCCTGCAGAATTCGTCATGTATGCGCAGGATGGATCCAGATGCTTCTCGATCAGCAGTGAGGATCATAAGTTGATTCGCGCAAATCGTACCAAGCTCCGAAATTGGTTGGCGAACAAGATCGACATTCAGTGGAATAAGAGAGTAACTTCCATCAAAGATGATATGCTTGGTGTGACTTTGGACTTTGCAGATGGTACCAGTGCCACTGGAGATGTGCTTGTTGGTTGTGATGGTGTGCACAGCACAGGTATAGCCAGGGCCAAGTTTTTGGAGTGACAAACTTAAATCAGCTGCCTAATACCATTTAGTGCGCGCGCATCTCTTTCCTAAGCAAGATCTGCTACGAACACTTCCACTTGGTGTTATTGCAGGCGAGGTAACGCTAAGTAAGAAGCAATACGAACGTCAAATGTCACTCGGTCACTCGGTTTACATTGCTATCGGGTCGCGAATGCGCCTATTCTGTGGTCTTAACTCCATTTCACCAGACACAGAATCCGGGTACTATTACTGGACTGTTATTTGGAAAGATTCTGCTGCGAGCCAAGAACCGTATTGGACACAGCACGCTTCGAAGCAAGAAAGCCTAGATGTAGCGTTAGAGAAGACGCAAAGTTTGGATCCGAGACTTACGGAGCTAATCCGGCTGACGAAACCCGAAGGAATGGTGACACCGCCACTTGTGCTTCGAGATATGGTGCTGGAAGGGATGCCGGAGGGCAGAAGAGTGACACTGGCAGGCGACGCAGCCCATCCAATGACTCCACATCGAGGCGAGTAGAAAATTGTGACGCCACACGTTCTTAGAATTACGATGGGCTAATATTTTCAATTAGGCGAAGGAGGAAATCATGCAATACACGATGCACTGAAGCTTGGCAAAGTCCTGGGAGAGTCGACCAAAGATAATGTAACAGCGAATCTCAAGGAGTACCAGCAAGAGATGCTTGCAAGGGGCGTAAAGGCGGTAAGAGCGTCAAGGAAAGCATCCGAAGATGATGGAGAGGGGACCAGAAGAGCATTTGACCAGTTTGGTAGGTAAATCAAGGCTATCACAAGCAAGATATGTGGTTGCGAATGACAGAAATTGATGATCAAGACCACGACACCAGGGGTTGCAGTAAAAAATGTCACTGGACCGTGAGACAGATAATTCGCCGCACATCTCGTGGGGAGGCCCTCAATAATGAACAATCAAAAAGTCTTGAAAGAATTTTTTTGACAAATTATTTACAGCTTTTTCATAGCCTATAATTGCTGAAGGTGGATGGAGTCCTCTCTATGAGACCTGCGGCGGTTCTGTCCCTCGCGGTTGTGGGTGACATTTTTTGTTGCAACCCCTGGTGACGACTAGGTAGCATTGACTAAGCAAAAGGGCCTGAGAGATAGTACAAAGATTTGAAATTTTGAAAGAAAGATGTTGAGAACAAAATGAACATCTTAAGAAGGCGGATGGGACCAATTATGCTATGATAGAGTATTGTAATGTGCATTCTATTGGGTCAATAAAAATCAGAGGAAGTCAAGACCCACCTTTGATTAATCATCATTGTTATCGATAGTGATGAAAGTTATCATTGGTCAAATATGTTCAGCCCACTCGAGAGCACGCAATTTTTTGCCATTCAGCCATTCCATAAACGTCACGACCAGCGGCCAAAAGGGTGTGGAAGGTGTGAAATTCAATAGTCATGCCCCCACTACTCCACCGTCATTATAATTCCGCCCTCGCCCTTGAAAATCCTATCGAGCTCCATCATCCACCATAGACATAATCAAGCATCTGCAAGGGCAGCTTTCGACGTGCCTTGCGTGACGTCTTACTTTCACTGCATCTGCAGGCCAAACTCTCTTATATCCTGCCTGCCCCACTCTGTCGCTTGAATTCAGAATGACAAGCGAAGAGCGACCTGCGCCCTTGCGCCTGGGTAGCATTGCTCCAAATTTTGATGCAGAGACCACTGTCAGTATCCCAGATGTACTTCTGCTATCGACTGCAAGCGACTAACAAGCACAACAGGCGGGTCCCATCAATTTCCACGAGTTCATCGGTGACAATTGGGTCGTCTTCTTTTCGCACCCTGAAGATTACACTCCCGTTTGCACGACCGAGCTGGGCGCGTTTGCCAAGCTCGAACCAGAGTTTACAAAACGCGGTGTCAAGCTCATCGGCTTGTCGGCGAACACGATTGAGAGCCATGGCGGCTGGATCAAGGATATTGATGAGATCGCTGGCAGTCAGTTGAGGTTTCCCATCATTGGTGACAAGCAGCGGAAGATTGCTTATGCCTACGACATGTATGGAAGAGAAGACGCGAATGAGTGGCAGGGTTGTGTGCTGACAAAAAATGCAGGCTTGACCATCAAGATACTACGAACGTCGATTCCAAGGGCATTGCCTTTACAATCCGTAGCGTTTTCATCATTGACCCAAAGAAGACGATTCGCACCATTCTGTCCTATCCTGCTTCGACCGGCCGCAATTCGGCAGAGGTATTGCGCATTGTCGATTCGCTCCAGACTGGAGACAAGCACAGGGTGACAACACCGATCAACTGGATTCCTGGGGATGACGTGATTGTACACCCATCGGTTAAGACGGAGGACGCACAGAAGCAGTATCCACAGCTCAACATTGTGAAGCCGTACTTGCGGCTTACGCCATTGCCCAAAGAGCAGACAAGCGCCGCAGTGTAAGCCAGGTCAATTGTAATTTCCTCTTTTTTAATTTTCCTATACCTTGGCAAAAGGGCGGCAGGAGTATAGGTGGTGAAGTCATATGACAGAGAGAGGGAGAGAGCGCAAATCTACGCAAATTAGATACACAGTATTTTACCAAGAAAAAAAATTTAGTTGGCATCAAATCCAAGCAAGCTCAAAGCGTAAAAGTGCATTCAGAGGAGCACCCTGGCGAGGCAAGCCGCGCTTCCCCACAGTCCCTCGCGTGGCAGCTGCACAGCCGGGCGCGATGATTGGAAGAGCGGGCGATAATTGCGGCATCAGGGCGATACGATTGGCGGCGGGGACCCAGTACGGATGAGACTTTGGGGCGGACGACGCTTTCCTCCCGGGCCAGAACACGCCGAGGCTGCCAAACCTCGACAGCCCTTCGTTCCACACGTCCACCACACCAACACCACTCATTCCGCCCCCAACGACGCCCCAGGCAGTCGACTCTTTATATCGCGTCGTCTTGTCGCTGCTACCCAGCTTCTGACACCCGATAGTCCTGGAACGCTGCTCTGAAGTAAGCCGATCTTCCTCTCATCTCCGTTTCCCTTATCCAAATCTCCTTTGTCTCAACCCACAACACGCGTATCTGCAGCATGCGCGACTTGTCTGGGAAAGCTGGGATGGGTTTGTCCTATTGTCGCACAGCAGCGCCCCTTTCGTCTGTGTCTGCTCCGCATCTCAAGCCATCGCAGCATCTTTGTCGCGCAAACACTCTTCTACTTTCCTTCCGAGACTAGCGGGCTCAAGGTAGACCCGTAGCCATGGCTCTTTCCTTTCAGGAAATGACGATCCATCCTGTTTCGTGTATGATATTTGATTATGCCAGATCTCTTGTTTTTCAGTTGATATTTTTTTTTCTTTCTTGCGTTTCTGTCAAGAACATTAATTTCCCAAAGCATACCCTGGGAAAAAGTATCGATAAACTAATCATGATTCCTTTAGGAGTTGTTGCGTACCCTGGCGCTGGTACCGTTGTGGGAGAAAAATCCATTTCTTTTCCATTGAAGCGACCCAAATTTTCTCGAGTTAAAAAACTAGAAAATTCGGGCGTTCAAACAGATCGACTAACTGGTGTTTCACTGTCGTCTTCTAATACTGCAAAACCAATTGCATCGGATGCGACTCACGCCTCACTTGACGATTTTCAGCGCTCTTCATCGCCGCAGGTAATCCGTCCAGATAGACCAAAGCACGTACCCATCATCATTCCGGATTATGTACCCCTCGTAGCACTGAATAAGCCACTCAGCCCGGAGCGAAGTCCGACGAAGACCGAGTCCAGCACCGCCAGCTCCGGAACCCTATTTTTGGATCCATCCCATAGAGAGCGCAAGCCATCCGCAGATTCTGGAAGAAGTATTCCTAGGCATGTTGAGATTGTCATTCCAGATTGGGCCAGACCTGTCCTTCAGCTACCTGACACACCCACAAGTTTGTGTAGCTCGGGGAGAGAAGAGCATAGAAGAAGTGTTACGCCCAAGGCTAGAATAGAATCGCCACCAACTCCACCAAACATGTCCAGGCAAAATCAAGATACAAGTAGAAGCAACACGATAGACTCCAACACCTCAGCCCCTTCTCCATCGCAGCTGAATTCGAGTCGCTTTCGCAGTGGATCGCAGCAGAATCTGTCTGGTCTACGAAATACGAGCGAGACAAGCCTGAACCGTCAAAACGCATATGATTCGGCCACAGAAACCCCCGGAACAAATGGTATAAGGAACTCGGGAGATGCGCAGGCTCAAGAAACATCTTCGACAACTCAAAAGACCGCTGGATTAGGAACGTCAACAAATGCGACAACGAATGTTTCTGGGCTAGTGTGCAATGTGCATCGGACGACAGGTCGAGAACCCCATCCGTCTGTTGGGGCCACGACTACAATATTGGGAGACAAGCTATACGTCTTTGGGGGTCGAAGATTATCAAAGACTCGCCCTCAGTTGATCTCTGATCTCTTTGAATTGGACCTGATCACAAGACATTGGACCAAGCTCGAGACAAAAGGTGACACTCCAACCCCGCGTTACTTCCACTCAGTATGCGCACTAGGCGACACGAAGCTCGTTTGCTATGGCGGCATGTGCCCGGTCACTGTGCCTGCTGCTCAAAATGGCGTTCAAACGAATCCGCAGGAGCCTCAACCAGAGTTTCTGGTAATGTCAGATATCCACATCTTTGACGTACCCACCAAAACTTGGATGAAAATACCAATACCGGCTACGGAATCGCCTCAGGGTCGATATGCGCATTGCGCAACCATTCTGCCCTCATCCGGCATCTTTGCCTCAGCCAATGCGCCCATGTCTGCTATTAGTCACAATCCCTCCACGTCAGCAAATTCTGGGTCGCTGGGTGTTTCTTTGGATGGTACAGGAGGCGCAGAAATGGTTGTAGTAGGTGGGCAGGACAGCGCGAATCACTACATTGAACAAATCAGCGTTTTCAACCTTCGAAGTCTGAAATGGACGGGAACAATACCGCTAGGTCGCAGCTGCGGGGCATATCGAAGCGTTGTTGCACCTTTACCGTTTCTAAAGTCATCACAAATTGGGACCACTTTGAGTGGCGAAGGTCAAGACGAGGAAGAACAAAAGCCAACAGATTCAGGATCTTCCATGCTCATCTATTCCAATTATAATTTTCTAGATGTCAAACTTGAGCTTCAGATTCGCAAACCGGACGGATCCTTGGTGGAGAAACCGATGCAATCCCATTTCTCCCCACCCGGTTTACGATTTCCCAATGGCGGAGTTCTGAACAATCATTTCGTTGTCAGTGGAACGTTTCTAAGATCATCCAGCCAGGAATATGCTCTTTGGGCTTTGGACCTAAAATCTTTGCAGTGGCATCGCATCGATGCAGGAGGTAACATTTTCAATCAAGGCAGCTGGAACCGTGGTATTCTATGGCCCCGACGGAACATCTTTGTGGTTCTGGGTAACCGCAAGCGCAGTCTCGTAGAAGATTATACTCAACGTCGTATCAACTTCTCCAATATCTGCATGGTAGAGCTCGAAGCTTTTGGTCTTTTTGATAATCCTCGCCGCACTTCTCCAACGTCCGATTTCATTTCCGTCTCTGCACCTCCATTACCTTACAACATTAACCGTAATAGTAATATCAAATCAACAACAGCCGCGGGCGGTCGGAAAATCTGGTCTGGAGCTGAAGATCTTGGCATCATGGCCCTCGATCACAAGGAACTGGCTGATATGGACTTTTTGGCCATTGGTGGAGAACGTATTCCCGTAAATTCGCATTTAGTCGCTCGCCGATGGGGTCCATACTTTAATCAACTTCTCAAGGAAAGCGCCGCTACGGCGTCAGGATCTGCTGAAACAGAAACGGCTACGCTCCGACCAGGCGCTCTCGCTACGTACCCTTCCCGCAACTCCAGTCTCACAATCACGCCCCAGGGCGTGGGAGTTCAAACAAGTCCCACACCACCAACAACGAGCAGCACGACAGGTGGTGGCCCAAGATCCAGCACCGCCACTGGGAGTTCCGGCGGAACGACTCTTGCCGCATCCTCACAATCTGCATCGACCAAAGACATGGACAAAGACTCTGTGAGCCTCCAACATCCACCCGATCCCCGCTCTTCTCCGCCCGGTCAACGTCCTCGCACCCTCTATCTCCCACATACAGCGCCCACGCTCCGCACGCTGCTCCACTACCTTTACACAAGCGCGCTTCCGCCGCCTCACAGTCCCCATTGCAGTCCCCAGATTCTCTGCTCTCTCCTCCAGCTCGCACGACCCTACCATGTCGACGGCCTCCTCGAAGCCGTCGTCGAGCGCCTCCATCAAGCCCTCGATGGCCGCAACACGGCAGCCATTTTCAACGCCAGCGCCATGGCCGCTGGCGGTGGCGACGCCGTTGCATTCGCCGCACCCAACTCCACACTCGGCATCAACGTTGCCAGCGTCCTGGAAGCCGCCGGTGCGGACGGTATCGGAGCGGGCCGACCGCTTCGCATCAACACCAACGTGCTCCCCAATGGAACCAGTGCTGGGCGGGCAACGCGCGCCACACGTCGGCCGCGCCAAGATAGTGATGCGGCGGGTACGTCGACGAGTGCGTCTGAGGCTGATGGCGAGGATGAGGATCCAGTGAGCGATGCGACGAGTGCGTCGGAGCTGGATAGTGCGGGAGGGAGACGTCGGGCTTTTAGTGGGGCGGATAGGGATGGAGGTGGTAGCAGTAGTCGTGAGGATGGTAGCAGCGGTGCTGGTGGTCGGAAGGGAGAGGTGTGGAGAGGTGGGGTGAGCAGTGTGGTGGGACTGCAGAAGAGGGGGTTGAGGGGCTTGATGGAGGGAAGGCGGATGAGAGAGCGAGGGAGAGGGGAGAGTGGCGGAAGGGGAAGAGGTGCAAGTGCTGTAGGAGGCAATGGAGTCGGATTGGGGATTGCTTGAGACGAACTGACGATGGCTTTTGGTATTGGCGTTGTGGGATGGGTCATATGGGGCTCGGATTTTAGATTAGGATTGTGTTGTCTTCCCTTTTAGCGAATGTGCGCACGTTCATTGTAGGTACATTTGGGAACGTATGTAGAATATCTCGCAAGAGAAGAATCAATTCACACGTAATTGTGATTCGAATGTTGACTGAATGTAGTAGTTGTTTTCTCTCAATTACTATTGCGCCATGGAAAAAACAAGGGTATCGCAATCAGAAGAAGTACCCTCAGCGCCACATGTCCTCTCTGCCGCTCGACTGCATCTCCTTGCGAATCTAGTTCGAAAGTCCAAAGGTCTTCATGGACAGAATTCTTGCTCTCAACGTCCAGTAAAGGGACTTGTCAACTTATCCCCGGCATTACCTGCCTCCTTGCCCAATGGGTTCTGCAAGGCACCACCCAAGGCATTACCCAATCCCTTCTGAAGGTCCTTGGCTTCCTTTTGATCGGAGGCTGGAAGCTTGGAAATTTGGTCTTTCATGAGATAGGAGGCTATGGCAGTTGTTGATTAGCATTCTCGATTAGGCGTATAGAATAGGTAAATTCAGGATGAGTACCCTTGTTCTCGCCCATCTTTTCAAGCGCAGTCTCCTCCATCTTACGCTTCCATTCGGTTGGGATGCCAATGAAGTAGACAGCTGCAGCTGCTACGGCGATGATGCCGGCTAAGACGGTGAAGATGGTGGTAGCGGATGGCATGATGGTAGTGGAAGATGTAAGTGAATT
The DNA here is from genome assembly GCA_021030915.1 of Astrothelium macrocarpum. Taxonomy (NCBI): domain Eukaryota; kingdom Fungi; phylum Ascomycota; class Dothideomycetes; order Trypetheliales; family Trypetheliaceae; genus Astrothelium; species Astrothelium macrocarpum. The sequence goes on along the minus strand of JAGEMR010000063.1, from coordinate 115,422 downwards.
GGTGAATATGGAATTTCCTTGTGAAAAGAAATGTTATTTCAGGACCAGGAAAGGCGAGAGGATGAGGTAGAGTAAAAGGGAATGTAGGGAATGAGAATGTTGATATTAAACTTGATTTGGCTGTTTGCTCACTCACTAACTTAACGCGCCGGCCCCGCCTCGCATGACGTCGCGCGTGTGAATGTGGCGTATCACTACATGCAGGGGTTAAGCTGCAGCCACACTGCCTTCGTTTCCGTCCTCACCACACACATCCGACATCCAAAGCACTCGGAGATTGGGACGGGACATGTTGCGGAGTATCAGCGTGAGCTGGCTATCTACATGCAGTAGTTATGATCATATCCCGGCTAGTGAACTGGGTAGAGAGAGAATTTCAGCCTTACCATAGCTTCAGCAATTGCAGCTCCAGCCACAGCAATCACACCACATATTGACATCATATTTTTAACCATGGCCTTGATCCAACGACCCATTCCCGCCGCCAGCAACGGCGAAATACCCAGGTTCTCGGATAGAGAAAGCTCAGGCATTCATTAACGGTAGGCTAATCAACTTTTCCTCATTGCTTAGAGGACCTTGTGCTTTCCAACTTTGTTGGATCATATCTCAAACATCACATGCCATCCCCTTCATCCTCTGCAAAGCTACTTCATCCCATTTCCCAAAACAGTCCGTCTTTCCTTTCTAAGACAGCAGCCTGAGCCTCTGTCCGTGACTCTGCAGCCATCCTTCTCAGCTCTCCCTCTCAGCTCCTGTGCCTTCCCAATCCGCAACTCTGTAATCATACGCCACCATGCATATGCTTGCAAAGACCTTCCATCAATAACAAACACAAGCTTCCTCATCACCATCACCAACCAACCCATCCCGACCATCTTCCCCCCCAAAACAGCATCGCCCACCAAAAAAAATGTGGAAACAAATCGAACCCACCGCTCCCCACCTCTCCTACCTCCTCCTCGGCTTCTTCCTCCTTACCTACGCCACCTTCTCCCTCTACCTCCGCAACCACCTGCACCTATCCGAGCCCCCCCTCGCAACCCTCTTCGGCATCGCCTGCGGCCCACATGGCGTCGGCGGCCTCAACCTCCGCCTCCCAGACACCACGCTGCAGGAGCTCACGCGCTGCGTGCTCGCCATCCAGTGCTTCACCATCGGCGTCGAGCTGCCGCGCGGCTACATGGCGCGGCACTGGCGCAGTCTCGCGTTCCTGCTGGGCCCGGTCATGGCCGTGGGCTGGCTCGTGTGCGCCGCCGCCATCCGCGCGCTGTTCCCGGTGTCCATCCCCGCCGCGCTGGTGGTCGCGGCGTGTCTGACGCCGACCGATCCCGTGCTGGCGGCGTCGGTGCTGGGGGAGTCGCGGTTCAGTGCGCGGGTGCCGCCGCGGTTGCGCAATGTGCTGGCGGCGGAGTCCGGGAGCAATGATGGCACGGCTTTTCCGTTTCTCTATGTCGGGCTCAGTGTGCTGACGCGCGCGACGTTTGGGGCGAGCGTGAAGAAGTGGGTGTTTATTACCATTCTGTGGCAATGTGGGGTGGGGATTCTGTTCGGGTTGATCATTGGCTTGGCGGCAAACCGTTTCTTGCGGTTTGCGTATGCCAGGGATCTTGTCGGAAATGCGAGTTATCTGGTGTTTTATCTCCTGCTGGCGCTCTTCGCGACGGGCGTTGCGAGCACATTGGGACTGGACGATTTCTTACTTGCATTTTCAGCAGGCTTGGCCTTTTCACGCGATGGCTGGTTCCCTGCTAAGACGGCGGAAAATGTGCTTCCTACTGTCGTGGATCTACAGCTGAACAGTATCATGTTTGTTTTCTTTGGCGCGGTTATTCCTTGGAGCGAGTTTCACGATGCAGGCTTTCCTGGCTTAACAGTCGGGAAGCTGTTTGCGCTGCTCGCGTTGATCCTTATATTAAGGCGGCTACCCATTATACTGCTTCTGAAACCATTCATTCCAGATATCAAGACTTGGCGGGAAGCGCTGTTTGCAGGACATTTCGGGCCGATGGGAGTGGGTGCACTGTTTCTGTCGATCGAGGCCCGGGCACAGCTTGAAACAGATACCTCTTTGCCGCTTCCGTATCCCCCACCGCGAGACTCTTTGGATCATCCAAGAGTAGTTGCCATGATTTGGCCTGTAATATGTTTCATTGTGTTGGGCAGCGTGGTCGTCCACGGTTTGAGCCCACTGGTCATTAGCTTTGTGTCTCAGCTACAGAAGCAAAGAAGTGGTCGAATGGAACGACAGCCGTTGATAACTGGTTCTGCTCGAAGCGATGTTTTTGATGGCATGTTATGGGATGAAGAAGACGAAGAGGCTGGGGAAGCGCCAGAAGGACCAGGACTAGGTGATGGACATTTGTAATGATTCTCTTGCTTTTTTTTCCCCTTCAATTTCTTTTTTCTTTGGACCAAGTCGGATAGCATATTCAGACTCAGCATTTAGCGTTGGCGTTTTTAACAAGGTCATTTCGAAAACGTCATCAGGCAGCTTAGTGCAACGCAATAGTACAACTCCAAATCATTAGATGCATCGAGAAAAGATTCCCTTGGTTCGGTTGAAGACTACATACGTGGACAATTCTGATCGTTCCGAAATAACTTTGTTTACAGTCGTGCTTGTAGGCCATTGCGTTCACGAGATTTGCTTGTCATCAAAATTGCTCTGTTTCTCTAAAGTGTTTAATTTTTGAGTTTAATATATTGCTGCACATCAAAATCCGGCCGTGACAAGGTAAGCAGCGAAGAGCTCACTGATGTTGTACAAATACTTGGGCGTCCGAACGCTAAAATGCACGACATCATTATCCTCGCTCTGTCCTGACTCGCTCCTCAATAACCCAGTGATAAAGGACTCCTCGACGCCTTGCGGTTATGTCGATGTCAAATCGCTGGCATGTAGTAAGAAAACCACGCTCGCCCGTTACAGTAAAGAGATTTTGTCTTCGATGATTATGGGATGTCCAACTTTCAGTCCTAGCCTTTTTGTCCGTCTGCTTCACTTTCTGCAGCGCTCTCGTTTATTGTCGTTGGTGCAATCCTCCTCCTCTTTGTCTCTCGTGTACTTCCCTCTCTTTCGCCTTCACTCTCCCCATCTCTTTTGCTTGTCACTGGGACAGCTATACCAGCAACACCTGGTTGCGATCCAGGTAGACCTTGATTTCCCGGAGTCTGTGGGGGTGTCGCAAGCGGCAATCCACTTCCAAGAGCTGCTACTCCCGGGACTTTTCCCATACTCGGAGTAGCATGTGAAAGTGTCTCGGCAGTAGGTACGGCCATGCTATCCAGCGATGGTACTACGCCAGGTGCGATGGAAGATTGGGTCGCAATACTGGACGCAGACATGCTTCGAGCCGGGGAAGAAGGTCGTGGATTTGCGCCGGGATACTGCATCGCAGATGATCCAACGCTGAACATTGATGGTGAAGGCGACGGCACCTGTGCTGATGGAGGAAATGAAGGAGGTGGGTATGCACTGACTCCGGGGTTGGATGCTTGGCGAGCAAGTGCAGTGGGGGCAGGATGCGACGGTTGAGTTGGGGTCTGGGAAGTCGGAGTTGATGCAGCCGAAGCGGCGTTGGTGGTAGTATTAATCGCAGGCGTGTTAGAGTTGGAATTGCTATGTCTATGGTGTGAGGTAGTGGGGACAGTGTGGATAGGACCTTGGTATGGTTGGCCGAGTTCACCAGCCGCAAAGGTAAGGGTAGAACAGAAGCCATCTGACGATGTCATGAGCAATATCGAACCATCATTTGACCTGGGAGTTAATGTTAAAGATCAATCGCGAAGACGGAGCAAGTGGCGTACCATGTGAGATCAGTAAAGGTAGCATAGTGCAAATTGCTTACGATGCAGAGTGGCTTCTGTTGCTGAGTGTCATATACGTATACTGCATCCTGCGTTGCGACGCCATACACAATACGATACGGAAGTCCAAAAGCCGGTTGTGGTCCGGCTGGTGGACCGGGTGTGGATGAATTTTCTCTATCGGTGTTTTTGGGCGACATGGCGGCTGCTGCACTAGGAGAAGGCGAAGGAGCCGACGTAAATGGGGGTGGATCCATGGATGAGTGAGAAGTTGGCGGTTTGGAAGGCAGGACAGGTTCCGGAAGGGCTGGAATATCTTCCTCTGCTGAAGCAGTATCCATTGTGATGTGTTTTGTTTCAATAGTCCCTGTCCTGAGCGTATAGTATAGCGGCGAGCATTTGACTGCAATTGAAGGCTTCTTGTGTCCAGGCAAGTAGGCAACCGGGGGTTTGTTGAGACCTGCTCGTGTATAAATGTAGACAGTATTGATGGTGTCTTCCGAAGTCTTGGCAGCGTCGGCGAGCGAGGGTTGAGACGTCTTGTATTGGCCAGCCGGGGTGAAAAGTAGACTTCCATCAGGGGCAAAGGTCAAGCGACGGAAGAAGGAGGTGAAAGTTTCGTTGGCATAAATGTTGGCATTTTTGACACCAAGTCCTCCGGTCATTCCACCACCGTTCAATGCTCCACTCATACTCGGTGACTGAGGCATAACGGCTGGGAGTGGCATGGAAGGCGAAGGGGAGACTGATCGTCGTAATGAAGGTGTCGTTGAGCCAAATGATGATCTCCTGCTGTGAGAGGTTGGTGGAGGATTCATGGGTAATGCCAGGGAGTTTGGTGTTCCGGGAGCAGAGGGTATGGGTGATCCGATGGCTGCTGCTACACTCTCGCTAACAAACTGGGCTTTTGAGCCAAAGTCTGGAGGCGCCGGACTATTTGACGAGATTCGTCGTGAGGGGAGATCCATCTTTGCGACCTTGCCATGCGATGCCAACGAGAATTGGCCGTCTTTCGTCTTCAAGGTATAGATGTGAACCGATCGGTCTGATGATTGGGTGGCGACAAATTCGTTCAACGGATCCCATGCCACGCCTTGCACGTAGTGATGGTGGTCAGCAATCTGTCGCACTTGAGAGCCTATATATTGTTAAGACGTGCGCCACGTGAAGGGATTGAGGTTACGCACCAGTGTTGGCGTTGTAGATTCGTGCAATATTGTCCATGCTTCCAGTAATGAAAAAGAGACCATCCGGCGACCAGGCCAAATCATAGATTTCTGAACCAAGTGAACGACACATGTGCTTGACTCTCCATGTTTCTCTATCATCCGACCCGTCTTCTCCAAAGGCGCCGCCGGGCACGTGGTTCTCGGAGGGGACCCAAAGTAAGACGTTCCCGTCATCGCCAGCACTGCCCAGCATCTCGCCTCTGGGAGACCAGCGAACGACATTGACGGCCTGTGAATGCTTGGCCAAGGTGGACAGATAGGTCACTTTGCACTCATCCCCTTGACTCTCTACTTTCCATAGCTGCCATGTGTGAGCGACAGTCGAGGCAGAAAAGAGGAATTGGAGCTTACCCGAACATTGTTGTCCCCCCCAGCGGTAGCCAGGCGTCCCTTGGAATTCTTTTCAAAGTGTGCAGAGTAAAGAGGAGCATTCTCATTGTGCCAAGAAACCAACAAGGGTGCGGCCTTCATGTTGAGCTGGATGGGGCTGAAACCCCAGTCTGGCTCGTTGAGAAGCTAGATGGAGCTCTCAAGGTAGGCGAAATCAGCTGGGAGAGGTAGCAAGAAGGTCGAGGATGGTGCAGGGGAGACGACGGTATGCAGTGAGTGGGAATTGGAAGGGTCGGAAGGCTCAAAGTGGATCAGCACAGCGTGAGACGGAGCGGTGACAGCGCGCGGAACAATGTGCAGGACGAGGAAAGTGAAGTTGCTGTTTGAAGGCACGAGTTGGACAGCACCACAACGAGACAATTCATGCACCGAGGCTGAGCAGAGAATGGCAGCTTTTCTGGTGAGGCATGAATTGGCAGTGGGGATCAAGTTGGAGCAAGGCGGGCAGCTTCGCGTGTGTCCAATCCGCGTTAAGCACGCGATTCCACTTTGTTCCTTATGTGGAACTCCTCATCTATACTATACATATCTCACGCATGACTCGCTCAACGGCTTCCGTACGCTTTTCAATCTATCGAGCTAAGAGAATCCAGTGGGAGTCATCACCCTTCTTATTTATTGATACCCTGACACGTCTCCCTCCCTACCCTGCAATCCGGCTTCTCCAGCCACTCGCCCTCATATCCGGATCTCACAATCTTGAAAAGTTGTAGACCTCCTTTCAGAATTTCAACCGTTTCAATGACCAGCAAATACTAAACCTCCGCAATGGCTTCTTCGTTGAACTTTCTTCATATTTGATACCTCGACTATCTCGTCCGAGTTCACCTTAAGCTCACGACGGTTGGAGCCACCAGTGGGTGCAACAAGAAATGTCACCCGCGATTGCGAAAGATATCATTCACCGCAGACCTCGTCGGGAGGCCCCCGAGAAGAATAGAAGAGAACATCTCAGAATTTTTTTCTTAGTAAATTATTGATGAATTGGTCACAGTTTGTAATTGTCAAGAATGATATGGGGTTCTCCCGACGAAGTCTATGGCGAATGATAGCTTTAGCGGGTGACATTTCTTATTGCATTCACTGGTGGAGCCGACTACTTCAAGCAGTCATCTCTCTATTGAGAGGCCTTGAAACTAGTCCCTTTGATCTAGCCAGTGATCATCAAGTCCTCGAGTTTTGATTAGCCACTTGCTTCGCCGATCGGCAAAATTTGCGAAGTCATATTTGGAGACATGCTTCCGTAAATTGAGACGAGGACTTCTGTTGTCTGGGAAATTGCCACAAACACAGTGTGGCTTGATCATTTTGTCCTTGAAAAGACCAATGTGTAGCGCTTCAGTATTACGGAGATTCTGTAGGAGGGTTGTCATGTCAAAATTCCTTGAGACCCAAGCATCCCCAACCTTGAGACGTCGATAGTTCAATATTTCCGTCTGAATTGCTGCCCATATATGCCCAAGATATCTGTCCTCCCCGAATGGTCTTGTGCAGCGCAATGAGCAGCCGATGTGATAGCCATGATGGTACTGAAAGATATCAGGATCCAGCACGCCATCTGAAACCAGACCCTCTTTCTCATGCCTTGTAAATCGACCGCTGTTTGTAAAATTTCGGCTGTATGGCTGTCGTAATAGGCACGCCCTCTCTGATCGTTCAAGAAGATAGCAAATTATTTGCCAGCCCGTTTGAAGATGTGACGAACAAGAAGGCGCTAGTTCGCGTTGCATTAATACGGCAAGCTCAGAAGGTCTCATGTCCACATGAGTGCAGCCACTTGGTTGGTCCAAATCCAAGAGCGCGCCTGGAGAAAGATGTGCTGGCTCGATAGGAGAGGCACCCAGGCTCAAAAAACAGAGCAGACATGCAACAACTCCGAAAAGATCTTCATCCTCGCATCCTGTTTTCGTGATAAGTCTTGCAACGCAGATAAGAGTATGAAGAGGCAACAATTGCAATTTCATCCCACAGCAAGAGCAGTACCTCAAAAAGAGGCCACTTTGTTCGTACCAGGCCAATGCATCCGCGTACCAAAAATTTTGCAGGCAGTGGACAATGGCTTGTGCTGAGGTATGGCAGAACTTGTGTTTCCAGGAAAAGGGAACTCGAACATTGCCACGACATATAAGTGCCCGATAGCAATCTGAGTCTGCTTCCCATCGCCCACAAATATCCATTTCCTCACCAACGAAGCGCTTGTCCTCTTTGAGCGTGTCATCGACATCTGCTGGTGAACAATTGGTGTGGGCCTTCAGAATTGTCATCATGAGACTATCGATGACAGTATGGCCCTTCTCATCAACGCGATTTTGGCTCAATGGTAACCTGCGACAGACTCGCGAAAATATTTTACAGCAGCCTCTGGCGCCATTCAGATGGGTTGCCGCCATATGAAGCGGGTGAACGACTGATACATCGACTTCGTCCCTCTTCATCTTGCGCAGTAGTGTATGTAGGAGTCGATGGTTACCGCTAATTATAGCGAATCCCAATGACTCTCGCATCATGTCTTCTGGTGAGGATCGCGCAGCTTGAGCTATACGCTGCGTTGGCAAAGAAAGCGTGTTTGGCTTAAAGTCGGTGAAAACATTGGATTCTAGACTTTGCACAAGACGTTCTTCATATGGTGGATTCATAAGCTCTTTCGGCCACTCGATTTCAGCGTCTCCGTTAATGAGCTCAAATTCCCTTTTGTCTAAATGAGTACTCCAGTAACAGATTTTGGAAGGTCTCGGTTGATGCGGAGTAACTCCCTTAGCGCGGGACATTTCCCAAGTATAGCCTCCCACTGACGATAGACCTAGAGCGAGCTGCTGCGCTTTATTAAGATTGAGTATGTCCGCAGTCTGGACTGGAGGACCTTTACCCCAGTGCTTTGCCGTCTTGAAGGCAAAATACCAGAACTGATATAAGCAGTTTATGGCGAGCCTAGAAATCGATATGTCAGTCTCTATCCAGTTTAGAACCTCAGTCTCCTTCGGAGCTACCGACCTTCTATCGGTCTTGCTCATGTCGCTTATCAGGTCATTGTAATTCCCGCGAACAAATAGATTAGCTCTTTCGACAGCCTGGCCCTGATTCAAACAAGCAGTCAATTGCGACGGAGGGTCATTCGGAGATGCGGCGTTGCTCGCTGGTGGAGTATATACAACCACATCACTCGGGCTCGATACCGTCTCCAAACGAGGAGAAGAATGGTTCGAAGCCCAAGCAACATGTGATCCGGTGTTTGGGTAGGGTAGGTTCCATTTCAAAAATCTATCATACATGTCAGTAGAGTAGAGATAGACAGGTGAATACGAAGAGACCCACATCATATTGTCATGTGGTAGAAGAGTGCCGAGAGCAAGATAGTTATCCTCGTTTTCTTGATTGCCCGCCCTACCTTCAGTCGCGGCTAACAGCATGTTTGACTTCCTATGCATAGCTTTGACATGACGTCGCAGCTTCTCTGGATTCACACGTTTTCCTTTGTAAGTCGCAGCAGTTGATTTGCCGAGTACAGCTCTTTTCTGACCCTGTTCTACAATGAGCTGCTTTTTGGCCGCAGGTATATTTTTCTTCCAGCCCCATTTCCTGAGGAATTGATATTTGTACTGAGCTTCGCTAGAGAACTTGTTATTCCGAAAGATAGAATATTCCATCTCGCTTTGGACCTTCTCCTTGGCTACTTACTCAGCATCGAAGCCCAGACGCGTCTTCATCACATCTTTCACGTCCTTCAAGGCCCATTGCTCATCCAGGTAGAGCCGCTCAAAATCAGGTTTCAGAATATCCCATTTCTTCTGAAATGGTACACTGACTAATTTGTGCGGCTCGATGGAGAGGCTTATGTCATTCATGTCGACTATTAGTAACTCTGTTAACGAAGTCGACAAGTCAGTTGCAACGAAGGTTGTTAAGAATATGGCAGTGAGGAGGGTCTATGCTGGACTTAATAAATCTTCAAATATGGTGTTGGAAGACTTCGTTGAAGTGAGAATTCGTAGGATATGTGCATGATTGAGAAGTGTATATAAGCACGCTCCTGTAGCAAGGCTAGCACGCTAGCAGGTCCTCTTAGTTGCTCAAGCAATTCCAGTCGTGCCGGTCCGTGGGGTTAGCCCGCGAAGACAAAAGTAGACTCGCCAATCACATTCCGATGCGAAAGTCGGGCAAAGTGGTTGCATGTTGCCTGGAATTGCCTATTGGCCTGGGCGCGACCGATGCCAAGACTTGCAAAGGTAGACCAGCCAATGAAGACGTTGCAAGGATCATGGCGATCTTTCCGGCCATACCGAATTCAATTTTGCGGGATATTCTACGTGCAAGTCTGTTCAAGGGTTGCGAAGCTCAAAACGAATCATCTTTAGCTGCCGTCCACCTGCAGAACTTGAACTGCCTCTTCCAACATTTTGCACCATTGACCCTGTTTACCAAAAGTAGAAGAGCCAATGGAAGCTATGTGACAAGTCATCTGGCCATTTGGACAGACCCCATGCTTTAGCCAGCACGCCAAGGCGTTTGAGACGGTTATGTGAGGTGAGCAGGCCGCACACCCAGGAATGACGTCCGGCCCTCGAATTTTGAAGAGTGCAAAAGTAGAACCACCAATTGTATCAGAGACCCAAACATCGGCTTGGCTAGTAACTGGAGATAACCCCAATTATGGTGCAATGTGTGTAAGTGGGCGGTGGGCCCAGTAGGCAGTCCATCTCTATCCGAAGAGGCAGCCTCATGCGCTGCGCGACAGAAAATAACTGACTGAGTCGGTCTGACTGAATAGGCAAAGATTGCTTCATCATTCCGACGTGAAATCATGAGCCGTACTTGGCAGCTGCTTGGTGTTTCTTTTGGAACCGTGCTCTTACTTGCCCCAGGTCTCCAACTATAAGAGCGGGTTCCAGTAGACATGCGACTTGCTGTCATCACTTGTACACCCTTTCCATTGAGTGAAAATCTGTCTTGTACAAGTCTTGTCGAGGTACCAACATCATCGAAACCGTAAGGGCAACCTCGCTTATTAAACTTTCTTGCACCGAACAGAGCTGACATCTGTCCAGCCAACCCCAAGCCAGACTTCGCACGATTCTCAACACTCGTCTGGAAAAGCTTGCCGATTTTATTCAAGCATCGAGGGTGGCCAGAACTTCGACATGTCCAATAGTGCGACCACAGGTGGCTCTGTCGAAGGAAACGCTCAAGGCATTCAGTCCATGCCGTCGACAACTTGTCCGTACCACGGCCCGATTCTTAGTTTTACAAGAAATAATCGCCAAAGTGGAGATGGGATGAGCCCCATGCAAAGGTTCTTGTCTGAAGGACCACACGAGCAATCCGCCGTATACTTTCGAAGCGATAATGGCAAGCTATCAATCTCGAAGGACTGTACCTGCGGAACACCAAAGTAGGATCTGACGGTTGCGCTCTCTGACACAGACGTGGTTAACATGTGAACATGCTTATTGTCGCCGTTGGCTTGTGGATGATCGAGGCTCTTGCTGTGGCTGGCGTTAAAGAAGTAGAGATATTTGTGTAGCTTATTTAGCACTGTCATTACCAAATTACTCCTATTTTGAGATGTTTCGACTTGATGAGCTAATGATATTTAAAGCAAATCTTCGACAATACTTGATAGAATCTTCTCACCTACAACACAGGTACGGGCAAACCTTCTCAATCTTTACTTGGCCATGCATGACACGACTTGGAATTGATGTGCATCATGTTTGCAGTCTGACAGCTCCGAATCAGCAAGCAGAGCGAGCAATTTGCTGGCTCATCTAAAACGGACTCGCCACCAGTGGCTGCAATAAGAAATGTCATCCGCAACCGTGAAAGATATGATTGTCACACCTCATAGGGAGGCCCTCAGCAATGATAATCGAGAAAATCCTAGGAGATATTTCTTATTGAATTGATGATAGGCTCCAATACCTTAGAATTGTATAGGGCTCTCCCTATGAAGCCTGCGGTGATGATATGTATCGCGGTCGCGGATGACATTTCTTATTGCAGCCACTGGTGTCGCCAGGTTCGTATTTGTGCCATTCTGAGCGCAAGCAGTCACTCAACACGTCGGATTATCGCTCAACTGAACAGGTGATTAATGTACAAATGTTGATTGAGTGGTATTCCCGAAAGATTGATGGATCAAGGCGCACAGTCGCCATCCAGTTCACGAGAGATTGCTCTCATACGTAGCGTCGCTGCTGAATGCGGGAGGATGGCAGAACTGAGGCCAAAGTCGAGGTCCAACAGTGATGCTACTTGGACACGGCACTTTCATAACAAATGGCACAAGCGCTACTCAAGGGGCGGACTCCACGTCTGACCAATTCCGAGCCGAAACTGACACACGGGCCAACACCACCAAATTAGTAGCTACCAAAGCTATAATTTAGCGTAAACATCTCTATTAAATCTATAAAGCTAATAGCTAAATGAGCCAATACTAACTTAAGGGCAGCAGCAGACAAGATATCCTATTTGAATGAGATAAAAGCGAATTCTGGCTTCAAGAAGTGCTAATTTGGTGGGGGATGGCCCGGGTCAATTTCGGCTCAGAATTGGTCAGACGTGGAGGGCGGAGTGCTACGGGCGCTCGGTCGGGCAGAAAAGCAGCCAATCAACGGCTCGAGAATACATCTGATTGCAAAACTTGACCAGTCCATTGTTCTCAGCATGACCTTCCAAGCACCCACCATCATTTCTTTGCTTTAGCAAGTAAACGGCCGCGTGCATCTGGATAGCTCATTTCCCGTCCGAAAAGCAATCAACATCCACGTTTAGAACGTTTCACATCCAATAACGAATTTACGTGCCGTCAAGCCATAGTCATTTTATGCATTTGCAGGGACTGTGAAACCCTGTTTGGGTTGATGTAGAGCTATTATTAATTGATATACCAGCGTACCGAAACACATCGATCGATTATTGCCATTAATATTCTACGGCACGAAATCTACGTCTCTTGAACTGGCCGCCAAATCTTCCGTCTCCTTTTCTGCTTTTGATTGCTTTTCAAAATGGCCTCTACATCTTCTTCTGCCCAGGACTTCTTTCTCGGCGCGGGGCATACAGGCGGCTCTAGTCATTGCACAACGTCTCCAAGCTCAATGTTCGGAACCAAGTATGGCTGCTCTTGGTTCCTGATCATTGTCCGCTGTTCGTACGCGTAAGCAAGCCCGATAAGCTGTGCCTCACTGAATTTGGCTCCCATGAAAGACAGTCCAAATGGAATCTGCGGCCCTGTCTCGACCAGGGTACCACGCTGGTTAAGCACAACGGTCTCGTTGGCAGGGTAGAACCCCATTGGTACTGTGACGACAGGAGAACCGACCAACGCGGGAATGCCGGGACTGAATTGGGTTGGAAGTAGAATGGCGTCAAGATTATTACGTTCTAGCGCACCAAGGATACCACCTTCGCCACCGTAAAACAGATCGGCCTGATAGGCAGGCCAGAATCGTGGATCCGTATTGTTCCAGCCTTGTTGCAACGCACCATCCCAAACAGCAGTATCTCGATCAGGCCAATCCTCGAGCGGATTGGCGTGGGTGTAATTAGTGAGCTCGGCCAAATTGTGGATATTGTTCGGGTTAAACGTGAGCTCACTGAAATATTTGGCCAAGTCCACAAGGAAATCTGCGTTGAGAACCAATGTTTCATTATTGTCAGAAAGCCATTGTTCATAAGCAGTGAAGTTCGTGTTATCAATAACAGTAGCGCCGGCGTCACGAATCACTTGAACAGCAGCGTCAAAAGCAGCGAGAACAGGTGGCGTGCTATTGTCAGAAGACAAGTCGATGACATTGCGTGCAATACCAATACGAGCACCTTCAAGAGCCGAAATGTTGCAAGCTGCAACATAGTCTGGGACGCTGCCATTGTTTGGGATGGCAGATGTATAGTTGTCCTTTGGATCTGGTCCTGCGATTGCCTGCAAGAGATATGCTGCGTCCTTGACTGTCCGAGCCATGGGTCCCACGGTATCTTGATGCTCGCTGATTGGGATGACGAGATATCGCGAAGTCAAACCGACAGTAGGCTTGATACCCACCAAATTGTTCACATCTGATGGTGACAAGATCGACCCAGAGGTCTCTGAGCCCAAAGCCGCCAGTGCGAGGCCGATAGAGGAACTGACACCGCTGCCACTAGAGCTGCCGCTCGGATCTTGGAGGGGATAATAAGCTGCAAAGGTTTGACCACCATACGCAGACCATCCATTGGTTGAATTGTCAGATCTATAATTTGCCCATTGACTAAGATTGCTTTTACCCAGAATAACAACACCTGCTTTCCGAAGTTTCGCCGCGATAGTCGAATCACTCGGAACTTTGGCGCCGAGCAAGGCATAAGATCCGGCTGTTGTTTTGTCAGCGGAGAAGCCTAGAAATCGGTTCATAAGTCTTACCCGTATTATTCATCTGGTCGTCGGTTGCAATATTGTTCTTGATTAAGATTGGAATACCATCCAAAGGACTGGCTTAAATCAGCACGGCAGTCAAAATAACACAAACAAAGCGCACCCAATAACAGAGCCATTTGCCCTCCTCGCATCGGCCTGCGCGGCTATTGCAAGCGCGTCGGGATTGAGCTCCGTAACCATGTGAAGTGTATCGTTGACTTCCTTGATTCGCTCAATGTATGCCTACTGCTGTCAATGCCATCTCTTATTTCGGATTTATGTAAAGAAGGCGTACAGTTGTAAGGTCAACACTCGTGAACAGTCCCTGCTCAAGCCCCGAGACAATGTCCTCCGTTGTCACGTCGATTAGACTTGGGAATTGCTGACCCTTGACTGGAAGCTACTTAGCTTGATACAAGCACGGATTGCTGAGCCACTTACTTGCTGTTTGTCTCTTGGGAAGGGCTGAGCGTGAGACATGTTTAGGTATTATGCTTTTCGCAACTACCAGATTGCTGAAAAGCGCGCAAAGCACAGTATAGAATAGGAAATACATCGCAACGGAGAAGTCACCAGAGATTAAGGACGTAGATCAGGAGACTGAAGGCGATGGAGGAGAATGGTCGATGGAGGAACAATTTCCTTACCTTTAAAAGACATAGCTACACTTTATTCCATTATGCTAGCTCCTCCGATAAGGCGCAGGAACGCACGACGGCATCGAGGGCCTGAAAATCTCGACCAGCTTCCTCATCGACGAAAGCTGCTGATTTGGCTGAGCTTGCAAGGTCCCACAATGTCCATCGTAGCTCACACTGGCATTGCCGTCGCGTGGAAGCATCCCCGCAAGGCTCACCCCGCGTGTCAGACGCGGCCAATCGACACGGGCCAGGTAGTTCTGACAGAGATAACTAGCGGGGTGCGGAATCTTACATCATGACCAGATGTGCGGAGTCTTTGCAAGAGATGGAAATGTGGAAGGTGATAGATGGGGAGCTGCAGGGTAGAGCTGTTGTGGAATCTAACCAAGTTTGGTGTGCAGCTGAACGCTAATGAAAACTCGTTCAGTAAATTGGCCCTTCATTGCTGTCGTCGCTCCAGATGATAGGTATATTCAAACATGTTGACGAGCATCCTTGACAGGTGTCAAACATTGCCATGCTGACAATATCGAACTTTTTCCAATGAATAATCTTTATTTTCCGAAGCGATTCCGGTGTTGAAGTCGATCAACCTCTGGGGGCTGAGCCATGATACCAGGGAGTAGGCTAGCCAGATCAGGCAGCTCGCTGTGTGCAAGCCGGGAAGCAGGGAACGAGAAATGATGATTTTCCAAGCCGAAAGACTTTGATCGTACCTAGCTATCAAGGCACAGTCTAGCTAGCAACGTAGATTAATATGCAAGATGAAGATTGTCGTAACGGGCTCCTAGTGAGAGTACAATCTCGGCAAGGCAAAAATGGCTTGTCGAGAGGCTCGTCGTCAAATTCTTGGCAACCCTCATGTTTTCATTCTGTAATAAAGGTTGTTTCTATGCTGTACTTGAAAATGTTCTAGACATTCTACGGTAACGTTTTCGGATTAAACTCATTGAAGGCGTTGCCTTCCCGAGTCTTTGCCGAGGTTTGTCTCATAGATCATAACCAGATTACGAGCTTTGTATCGTTTAAGATTTCTATTACCTCTAAACGCGATGCACTAACGCATAGATGATACTGTGGCAGCGCTCAAACAGTAGAGTACAGCCTATAGCCAGAAGACAACATGCTTTCTTCTCTGGCTTCTCCAGATCGACGCAACGCGATGCTCCTTAGCTCGGCTGTTGGATTAGCCGCAGCATCAACTTACTCTCTCTATTGTCTTTACAAAGCTATTTCCACATCTCCAGCAAGCAATTTGCCCCAAAGTCTTCCTTCGCCTCGGACGACCCTTCTTCCCAAGCTCTCCAAGGCTGAGGCCCAGGATTTGCCATATCCTCCAGATGTGTTTCCTGGTGCCCGAGATGTAGAAACGCCATACGGTAGCATTAGAGTCTACGAATGGGGCCCAGAGGATGGGAGAAAGGTGTTGCTCATACATGGGATAAGTACACCATGCATCAGCTTAGCTGGAGTAGCGGACAAGTTGGCAAAGCGAGGATGCCGAGTAATGCTTTTCGGTGGGTGTCTGACTTTCTCTTTTTGTTTCCAAATACCATGAATTGAGATTGGAGTAAAGTCATGGGATTCAAGCTGAAGTACCGGTCCAAACCGATTTTGAGACAGTCCCGTTCAACACCTGTATATCTTGAGAGCACGATGACTGTCTTTGCCTTTGGGGCCCTTTTGTTCCAGATCCCAATCATTTAAACTTTTTCGCGACTTGGATATCGTAACTGTTGACAGACATCAGATTTATTCGGTCGTGGCTATTCATCATGTCCTACTCGTCTGCCACATGACATTCGTCTCTATACCTCACAGATCTTTCTTGCCATTGCGTCGTCTCCCCTTTCTTGGACCGGGGACTCTACGATGCGCAACGGCCGCCAGGGTTTTACTCTTGTTGGCTATTCTCTAGGCGGCTGCATTGCCACCTATTTTACTGCTACCTTTCCGCATCTCATTACAAACCTCGTTCTTATCGCCCCCGCGGGCCTGATTCGGGAGAAACACGTCAGTTGGAAAAGCAGACTGCTATATTCAAGCTACGGTGGCCTGATTCCCGAAAGCTGGATAGAACGTATTGTGGCAAACCGACTGAAAGGAGGACCCACCGGAGCCACGGCTGTTTCTCCCAAGAAGTCAGCTTCTACCCTTACTAACGACGTAAAAACATCTTCTCCTATAGCGCCCATTGTCGCGGAAGTCGCCAATACCAAACCTTCGTCCACCATCCATCCCTCCAGCGCCTCGCACTCCACCCCACCGGCTAACTCCTCTTTTGACAACGCCATACTGTTCCCCGACCGTCCTACCATTTCAGTCGCCGCCGCCGTCTCCTGGCAAGTAACTCATCATCAGGGATTTCTCACTGCCTTTATCAGTTGTATCCGGCACTGTCCCATCTACGGACAGCACGAGGTTTGGCGCACGATCGGATCGCGACTAAATGGTGCGCGAGAGGGAGTGAAAGAGCCGTTAGAAGAAGGTGGAGGTGGTCACGGGGCAAACCCGGGATTAGAGAGTAAAGTTTTAGTAGTGTTAGGAAAGACAGACTCGATCATTGTAGCAGAGGAGTTGAGGGAGGACGGTAGCAAGGCGATTGGGGAGCAGAATGTAGAGTTTTTGGAACTCCAAGCTGGACATGAGGTACCAATTACCAGGAGCGCGGAAATTGTAAACGCGATGGAATGGATTTGGCAAAAGGTGTAGGGGTTATCCCCTTTTTTTGCATGTGTAGTCTTCTCATTGAAGATGAGAAACGTGTTGGGCAACTTCAACCCTGTTGACCAAACATTGTAGAACATGAGCCATGGTTGATGTGCTATTGTCAATGATGAAAATAATTTCACTGAGTCAAGAAACAGTCCGTGTACTATTACGTGGAGCCGCCTAGTGACCTTATTCGCCTTGATATAAGCAGACACTCATTTCGGCAATACGCGATATGGAAAAGGATGTATGCAGGGTCCAAGAGGCTTGCATAGGGGGAATGCTGTAAGATTCTCGGCTGCAGCAAACGCGCATTCACTTTGATATGGCTCGGGTCATATTCGGACTGAATTCATATCAGCTACATAATTTCGAGCCATTCCGAGCTATCTAAGCAACTCCTTCAAGAGAAGCAATGGTAGCCACCCGCTGTGATGGCCGATGCGCAATCATTCATAGCGTCTTGGGCCATCTTCACATTGTCGGGTATTCACATTTTCGGATGTGTACCCAAGTCTCTTCATAATTTCTTATTTTCCGCCTTCCTGATGATCTGATTACGCCATGCCTTCTTGCCATTACAAACGAAAAAATTTCGAGCAGAGCACAAAGCAAGCAGCAATCCGTAATCTCCTTTTTTATTCTCCCTAGTATTGCTATTTTGTTGCTCGTGCCATCATATCCCTCCCTTTCACCTGTGAATGTCCTCCAGTGCGTCCAGAGCAATTTGAGCCAAATGGTAAATGATCCCAAGTAGCGAATGATTTCCTCCCTCGGGCAGCGACAATGTCGGGCTGCGAGGCCGCGAAAACGCTGAACAGCGCATGGGGAAGAATTGCAGGTGTGAAACAAATATTGGATGCGGAACGCTCAAATGCTACAGACTGGGGAATAAATCGGCAACGCTATGACTTCTACATTGAGACTGATGTGTGCACAAGACGTGGATATCCGCGATGTGAGGCAACGATGAAACGGTTCGGTTTATGGTTGAGGATAATGTACATCATGTTAATTAGCAATGAGCTGCTGATTTAGCTCCAAGGGTAGTGAGTGATACGTGTAGTTGTGTTGAGCATGCTGTTCCGGTCCGCTTGAAGGCGGTGTCAATTGAAACTGAGGAGGTTGAGGCATAATCCCAAAGTATGGGTCGCACGCCATGCTACCATCCTCGCGTAGGTCCTTATCTGGCGTAATGGGAGGGGTTGGCATGCCCGTCGCCACAACGTGCTGCAGAGGACCCTTTGTAGGAGTCATCACAAGATATGGCGTGCTTGGTTTTGCGTCCTCTTCGAACGAATTCGTTGCTGGCTGTGGCGTCGAAGCCGGTTCCAGCCGAGTTGCAATTTGTGCCTGTCGCCTCAAAAAGTCGTCAATAGTTGCTGACGCAGATGACAACAACGCCGGAGCATACTTCCTCCGCAGCACTGTCGATGGTTGGTAGAGGTGGTTGGACAGATTGTAAGCAATAGCCGGATTCATTTGGGTTGACCATTGATGTTGAATCTGTGGTCGGCCGAGGATCCACCTCGCTAATGCAAGTGCAGATTGCGCCATAATTGAAGCAGGCACAGAGACAAAGTCCTTATGATAGAGCGCAATTTCCGAGATGTACCACGCCAAGTGTTCAAGTTCGGGATCGTAAGTGGACTCGTTCAGCGCCAACTGAATGAAGCCGGTCACAGTAGGATGTCCAATAGCCCAACTGAGGGTTTGCAGTACATGCCATTCCATTTGCATAAACATATCCTCGTCGTAAAGGGAGCAGCACATTGACTTGAGCTCTCGAATGGTAGGTACCCTCTCTTTACGATCACCATACTTTGCTGCAATGAGAAGAGCGGCGCAGCCAACTAGCTGGTAATGCCTCTTGTAGACCACCCTTTTGGAACAGTATCGGTCGAGTAGGTTGACGGCGAGGAAAAGAGTTTCTGGCAACAGCTGGAAAGCGTGATGTGCTTCTACAAGAAAATCAAGTAGGTACGGCCGCATGAACCACTGGATTTCTGTTTGGATATCAATAGAATTGACATCTGGCATGGTCTCAGTCTGTATTTAAAGTTAGCATACTGGCAATAACAAACCGACATTATGATGATTCTGACCTCCATGTACTCCATGTGCCGTAGATGATCATCCTCATACTCATCCGCTGTGATCTTTGAAAGTTCTGCCGCTAGAATCTTTTGTTCTTGTTTGGCTGCTTGACGTTGTCTTTCTCTCTCCGCTGCAGCTGCTGCATAGACCCCATCTTCTTGTGATTCAACGAAATAGCTGTCACATGGGCCATAATTGTGGAATCGGGCTTGATAAGAAGCCATTGTTGTTCGTTTGATTTCGGTAGGTGAAATGAGAGGACGTCGAGTCTCCAGGATAGACGATTGATGCTTGATGTTGGCAAAAGAGTGATTATTCAAGTGGGATCAGTATTAGGGAGTGGCAGCCGAAATATCGACAAAGGAATGACTGTAATTAGTTGGAAGGCACAAGGAAAAGATCAGCTGTAGTGCAGCTGGAGCTGGTTGGTTGTCGCTACAAAATATAGAAGATGCCAGCTGTGCCTGGATGCCGAAGCAAGATTAGACTTTTCCGAATAAGGAGTATTCATTTCCCAACTTCTTGGGAAATAGAACCGAAAATGGGATGCATACCTTTGGAATTAAGTGATTAGACAACGCTTGCAATATGCAGGAACAATCAAGGAAACTAAAACGAAGCGATGAGTTGCGATCCTTGCAACCTACAACGCGAGCATAGGTATTTGGTCCAGGCCTCAGTGAAATGGCTCTTCGCGTGAGAACCCTAAAAACAGTGTCGGAGATGAGCTCACAAGCTGCAGAGATCGAGCTAACGTCTCCACTGTTGTCTATAGCTCTCGGCTACTGCCGTGAAATCTGGGAGGTTTAGGTGGGGAATGCAGGACGATTGTATGGCACGGATCTAGAGTAAGGGATGTCAATTAACTCAGAAATATGGAGCTGGCCTTCTATAGAAAGGAAGCATACCGTCCCAAGTCCTCTCTAAGAGTTGATACTCAAAGAAATTATGTGTCCACAAGGATGCCAGTGTAAAGTAGACGCGTAGAAATTGCTGCAAAAGCGGTCGAGGTCTGGCAAAAACAATGATTAGCTCTGACATCATGAGAAAAATATATCCATGCTTGTAGAACACTATCCGGGAATTTGCCTAAGCGAACGTTCGCGTACGCGGCAAGGCACGCGACCAAATTCTTAATCTTAGGCATGGAATGCATTATGAGTTTTGGCATCCGAATTGATGCCTACGTGCCAGAGGACAAGTGAGCCGAGTCGTCATAAGACCGTCGCTGGCGATATAGGCAGTGAGGTTACAAAGTTCCGTTTCGAAGTGAATGCACGTCACTCAATCGAAAGGCTTGTGACATCACAGATATTATCGCCATTATCCAAAAGTTCGCTGTTCGAAGATTGACCGAGTAGAGATCGATGCACCTTAAATTCTTGCACTTTCTTCACGGCCTATCCATTGCTTGTGCAGGTTATAGATGGCCTCACATAGGTTGTGCACCCATAGGGAGCAAGAGAGGATAGCAGGTGAATCTTTGACTTCTCGTTATGATCCCTGAGACTACTCTTATCCTTCGAAGAACTTTGAATATCATCGTAGGCAGTGCATGTCGCCTCGAGTCAGGCAATCCATGAGACGGTATTGGTGCAGGCCAAGCAGTATGTACCCTGCAAGCCTTCGGCCAGTTCAAGTACCAGAGCGTTCGGTTTGGGAATAAGGTAATCAGATCGGGTGGAATGTGTGTCTCGCAGGCTTCTAGAAAAGGAGGCGAACCCATTGCATTTCTACGGTCCTTGGAGTCCAGACAGAGAGCGAATTGCAAAAACAACTTACCAATTGATTAGCTGGAGACCTGAATCTTCACCAAAGAGGCGTCGACTTCAATACACTAGTTGTGGAGTTTGTGTGGGGAGGTGCAGTCGTTGCTCACGGTCAACGGAGACGGCGTACGGAGGCAGCACAACACAGGGCAACTATCCCGAGAGCGTGTGCTTTCACGAGCACTATTCGGGATGTGTCACACCGAAGATGGCCTCGAGTGAGGACCAGAGGTGGGTGGTTGAGAAAGAGGAGGTACCCAGGAGCAGGCACTTGAGGGATGAGGTGAGTTGAGGAGTGAATCCGGACAAGAGCCTGTGTGGGACTTGTACCGTTTTCTACGTCTCAATGGGTACGTCCGTCTTTGGGTGGGTCGACAGGACGGGGGGGGAGAATGGTGAGAGAGAAGAGGGGACGGAGGAGAATAAAGACTCCTCTCGCCAGTTGCTGAGGAGGAGCAATGGCGGTGGTGAAGAGAGAACTTGGAACGCTGGCTGACGGTTTTTGCAGCAGCACGGGTGAGATGGAACCAAGCCCAATCGAGACAGCTCCCAGCGAGCACGCACAGCCAATCCTCGCCCAGGGACCGCGTCTGGGCGAAAAAGGCCGGCGACGAAGGATTGCAGGGTCCTGGTGGTCCTGGCAGAGCGACGAGCGAGTTTTGGGCAGAGAATCGACTGGCCCCCGCCCCTGACGAGACGCCTATGTACGGACCGCGAACAGCGTGTGCGTGTGCGGATGCTCGACGAGCTCCTTCGCATGCTGGCCCACCGCTGGGATGTACCTGTTACTGCTACATTGGCTCCGTCCGGGCAAACCAAAGTTTGACTCCGTCGTGGAAGGTCACCGTGACACGCCCAAGATTGCAAGCGGATGCCCGGGCCAGTTCAGTCCTTGTGCTCCAATAGCGTCCCCTCTGCCACCAGCGGCTGCGATCGCTTTCGCCTCAGGCCTTCATTTGCAGACACCCGTCCTCAGCCAGCATCAGCCGGCCTATGCCTTATGGCCACAGGACGCGTTCAGTGTCCGTGTTTCCATTTGACTGATCCGACGCGGCCTGCTTTGGACAGCAGTGGCAGGCTGCCTGCTCCTTCGTGCCGTCCAGGCTTAACGAGTGGCCACAGCACCGTCAACGCCTCCGCCAATCGCATCTTGTCCCCGAGCCGGACAGCTCGATAGCCTATCTACATTTGCTTCCCGCTCTGCACCAGATCCAGCCAATCCGTCTCCAAGGCATGCAACTGCAACCCTGCTTGCCGGACCTGGTCGGCGCGCCTGGTGTTTCCCTGGCCCCCCTGATTGTTAAAAGACATTGCTCGCCACGCTCGAACAGGAGCAAAAAGCCTGGAGAGAACAAGGACCCTAGCCAGCTTGTCTGCAAGCCACCGTTAATCATCCAGCTCCATCTTTGGGCCAATGTCATCCACTGTTTCCATCGAACTTCAGCTTATTCAATTCATCGTAAATTCACAATGCGTAAAGCTCATTTTAAGTAGTGTGGGTCGGGTAAAGGACGGTGCCGGAATTTCTTATTCAGTGGATCTCCATCTACAACGCCTGCAGCATCCACAACGCCCACTGCACCCACAGTACCCACAGCATCCACAGCATCATCGCCAGAATGCCTTACCGACTCTTCGCGTATAGATAGTCCGCCTGGTCACCGCAGCTGTAAGGTTTTACTCTGAACGCCGAGCCAACGTGAAAAACAGCGCGCTTGTCGTCATCCAAACTCCAGCCTGTCCCACAATGAATCATATCAAAGCTCATCTCCGCAATTGCTGAGCGATTAGTTTCGGATAAGCGTTTGAGGTACAGTAATGCCCCTATGCAGACCTGATCATTTTGTCCGTGGCACCATCACGAATTTCGGATATTGCTGATGAGATGCCAACGCGCAGCATCGCCCAACCCTTGAACGGCTAAATCCTCAGGACCCTTCTTTTAGGACCCTACTGAACCCTGAGTTAAAGGCAGGCCTGGGCGTCTTTCTCTAGGGCAAACTATATAACTTGTTGCACTCCGAGGCGCAAAATTTCGTAACCTCTACATCTATGGATAAAGTAAAAAAAATAATAATAGTTTGGTCTGACTGCGTCTGTATCACAACTTCATGCCGTCATGCGTTGAGCAGCAGCGTCGCGCTAAGTTGCCTGACCCATAAGTGAGGATCTCCTTTTAGCTTTCTCCACCTCCATAACTTTGTGGAGTGGAGAAGGAAGCTCGGGCGGCTAGGCAACGATTCGCGTCTGAGGAGCGTTGTGGCGCTGCAAAACGCGGCTGCACCGACCCAATTTCCTAAAACGCGAACTTGATTACCTTATGTTTGCCAGACACGCGACTTTCCGCGATTGATCAAAGACTTTTTTTTACCGAAAGCGGGTCTCACAGTCCGAGCACACGAGATGAAAATCTCATTCTACCATTCCACGTATCAGACTCTCACCGACACATACTAATTGTTTTTGATGCTCTCAACTTCGTCCTAGCCGTCCATTAGGGTAACAGGGAAGGTTTTGATTTTGAAATTCGTGCACGCGACAGCCCCACATCTACACAACGCGATGAGACACGGAGGCTGTTATGATTGTGATCCCGCCTCTATGAAAAGGATTGTGGGGAGATTCATCAGCCTTACTTTAAAAGACACAGCCAAGACTTGTCAGCATCAGATTTGAAACAAAACTACAGCAAGTCCATCACACGACCAGCACGAGGCCACCGGTTCCAACAAGACGGCACTTGTCGTAGTCTTTCAATCCCCGTGTAGATCGGTGAGCCCGATAGCATGGAAACGCGGTTCTAGCGAAGACCATTATTAGGTACTTTTCACGTGAAAAGGTAAAGCTCCGGCATTGTGCTTTGTCCAAAGTACTTTTCACAATTGCGTATAGAGCCACACCATGTACTGTATGCTTCCACCCTCAAAACCTGTTCGACATACCGTTACCGGCAATCACCTTCCACTGTACTCACGTACACATTGCAAAGCACATCATGCCCTGGCAAACAATTTGCGTCTCGCACAGCCATGCGGCAAATAAGGAGTCTTGTGCCAGAGCTGTGGCTGGTGCACGGTTTCTGAACTATTGCTTTCTTGGCCATGATTTCTGCCACTTCCCTTGTCTAGCTGTGTGCCCGAGCCGCTCTATCCGAGATGCCATCAAGTAATGATCCAACTTTTTTGTTTTTCAATATGCATGCACAACTTTTCACCTGCGAAAAACTACCTTTTGAGGTGAATTTGAGCCAAGCGCTGGCATTTAGACATAGCGTAGCATCTCGAAAAATCTCTATCCTTGCTTGGACAAAACGAAAAGCATGCAGAGTCATGCATCCTGCATTGGTTCTGTCAGTCGTACGATTACCGGGAACTTGGATCTGGCTTTTTCAAACACCGTGTGAGCTGATTTGATGGCGGAGATTCTGGCCTCCACCCCGCCGTTGGCGTAGCCTTCTTTAAAAATGGTGGCTGGTGCTGTGTTGGCACGCGTGGCCGCGCACGCGACATCCACAAGCTTCTTCCCTGTTGCAAGATCTCGTATGAGGTATTTCACGAGATGAGGTGAGCTTGAATGTCTGCTGTCTTTATGAAATAATGTAAACAATCGCGCCAGCAACGAAGATTTTGCACGGCTAAGTTGAGGGGAGAGACGTCTGAAAACTTGCAAGGTACAACCATGCAACTGACCAAATACTATTGTGCTCCCGAGTTGCGCTCTCAAGCATTCCGATATATACAATCGCTTGTTTAGTGCCTTTTTGTTCTTTTTTTTTTCTTGCATTCCTTTGGTAGGCTCTTTGGAGAATGCTTCTTTTTTAAGTCGATTTGTCACACTTGTCACACATGTCACACAATCTTTCTGACTCCCGCACCGAGCCACAAAGGCACCCTGACAGAATTCGTGGAACAATGCAACTAGAATCTCACTATCAACATCATCAAAATTACTAGCGGACTATGACTTCTGCTTGGCTGCTTGGCTGCTTGGCTGCTTGGCTGTTCCTTGAATAAACGCTTTAGATGCCTTACACTTGTCGAATGTCAAAATTCAAGTTGATTAATTCGTGAAATCTGATTGCCTTGGTACTGTATACTGGTAAACTTGGTGGGGTTGCTGCGGGCACTAGGGTCGGATTTGGTCGTTCCACAAACGTGACGTCGGCGTATCACGTCTTTCGGCGCATTTCAACGTCCTCCGGGCCGAGACTTCAGCATTGAAGACATGATGATTGATAAGAGAGTGCCATGAGCCTCCCAGAGCAGCGGACGGGTCATTTCAGCCCAGCAGAAAATGGGTAAGTTAGGACATTGAATCCACAACCCGCATCAACTTTAATCTTCGTCATACCTCACCTACAAAGCCGGTCAATTGATCAGCTCCATTTTATTCGTTAATTTTAGGCTATCGCATTTCTTTCGAAGAGTACGAGAATCATGAGTCATGATCTTCTTAGGCTGCCGTGTTTTGTGCTACTCGTTTGCTGAGTAAAATATTTGCTTATTGCCAAGCAGGAATGCCGAGAAACCAGCAAGAAAAGTTGCTTGTACGGAATGCAGACAGCAAAAAGTAAGTCACAATTCCCAAGTTCAACTATTGCGTTAAGACTAAACGTTTTTCAACTTCAAGGTTCGTTGCGATGTTGGTTCGGATCCCTCTCAACCGTGCTCCCGTTGTAGAAAATTTAATCTCGCGTGCACCATATCAACTCCCTTCAAACGCACACCCAAGAAGAAGTGAGCATCATTGTCTCATGGAAGCTATTTACTTCTAGTTCGACTTCGTTGCACAACGCTAAAGTGACCGCCTAGTAAGCTCGAGGAGCTGGAAGAAGAGACGAGTCGACTCCGTCGAAAGCTCGATCAAGTAACGCCTTCCACGTCGATCGAACGTCAACAGAATAGCTTGCCTGCTCCGGTGACTGCTTCAGAGATTCCAGCTGGCCACCCAGCTCCTTCGACTGAGAAGACATGTGTACACATTACGACACCACAGGATTTATACGCTTACCGTCATCCAAATCTGTCTGGGCCAAATGGAGGCTACCCTGCAGATCGAGTCATTGATGGTCTACGAATTGACTCGCAGACGATCGTTGACACTTTCGCCTTGTACGTATCTATATTGAACCTACAATTGAGCTCTGTTGTACACATGGTTCACTAATGTCTAAAGGTTCTATGAGTACTACGCACCATTAATGCCAGTCATTGATCCTACGGTTTCACCCGATGGTAACTCACCTTTCCTTGGAGAGATGCTCCCAAGCTTATTTCGAAGACAGACTACACGAAATATCCTTTCGTCTTCTGGATGATTATCTCTATTGGATCAAGACGATATACCAAAGACGCTACTTTGCTCCACTCTCTCGCGCCGCGTGTGACTCAATTAGCCCTCGAAAGCCTCAAGGAACCAAAGGGTCGGACTGTCCTGGGTTTGATGTTACTGATAACTTGGCCATTTCCAACGGACGTCTCTAACAAAGACATTACATTCACCATCAGTGCAGCCTTGGTACACATTGCGATTCGGATGGGGCTTCACATGCCGCAATCCATCCAAGACTTTCATAGAACCAAGGTCGAAATATCCGACCGCCAGAGTTTCAAAAGGCCTGAAGTGTGGATTCATTGTCTTACTGTTTACCAAAGGTGAGTTTCGAGCAGACATCTCCGACTTGTGCGTCTCATCTAATGTGATTTAAGGGCATGCTGCATGTATGGAGCTGCTCCCTCTGCATGGGTTGGTTCGACATTCGATTTCCAATGGCGGCACGCACTCTCGGATCTGCTTAATCCAGCACTGTTATTTCGGTTCAAGCTTCAACGACTCGAGTCTCAAGCGAATGCGGCGATTACAGAAAATGGCTGCGACAAAGACTCTCCGGACCAAAAGCGCGCCTTTATTATAATACTAAAGATTTTTGACAGACAGATTAAGGATATGGAGAATGAGAATCCGTGGATCGACGGTAACGCACGCTCTTATTAAAAATCCCCTTGCGGTGCTAATATTCTGGCCAGATTTTCTTAGATTCTACGTCGTGATTACACGGCTTTACGTAATCGGACTTCACCTTCTCAGACCTGTGGAAGAGCTCGAGCCAATGGAGCTAATGGAAATCTACAAAGTCGCATGCACAACCATGACGCTTCTCCACAGGTGCGACAGTGCGAGGCATCTAATCTCAGTATGTCCAGACCATATCCATGTAGCCGTCATGGTTGCAGGTTGTGTCATTTTACGAATTTTGAAGAGTGAATTCGCCCAGTATGTGGACGAAAAGGACGGGAAAGCTGTTCTGCTTGACTGCATCAATGTGCTAAAGCAGATGTCGTGCGCAAACAACGATATGCCAGCACGGTATTCTCAGATTCTAGCTCAGCTTTGGACCAGTGACAAGGTCTTCAAAAATCCAGACGGATCGCCTTGTCTAAATCTCCGGACACGCAGCCGGTACGCAGTCAGCCTAGCGCTTGACTGTATATGGTGGTGGCGAGAGGAGTTTGGGGGCCAGCCCGGTGTGTATGCTAAGGGCGAAAGCTCGTCGGGACGTATGTCATAGTATTGCCCTTTTCTTTGGCTACCTCTGTCCTTACTAAAGTTTTCGCAGCACCCATTACGTCTCAACTCAATCCCAAACAATTTGACAATTTGTTCCGACCGGAAGAGCTCATGACGCTACCTTTTCTTGATGACCAGCTGTGGTTAGATATTGACTGGAGCTTCGACCCTAATTTTGCTGTACCAATAACTTCTACTCCCGTTGATCAAGCAGCTCAGTCATCGAGTAGGCCAAATGATTGGCCAAATGTACCACCAACCACGTATGGTTGAAGATTTTTATCCTGCCGGTTATCGTGCTTGAATACCCTACATTCACAGTCAAGATCGAAAATGGATAGAAGTGTTGACCCAAAGATTTTTTCATCATTCCTACTAACTTTGACTAAAGTACGTTCCATTCAAAACAACAATCGTGCATGCTGGTTCACTATATCATGATAAATCCAATCTGAAATTCTTGTGACTCTCATTGCTCCACTTCAATGGATCTCAGCTCAAGTTGTTGCCCAATCTCTCTTCTCCCTTCCCACGATGGTCTTCCTTAACTTCTCTTCGCCCCATCTGATTCTGCAAACCGTCTTTTTCGAATATAACAATTATCAATTGCACAGATCATTGTTGAAGGAATTCCTTGCGACGCTCGATTTACACGCAGCATGCAGACATGAACGATCATTTCTTGTTGTGGGCGACTTGGAGTGATTGATGCAAGATTGGTATGCTATCCAAGCCGTTTTGATGACTGCGAGATTCGCAGCTGCCCACGTTGGCCAATATTGTATTGTGTTCTTGGTCCTGCGGGCGTGTCTTGCTAACAGCACCCGACAGTCATCCTATCGTCCACGCTGGAAAGTCAATCTTGACTCCGGAGGGAAATGCTAGGAAGGTAGAAGTTCCGACGGAAAAGGCCCAAGAACATAGTGGTACAGCTCAGAATGAGCAGTGAGACGTGTCGGACAGAGGCATGAGCATTGGTCGCTTTTGGTGACGACTTCATTCATTTCGATGGCCGCTTGAAGTGTAGCGTTCAGGGACAACAATGGGCAGAGGATGATAGTCGGTGTATTTAGGAGCTCTCTCGTAGACTGTAATAGGGTGAAGGTTCGTTGGAGATGAGATATTCTCGAATTTGCCAGTCCGCATAGATTTGGTCATAGGAGTCTGGTGGTGTTTCCTTGAGTCTTTGAACATCTTGATATCTTTCTGACCGATCATGATTGCACTGAGTGTCTTCTTGAAGCTGCAAGACAGTTCTCGAGTTTGATGCCAGGGGTTTGATGTGGATAGGCTTGCTACTCAAGATTCGGCTGAGCATGGGGCATCTATAAGTAATCCACAACCCACCTCTCGAAAGCGGGACTTGATATCAAACTCAAAGTCCGAAACGAGCTTTAAGACCGGTAGCATGATATAATGTGCTATGATTCGGTAAAGTAAATCGAGACGATACTCGATATGTCAGAGACAATCAGACATGCAGGGATTGAGTGGACTGCGGAGATATTTTCGGGTTTCGGAGTTGAACGTGCTTACCGGGAATAGAAAAGCGCAAACCGTTCGGGCCGAGATGGTGCTTCGGTGTTAAGACATCGGCGCCGAGACGGCAGAATCTAAATTCTCACCATGTCCCCAATAAGCTTTGGCTGCTGAAAAGGTTCGCCGACTACCATCTTTTTGTCTTCCTACCTAAGTACAATGAAACTGGCCATGTATCGTCATCCCACCCCGCCCATATTAACTATTAGGTTGCCAGCCTCATAATTCCTGATTCTAATTATTCGATGATTATCGTTTCTTTCCCGAAGAGCTACCCATCATTCTGGAACCTTGGCACCATACTCAGCCCAAAACGCACATCTACTGCCTCTGCCTCCTTCCCACGTCCATGCATCTTGCACAGATATATCGTTCTTCAAACCAGGCTCCTCGTCTTCTGCCGCAGCCGGCGCTCCGCCTACAACATCAGCCAGAAACTCCACGCCTCCGGTCTCATTGAGATTCAGCATCTTGTATCCAGTGTCCTCAACAAACATTGGAAATGTACCATTATACGTTTGATTCGCTAGCTTGACTGATGCAGCAGGACCATCCGGATTGGCCGTTTCAGCTGAGATGCTGGGGTCATTGAAACGAATGAAATTGCCCCAGATGCGCTGCACAGCATAGGAGAACTCGGGTGCAATTATGTTAGAGAGCGGAACGATTAATCCCTCAGCAAATAGGTCCGCCCCGTGTTGAGCAGCGGGAACAGAGAACTGGTATTTGTAGCCTTTCATCTGGCTTTCACTTGTGTTCGTTGTCGATGAACCGATTCCTGAATATGCCTGCGCGAGCCAATATGACGGACACACAAAGGTAGTCTCAGCATAGAGGTTATCGGCTCTCTGCTGTTGTCCAGTGCCAAAGGAAGATTCATTCAACGCGTATGGAGGCGCGGTACCCGTTGTTGCAAAACGTGGATCCGATGGATCAACTGAAGCGTTGGTGCTTGGATAGTTTGCAAGGAGTGCACTGATATCAGATGAGTTGAACAGGGGCAATTGCAGACGAACCCAGTCCTCAAACGCAGACTCAGTAGTAATGTTCTGAATCGTAAAAAGAACTCCCTCATCTGCATTGCTGCCACTCAGTA
Source organism: Astrothelium macrocarpum (assembly GCA_021030915.1). Taxonomy (NCBI): domain Eukaryota; kingdom Fungi; phylum Ascomycota; class Dothideomycetes; order Trypetheliales; family Trypetheliaceae; genus Astrothelium; species Astrothelium macrocarpum. Next base: position 85,180 of record JAGEMR010000063.1, on the reverse strand, counting down.
CGCGCAAACCGTTCACTTTACCGGAAAGTAATTGGGTTGAAGGTCGTTGTGTAAGGAAAACCCCGTCGGTTACTGGAAGAAACGCCCATGTACCAAATGTTCCTGATGCGCTGACAGTGGTAGACGCGTTTTGCAGCACATCTGATGGGGCAGACACAAGGCAATCGAAGATGGTAGTTGAGGTATTTCCATAGGCGCGTCCAGGAAAGCAACCTGCTGCCAGAGCGAAAGCATAGTAAGCTTGTTCCGGTTGCCACCCATAATATGGATACTGCATGGGTAAATATGGAGATGATGCTATACCCTTGTCGTCATTAGTTTCAATCGTTCAGACGTGCGTGAGTGTATAGCAACGTACATTTTGGAAATACTGTGTTCCCTCAGAACCGCCGTAAGCCATGCTCTGGAGCATAACCGATCCACCTCCAGCAGATTCTCCAGCAATTGTGACCCTTCGTGGATCACCTCCGAAAAGATGTATGTATTTTTGTACCCATTCTAGAGCATAGTGTTGATCCAACAGCCCGGCGTTAACCGTTCCAAATGTATGAACCTCATCTCCAGACAGAAACCCAAATGCACCTAGTCTATATTGGATTACAACGCCTACAAAGCCATTACTATTGTTGCCCATCAAGGTAGAAACTTCCTGGTTTCCCTGTCCAGCTCCATAGCCGCCTCCATGGATCCATACGAAGACAGGCAGTTCACTGGCGTTTGAAGCAGCAAAGACACTGAGGAAAAGGCAGTCTTCGCTCCCTGTATTGTTATAGCCAGGAGCCAGCCCTCCTGCTGAAGGGCTCTGTGGGCATCGTTGAGGAAGTGCGGTGGCAGGGAGAGTTTTATTACGATTGGTAAGGGGTGCTTTGGGCGGCTGCCAGCGATTGGAACCAGAGGTGTCCTGAGCATACCGAATGCCAAGATACTCGTTCAGCTGCGTTGTAGCATTGTAGTAGCCTTGGTAAACTTCGTATCCAAGATCAACATGCAAGGACGGACCACTTTTGGCAATGGCAGCACCATATACAGTTGTTGCTAAATAGGCTAGGCCTGCAACAACCAAGTTTCGCAATGTCATTCTTTGAGGATAATCAATGAAAAGGAAATTCTGATCACCAAATCAAACAAAACTGCCTACCATAATGAAGACTGAGGCGGCCTGCACTTATGAGCTACAGCCTATGTTCGGGCTGGCTTGCCCCGCATGAAATCTTACTTCCATCATGATTTATCAGGACTGGGAGAGGCCTCTTTGGCTTGTAGTTGCAGAATTAAACCTACGTGCGATGATAGGACCTGCATTTTGTGTAGTTTATCCCAGAAGCCGGTGAGGGGAAAGGGAAAAGACTAGGACTGCGGGGGAAAGAAACAAAGTTTTTCCGGCACCTCGTTGGCTTCGTGCTTGGTTAGTGCTCGTCATAGGTCGTTAAGAAAGGTTTGTCAGCCGGTATAGCCGCAATATAGGCGGTGTGTTGTGGAGTTTTGGTCTCTCCGAGAGACCGCAAACCCAGGACGGAGCGTCAACCTTCCGATTTGTAAAGTGGGCAAATCTTAGACCCTACAGACTCGATTGAATACTTTATTTTAACCGCTTTTTTTTTTCTTTTTCTTTTTCTTTTCTTAACAATAAGACAAAGAATGTGGTTCTGCTTAAGATCATGGAGGTACTGCATGTGTTTAAGGTTTAGGTTGATCCTCTCACGGTCAATGTTAGACATGCCAAATTGTTGCCTTCTGAGATTGTCTCGTTAAACATTTCCCGAATGTCAAGAAAGACTGTTTACAGTTTTCAAAAGTCTGGGATTGTTTCAAAAGCATCTCAAAAGAACAGTATAGAGATATACCCTTACAGGAAAGATGATGCCCTCTCGGCGTTTGAAAGTGGTACAAGCAAATGAGCAAGCATCCGTCGACCTTGGACTGCACAATTAGCACCCAAACTGTTTCTGTAATAACTCAGGCAACAACACCTCATCCTGGAAAAATCATGCTCCACCATCTAGTTTCAACGCGTCGCTTTCCGCCAGCCTCGCCGTCTGCGACGTCGCGGTAGCTTTTCTTCTTCATCATGATATTCTGAATCACCATCAGAATCCTCAATGCTTACCGGAGCGGGCGTTTCCTCTTCCTCAGCGCCCGCCTCTACCTGCAACTCCTCCTGCTCCTCCTGCATCTCGTCCTGATGCTCAAAGACACTTCGCTCTGGCTCATGATCCTCCTCATCCACGTACGACCATCCTTTCCAGGGAGACGGGGTCATTGTTTGCCGCGTGACTGGTGCCGGAGATGGACTCTGTTCGAGTGTGAGTAGCCTACCTTTCCCTTTCCCTCGATCCTCTAGCTGTGCTGCCGAACTTGTACTCGGGTTTGGAGGAATGATGCCCACATTTACGCTCGGGGGCGGGCGGTTCTTGGGCTTACGTCCGGCACCAGGTCGAGCCCCCCCTGCATTAGATTTCCTCTTCACGAGTTTTCCATCTTTGTCCAGGCGCCATTTTTCCTTGCCTTTTGCTGACGTAGGAATTGTTCTGCTCATGCCAGATACAGCTGGGGCGTCTTCGGCTTCAGAAAAGAAGGTGGCACTGGCCCGCCATTTACCTTGTCCAGTGCCGCTGGGTTTCTTGTGTTTCTCGCCCTTTTCCCAAAAATGTTTGGTAATCGTTTTGGGATAGCCGTAGTTAAAGAAGAGCTCTTCGCCAACAGCAATGTCACGGCGAGCGTACATGCCAATGCGAGGTATAGAGTTACAGAGCATTGTTTGGGCATAACAGTTCATGGTGTCTTCTCGCTCAGAGTTGTTGACAAAGCGCATTTTGTTGCCGGCTTTGGTGCTATCAACTTCTTGCTCTATATTAGAAGAATCAGTCAGCTGTTCATTATTGTTTTTTTCCCCCATAACTGCTGGTGCTTGACACTCACCTTTATTCAAGGAGAAGAGGTAGTTTGTAGCAAGATGAGCATAAATCGCGCCCCGTCTGTCTGCTTCACTCTTGGTAATGACTTCTCCTTTATACTCCCCAATATATTCATGAGCCTTTACTGACTCGCCCATGTATAACCCAAAGCCCTGGACCTCGCTGTGTCCAAGCAGGGTCCTCTTTGGTAGATTACGCTGGATATGCACGTTTGCACATTTTCCCTTTGCAACTTCTTTGTTATACCTATTGACCGGGTCCAAAACCTCGGCGGCGCCACACGTTCCGCATAGATCTCCATCGCATTCGCGATTCAGACGGTAACAATCACAATTAGGGTTTTGAAAGCAGACTTTACCCTTCTGTGCACATTGGCAACCTCGAAACCTGCGCTCGCAGTTGATTGAACATGCGCATGTCTTCTCACATGTAATCTTCATTCGGAAACAGCGACACTGTTCTTCCTCACAACTTCCTTCATGACTGCACGGATAAAAGGGCTCTCGATCATGGATGAGGTGTGTATTTGATTTTTGAATCCAGTACGAGTGTCCTCGACGTGGTATGACAGTTCTGGCTGACGAAGTGTATTTCTTCTGAAGATGATCTTGTCGAGGCTGTACCTTAACTAATCTCTTAAAATTGATACGAGTGGCATCTTCTCCATCGACTGAAGCTTCTCCATTCGCCGAGTGCAACTCAGAATCGATAGGTTTGACTTCACTGCTGCTTCGAGGGCTCTCGCGGTATTCGCCATGGTAGTTGCAGTTGTGCAAATGACAAATGCGGCAAGCAACGTCGCGATATTGAAAATCATTCTTGGATGTGAATGCACTCTCCAAAGCGGAGGCGTCATTGATGTGTTGTGCCTCGGATTCTCTGCAAATGATCCGTTGCACGACGTGCCACAGACTGAATTTACAAATATCGAGAAACGAATGGCATGCCAGAGCAGCAGCTGCTAGTCTGCGATTAGAAGAAGGTGATAGTCTTGAAAGGACTGTTACCCATTTTCTGCTCGAACGATCAAAGTCGTCCTGGCACGATTTATCACGAGCTAGTACTGCCTGTTTTACACTCTCTGTAAGTAGAATGCTTTCAGATGGTGAGGGCTCAAGCAAAAAGCGCACGACATCATTGACACTACAGCCAAGTTCGGCAAGAAAACCTTGTATATACGGCTCGTACTTCTTTGATTGAGCGGTTCGTTCCAAATAAATGTGGCGGTCTTCGATAGAAACATTAAATTTGTCCTCCAATTCTTCGTGCAAAGTGGACTCGTCGGCATTTTCTCCCATGTAAGGCCAATACAAGAGCGTCTGGTCGTTCTCGGCTAGAACATTCTGTCTGAGACCCACATAACTTGTGTAATCCGGAATCGAGAGCTTTTCATGTTTGGGACGTGAGGGTTGCACACTCAGATACGTCCTGTTTGATTTGTGAGTCGTAGATTTGTCAAACATTACGTCTTGCGTCAAGGACATATTGCCCTTTTCACCGCCCTTCCCTGAAGAGCGGACAGAAACAGGCTTCATAGTTGCGAATGGAGAACTCGAGTGAACAAAAGCCTCATTCACCTTAGTCGGCCCTTTAGACAGGTCCAACACAGGCGCTACTACTGAAGAAGTCGTCGACTGATAGCACAGTCGAGCCCGATTTAGCCAAGACCGAACGAATTGCTCTTGATCGTCTTTCAATTCGTTCAAATATCCCTTCAGCAAGGTTTCGGCGGCCTCCAAGGTCAGGGGAACTTCAGCCAGCTCATCTGAAGTCATAGATGGTGTTGCAAATTGTGAGGCATCCTTGTCGGGTCCGCGAAAGCGCGTTAAATCTGAAGTGGCTTCGTCCAAGCGCATGGTCAATAGCTTTTCGCCAGGTTTCTCACTAGCGGGACGCTCTGGAATCTTGAATGTTGAGTTTTGTACGAGCGTATTCGTCTTTTCTTTCAATCCATTGGGATCGGCATTCTCACCAAGCTTAGGCGGAGAGCTCTCTCGCTGTGATCTTTCCAAGGTCTTGTCCTCCTCATCTGGATGTTGCTGGAAGATTGTAGACCAGTAATTTGAGTCATTTTGCCGGTCAGGCGAATATTTCGAAAACTTCGCGGGAGCCTCGTCCAGATCTCTTGAGTGCGAATGCGCTTCTGGTAATGACTGCATTACTTGATTGTTGGCCTTTCCAAGATCTAGATTAGAAGCCTGATTTGATTTAAGAGAGTTTCTTTGATTGGAATGAGGAGCGTTTTTGTGAATTTCTAGAGGATCTAGATTTGAAAGTCTTGGGCCTTTGGACTTGACGGGTTGGATAAGGGATTCGCCACTCGACCTTTTCCGTTTTCTGGGGACAGCTTCTCCATTTGAAGCAGCTGTATGAGCAAGCCTTATCGGGCCAAACCCATTAGGATTTTGATGAGAGGACTTTCGCGCCGCCATTGGTTTCCTTTGGCCATTAAGAGTTTCTTTGGCTCGGGCAACTTGGCGTTGGGAATCAGTAGCTACATTGACAGGCTCGGCATCATTTCCAGATGATAATAATTCAGAAACGGCTGGCGAAATCTCGGCTATCAGATTCTTCTTTTCTTTCCAGTAGTTTGGCTCATCCCGCGGACGCTGTCGCTGACGGGGAATCGTAAAGCTTCTGGCGGAATCCGAGATTGAAAGTGGGCTATTTCGAGGGCTATTTCGAGGCGTTGAGATACCCCTCGGTTCCTGAACTCCATTGCTAATGGATCTTGCCATTTGTCGATTCGTGTCATAAGCGGTGCCTACGCGTCTGGTTAGCCTCGGGTCACTTTGTGTAAATACCATGGTCCAATGTCATACGATTTTCGGCTGGATTAGACTTTGAATTGGCGTGATCATGTTTGCTTAAAGCTAGTGCACAGCCATCGTCATCGTCAGACAGAACAATCACGGGCTCCTTTTGTCTTCGAGCAGGCGCATGGGGCCGCCGGCGGAGAGCACGCTGGTCTTATAAAATCAAAGTCAGCAAGGATCCCTACAACATATCCATAGTTACAGCATAATGATAATGGACATTCGCAGGTAGCGCTCACCTCTGTCAGAGTCGCTTACTGTGAGATCCACGAATTCACTCATTTCGCTAGACTAGTAGAATTCGTCTCAGGGAAATCACGTGAAATTCCTGGCGCCTGGAGTTGCCCAATGCTTCTCGCAAGGGATGGCCTTTCATACCTCGCCAACAAATGCGTACAGCGAGGGTTTCATCACTGTGTATCCAATCGGTGATAAAGAAGACTTTGCCTTTGTCTTAGTCGTGTCGGCGCATTGAGATTTGAGCAGTTAGCGTTCCCGAGCAAAGTCTTTCCTAGTAAAGTTGAATTGGAACAGTCAAATAATTTACCGTCTTTGGCTGATAAAATCGAAAATTGGAAAAGCAGGCGCGAGAGATTAGTGGACCAAAGTGGTTTACCGTAGGTGGTTTACCGTTGGTGGTTTACTGGTGGTCATGCGGGAACGTGTGAGTCTTAATGCGGGCAACATATCATTGCGCTGAAATTTTGGGTAACCAATGGCCTACGCTTAGAAGATGGCTCTTACATTTTCGTCGGCTTGTGAATTGCAAAAATATGTTGTGGAGGCTGCTGGTGAGTTTGACTCTGCAGAAGTGTTTCTGTTGGACTATCTGCGTCCATGCGGCACATAATTGCACGTGTACAAAGCAAACACAACACAGACTTACTCTGCCAGTACGCTTTGTCTTTGGACTCAGCCGATATGCATATTCGCGATACGTGCAAGTTTGCATGGAAGAATGCATTGAATTATCTGGAGGTACAATCTAACGCCAATCATGATTCCAGCCGATGTCAAGCCTGGACTCATCGGTCCGTGAGTTCGCTTTGTATCACTATGATACACCATCGATCGTGCAAATCGCTTCTTTGAAAATAAAGATGCCTATACCACCACTATCAGATGTCTAGAATTTCTGGAATGCTTTCACTGCTTTTCCTGTTCGAGGAAGGACGCGAAGGACATTGAACCGAACCTATTCTCATCATAAGCCCTGAACCACCCTGATAGGTGAGACGCTGGATTGTTCTTGGAATATCCTACCGTTTTGCTCAAAGGCCTGCATTGTCCAACGGTGACTTGATCACCCTCTTCGACACGGAATGCGGGGCTCACGTGCGCTGCAAGATTCTTATGCCGCTTCTCGTACCGCGCATATTTGGGGACGAAATGAAGATATTCGCGACGGATCACGAGAGTGCGGTGCATTTTTGTAGAGACGACGGTGCCGGTGAGGATACGACCACGAATAGACACAAGACCCGTAAACGGGCATTTTTTATCTATTTGATCACAATTTGGTCAGCGTCGAAATTTGTAGGAGACACGCAGAATTGATCCAGATCATGCGTGAAAACCAATGGCGTCAGAAAGTGCTGTGTGGTCATTCTTGTAGCCACTTCCGGCCTCTGATTCTAAGCAAGAGACCACAGAATGCCTTGAAAGCCACGTACCTATGTAGTGACCCTCGATTGCATTCTTTGGCGTCCTGAAGCCCAGTCCAACATCCTTGAACCATCTCCTCCCACCCTTTCCCTTCCGTTTGCTCTTTCCCGACTGAGCTTTGGAGTTTAGGAAAATATGTGGCTGCTTCTGGAATGCGCGTTCCGACTGAACTGTAAGCTCTGTTGCCATGATTGTCGATGTGGACGATTGTGATGCCAGCCGGCGTTGAGGTGGTGCTGTGGTTCTGAGCGCTGGCTTGCAAAATCGATGTGCGAAGGGACAAGCTCGGCCAACAGGTTTTGCCGAGCCGACGCGGATTCAGCAGGCACGAGCCAGCTGGAAGCTTTCACACTAGTACCAAACCGGGGTAAACAATAACACCGCTACCCGTCCCCACCAGGCGCTCCGTCTCAACCGTTATTACTAACCTCTGGAGCCTTCTCACAGCCCTTGCGCTTTCATGGCGGAATTGCAGCCAAAGCCCAACATGGCGTCACTGGATATGACTATCCCCACTACCAACAGGTCGCCTGCAAAGGCCAAGAAGAGCACCAAGTCTCGTAGCAAGAGTATTGGACCTGGTGGTGCAGATGCATCGAGGGAGGAGACAGATGGCGCACATCGTCGCAAGGTATTGAGCATCGTATCCTACAAAAGTCTCCTATACAATTAAATTGCTGAAGTGCTGCGGTTTCAGTCTGCTTTTATCCCGCAATCTATCCTCCCCTCGAAAGAAGACGAGCAGAAACGCCGCGAGGCGCGACGCAAATCACTCGCTAATCGTCGCGTTTCTTTTGCTCCTGAAGCTACACTTCACACCTGGGACGTCATTGAATACATGCGAGATGCAACCACATCAAGCGCGTCGTCCGAAGTCACTCGGCGCGCATCTAACGTAACGAGCGCTAAAGACAGTGGGTCACCGGCAAAAAGACCACAGCTGCACGATTATGGAGCATCCGATTCTGAGCCGCCCAGCACGCCTCCTGAGCAAGCGACGGAAATGCCTGCAGCGATGACAAGCCCGGCGCATCAAAGGAACTTGCATCAGAAAAAAAGGCGGAGAAGAAGCTCTGGCATCCCACCAATGAATTTCAACAATCCCGACGATGTTTATTCTTCAAGCCCCATAAGTGGTGAATCTGCCGTTGGATCTTCGCCTTTTGCCGGCAGTGCGGATCAAGAGGGGAGTGATGACGGCAATAGCACAGCAATGAGCCTGGTGACAGACGCTAGCGAAGTAACAACTACAAGCCGAATGAGTGGATCCAGTGACAATAGCAATGATTCAGCAGGGTCTTCTGCGCGCCTGGACGCAGCGCTCAAGCAAGCAGCTGAAGTTGCAGGCACGCAAGTAATTGAAGCTGACGAAAGCGGAGATGTAAGCATGGATATAGCCGAGGATTCAGTTACAGACGCATTTCATCCATGGCTGGACGCGCGACAGACGCAACTGCGAGCGGGGGAAAGCCCAGTAAAGCATGGCGCGAGAGTTGCGCCTGCTACAGAGAAGAACAAGGAGAACATGAATCCTTTTAGTCCAGCATTCAAGGCTGGAGTCAACGCTTCACCACAAGTTCGTGACAATGGGCGTGAAGAATCAAATGACGATATGAGCATGGATATCACTCAGGCTGTAGGAGAGATCCTCCCAAGGAGAAAGCAAGTGCGAGAAGGTCGTTCTGATCGAGATGACGCGACGATGGATCTTACCATTGCAGTAGGACATGTACAGTCAAATGTCTCTATCCAAGCTACACAATGCGATTCCGGTCCAAAAAGGAGAAGAACCTTGAGCTCTGGGTCTCCAGTCAAAATTTCCAAGGAACCTCAGATGAGTCCTCTGTCCCGGAGGGCCAGTAGTGCTGCAAAAATCGATCGAAGACGGAGCTCTAGCGCCAGATCTAGTTTGGATAGTGAAGCCATGGAATTCACCACAGCAATTGGAGGCATACAGACTAGTTTCATGAGACCTTCTGGAAGTCGTCGTACAAGTGCAGTAACGCGCCGAAGTTCGGCTAATGTTTCTGTTCTTAATGACGATGAGCCAATGGATTTGACCATGGCTGTTGGCAAAATCCAAAGCAACCCTGACACTGTTCCAGACGAAGATCGATCACTCAACAGCAACGAAGAACTCAGCATGGAGCTCACAACAGTCATTGGTGGCATCCAAGCAATACAGAGGCAGGCGCAAGAAGGATTCCAAACGCCTACAACGGAGATGCCTCCAGAGGTGGGCGCAGTTGCAACCACGCCAAAAGACCAAACTCGTTTCAAAGATGTGGGGGACCTTACACCCAAGAAACTGACTCCCATCTTAGAGAAGCAAGCCAATGAGTTGGAGACAAAAACGCCACCCAAAAGACCAAGGAAATCGCCTCGCAACAGCGTTGGAAGATCAGCGATCCGCCCTGCTGAAAGTCCTATAGTAATGCAGCCTCCTGTCGACGAGCCTACCGCACCAGCAACTCCTGAGACTCACGATCATGCACTCGAAGATGAGAAAGAAAATGAACCCCCATCCCCATCCCCTCAGAAATCGCGAATAACCAGCTCTGCAAGAAAGGCGTCTGTAACTCCAGAGAAATATCCGTCAGTCAAAGAAACGAAGGGTCTCAGTGAATCAATGAGACTGCTCTCCACTCCAAGAAAAGAAGTTAGCCAATCTCCAGTCAAGCGTTTAGCGAATACAACGCCTAAAAAACCAGTGACGTCAAAAGTTCAGTCACCGCTTAGAAAAACTTTGACACCACTCAAGAGGCCAACTATGACAAATGACGCATCTCCAAGGAAGAGATCCCAAACAAACAAGTCATTCACGTCGCCTGGTAATCAAAGGAGAAGGACGGACGAAAAAACGGTCGATGTTGAGGGAACAAGAGAGTCCGAACCCTCATCACCTGAATATATCCAACTTCAAGACTTTCTGAACATGACATCAATCCGCTTCATGGAGCTGACAACGACCAAACGACGACACACCGCAGTGCCATCTGCTGTTGAGGGCATTGAGCTCCATGAAAAACGAAGCAATGCTCAGCAGAGCCTGGAGTCCCGTGTCGTTGTAGGCGCCTGTGTCGTTCCCACTCTGGAGATGTTTCAACATGCGTGCCGAGAGTTAAAACGGTATATCGCGAGTGGGCATGACGTCGTCGATCAAATTGCGGTAGAAGTGGTGGACAGCCGGCCAGCACTGTTCAGTGAATATGCCAGCGCGTCAAGGGGCCAGAGGGCAATAATAGACAAACAGCTTGTCAATGTGAAGACTAATGCGCGGTTGTTGAGCAAAGCGATGTGGTACGAATGGCGAAGCCAGCTTCTGAAGGGGTTGAGGCAAGGGCTGGAAGGGATCTCTGAAGGCTTGGACGAAGATGCGAAACAGCTTGCGCGGAGAGAGAGAATGATGGAAAAGGTATTGCCTGGCTTGCATGCAAGGAAAGAAGAGATGCTGGCAGAGAAGCACATCCTAGAAGAGCAGGCCAGAGAGCTTGACGGAAGCAATAAGGAAGAACTCAGTCAAGCGAGAGAAAGTTTGATAGGGATCGAAATGGAGATTAAAGAGAAGAAGAAGATGCTAGAACGTTTCCAACAGGACATACAGGAGAAACAAGAGGCTATCGAGATGGCTCAAGAACGGAGAACAGAAATGATAGGTGAGATTCAGGAAGCTGAGAGGGTAAGAGAAGAATACCGCGGCTGGTCTACCGTAGAAGTACGAGATTTAGAAGGTATAGAACATACATTCCACTACCGACGACATTGTTGACGACATGGTTGCTGATTATGGGACAGAATCTGTTGAAGCGCTTGAGACAAGATACGGTTGGTCAATCACCTCAGCCTCTGGCATGAATATAGCAATGGTCTACCGCAACGACATTCAGCTTTTTTTTGATCTCGCATCATTCCAGCTTGACGGTTCTTCTCGTGCTACAAAACGAGACAACTCGCCGATCCGGCTTGCTTACATTGGAGACACTTATGAGTATCGATCGAAGCCACTCGTGACCGAAAAGCGTTTCTTCTTACAAATCATGCAAGCTCATCTCCAATGTTTCATCCAAGGCCAGACCCGCGTTAAGGACCTTTTAGGTTTTGTTGCAGATGGATGGGAGAAGGCTTGTGCAGTCTCCAAGGCGTTCAAGAGTTTGGAAGCAGAATTCATTACAGAGGCCTCGATCGTAAGTGATGAGAAAATGGAAGTCCAATCTATACTGCTGCTGTCAAAGTTGGAAACCAAGATCATGATTTGCTTTCAGATTGGCGCGGGGGTTCGCGAAGGGAGACTTGACGCCTATGTCACGCCAATAGCGAAAGTTGCATACGGAGAAAAGTATAACGAATCAAAGATGGCAGAGTTCTTGGCAAGCAAGGTCGGGCATGATCTCCAGGGTTGGTCAGATGCTGTAGAGGAGCTTAAAAAGCTATTGATCGCCAAGGGGAAAAAAGGGAGGACCCATCTCAATGCTTAGTTCAGTCTTGAAACCTTGGATAGGAACGAAATGGAAAGAGCAGAAAATCTTGAAGATTATAATCCAGTGGTGATTCGATGGGGATTTGCTGTTGACCGGTATCTCGGGAGACGTATCAGGAGCGGTAGGGAGCTCATAGGATGTGTAATGGGGTCCACCTACAGAAGCGGGAAACTGAGATTGGGTCACCAGTCGCGAGAAGTTTCAGATAAGGTAAGGAAGGGAATTAGAGCAGCTTCAGCTGGCTATAGACGAAACATACGTCCGCTTAAGACCACACACACGGGAGACGAGATGTAGATGGATGAATCGAGTGGTTGTGCTTGAATCATACTTGTGGAGATATCAGGGCTGACTGGAGCAGGATAGTATACATCCTTGTCTATAATTATGACAGCTGCATGAATCATGGGTCATGCTACCGAAATGCGAGATAGTGATCAAGAGTGGGAACGGTCTCATACTGAAACAGGGCGGTATATCCACACTGTATTTGAAAATCTTGATGCTCTCGAAGGTCTGCCTGCCTATTGGCTTGGAAAAGAATTTACATCGCGTTGTCATCACGTTTGTCGATATCTTCGTAACCGTTTCCGTTCATAATCGTCTCTACTCGGCCGATGAGGCTGAAGCGGACAGAGATGGAAGTGCATTTACGAAGAACAGATCTGTCGGTTCAAAGATCGGTAACCAATACCGGGCTTTGAGTACTCACCACATGCAAAAGAATGGCTCGTGCTGCTTTGTTGCTTTTCCCTCAAAGTTTAGGTGAGCTGAGCCTTCTCGAAAATCTTCGTCGTAAGGCAATAGCAATACGAGCATGACGTTGAAACCCACACCTTTGTCCACCGGTACACACCATGTACTCTGACGATACAGTGTTGTTCATATTTCAATCTAGTGACCCCATCCTTCTGGGAAGCACACTGGAAAGCAGCACTTTTGACGAACACTGGAGTCTTGACTAGAATAAGGTCAGAATGGATATGAACAGCCCGCCTGTTCTCTTCAGAAACACGCAAACGACGTGGGAAATCTCTGCAGACTCGGCTTTTGCCTTGGCTCCGTATGCAGCTGTGGTTTCATGTACACACAATCCAATCATACGTAAAGTTGACCATTTTGTGACGAATGGCATATGCTAATTCTGCAAAGCTACTGGTTAACTACTTTCTCGCTGTACTCAACCGACAGTGTCCTGATCGAAAGGCCAACGTGAAGCCACCGCATTCACCGCCACCAACTCTAGAACCTGTTGGGGCCCTGATAACTTTCCGGGTTTGGAATAAATACACTTGCTTTCCCGAGCAATTTTGGTGAGTGGAAGAAATTTCAGACTACGCTCTCTTTTGGCCGATGCACCTATGGCGAGCAAGATTTCTTGCTATCAACACGTCAATGGTTCTATGGTTGATGAAAGCGTTTTTCCGCGGCCGAATATGCCGTGCAGTCCACTCAATTCCACAAATGCAGTTGCACTCTGTTGTCTTACGGGTCATATCTGCTATTCCGATCAGCTTTGCTGGTTTCCTCCGAAATATCTCCCGGGGCAAACGGGTTGGTACGTCGCTGGCTGTACTGACTCAAGCTGGGGTCCCGATTGTCCCAACCACTGTGGTATGTCTCGATCAGTATTAACCAGTCTTTGCGCAGTTACTCGACATGGCTTAACAATAACGATTGCATAATAGGAAACTATGGACATACCGACGTTTGGTACAACAAAACATCACAAAATTGGCAATGCTGTTCCGACGATTTGCAAGGAAACCCGAATTGCGAAAATCCATCCTCAGAATCATTTTTGGCTGGTGATCCGGATGTGCTTTATGTAACGTACAGTATACCTGTAAACGCTAGTGATCTCCCGGCTTGGGAGTTGTCTTCAACTCCAGTAGCGCAGGTTGTTACCAGCGTGTCTACCAGTCCTGCGCCTGCCGACGCATCTCCCACAAGCAGCAGCATCCCAAAAGGGCCCCCGGCTTCCTTAAGCGGCCTCCCTACACATAGATCAGCAGGAGTTGGAGTCGCTGCTGGAGTCGCTGGGCTTCTGATTGGAGCTGGTGGTCTCTGGTGCCTAATGCGAAGACGATACCAGAAGCTGTCGCGTCTGGGTTTACCAGGAACACCAGGAAGACAATCCTCCGGAACGGCTATTGCGGATCCGGATAATCGTCGGAATGTAGCAGTTGAGCTGCCTCAGGACGAGAATCGGGGTATTGGTTTTGTATCAATGGGTAACAGAACTTTCGTCGTAGAGCTAGAAAACAGTCAGAGGCCAGCGGAAATGTCTATCACATGATTATGTACGTTGAAATTTAGAGAGGCAGGACCTCAATTATTAGTTTTCGTAGAAATGGAAGCACTTAATTCATCATTTCTTTTGAACAGGCGTAAAGATTCTAATGACAAAATCCTTTCTTCAAAAAGCGATTGAAGGAGTTCTCTCTGGCCGGATGGCATTTCGTTGTTGTCTTCGAGAGTAAGATTGCTTTTAAAGGACGAGTCCATGGAGGTGCTACGAAAAAGGGATGTCCCAGAATGGAACATCTGCCCATCGACACTCTTCATGTCTGAGAGATAGAAATTATTCGTGAAAGAGCAATTCTTCTGTAAAATAGGTAGAGAGTTTAAAATCTTCTTACGTCATCCACTCCAATTCCCTCCAAATTTCGACCTTTGGGACCATTGGTACTATTACAAACAGGATGGAATCCATGCAATCGGAGGAAAGGTGGCAGGGAGAAAATGGAGCCGCAAGCCCACGCGCGGCTAAGGAAAAGAGCAGTCAGTAACATTTCGGATGAAATTTGTACGGTTAAATCATCAACGCATTCCCTCTTTCGTCTGCTACTCTACACCAACTTTTCTACTCTCCTTTCTTCCTTCCGTGTTTCCTATCCCTGTTACTATCGAATTCTCCTTTTTTCCGTATTTGTCCCCATGATGAAATACTTCACATTTGGTTTTTTTGTTCTTTTTTGTTCTTTTCCTTTTTTTTTTAAAAAAAAGAGAAAGTAACATTTTCTATTAGGAATCCAGCGCTTCAATAACTTGTTACCACGCAAGCTTATTGGTAGCACCAGTACAGCAATGGAAATTTTATCCATCAACCCTATCATTTTCTTGCTTTTTCTCCTGGTCTGTGTGGATGCGCGACATGTCAATGATAGAGAATCCCTCAAGTAAGTTCCATCTATAATTAAAACTCTTGACCAGAACTTTGACGGGGAGAAGGCAGAAGCAAATCAAGGATATATGCAAGCACATAATTTTCATTATCAGGATATAGAGTATCTTATCCCTCTTACTGCCCGACCCCTCATCTCTCGTCTCATCTGACCATCTAACATTTCTATCAGTTTCAGGCCTAGAAGACGTCATCTTTCGCCAGCTATCCGAGCAAATCTTACCAAGAGGAGCCAAACTTCGTTTCCAATCAATGACTGTCCGCAGCCCAGCCATCCAGGGTACGTGAGATTTGTAAGATCGTACTGTGTGGATGTAATGGGAATAGGGCGAGCGTTTATACTGACTTGTGGAGATCTCGACCGAACGCTAGAAAAAGAATTCAGGGGAGATTGTCTGCCCGGGTATGTATGCGACGACGTAATAGGCGGATTAAACAGTGATTATTCTGTAATGGCTTCATGTGAGAGCTATTCGATCCACCCAGTCGGGGGTGGTCATGTATCTTATAATCTTAGCCATATTGGATAGCAGTTGTTGGAGAGAAGCGGTAGGTTTGCGCTTTCTTGCCCCGCACATGTGACGGAAACTATCCACAATGTCGGGTTTCCTCATTTTCAGCTTCGTCTCTTTGATCAGTCTCGATGTATTTGATTGTCTAGAATTGCATATGTACCCAGTCTGCTCAGCTCATGTACCATATGTAAAATTTCTTTTGGCCCATAATATTTTTCAATGCAACCTTGACGCAATCACGAGCCCCCAGAAAATTTGCAGCGGTAGACACACTAATGATAGCATAAATTTATGCTCGAATCTGACATAATTGTACCATGAACAAAGCCTTGTCTACAAGTCGTGAGCTGGTGTCTGATTCTACTAGAGGACATGTCAAGCACAAGATATGTTAAAGTAAGCCAAATAATCACAACCACCAGTGGATGCAGTAAGAAATGTCACCCGCGACCACGAAAGATGTAGCTTGCCGCAGGCCTAGTCGGGACGACCCCATGCCATTCTAAACAAACATAAATTTTACATGATCCGCCAAGAATCTATTGAAGAATAGGTTCTAATGAACTTTGTGTTTGTTGTTGTTGAGGGTCTCCAGACGAGGCCTGCAGCGAATATATCTTTCGCGGTTGCGGGTGACATTTCTCATTGCATCCACAGGTGCGACCAGAATTCCGATTAGAGTAGTAAGAGCGAGCGGCGGAGGTTTTCCTCTAGATCGTTCACCCTATCTTTCTTGAAATACAATTAAATATTCGTTTTTTCGGGAGTTATTAAGCTAATATTGATCAATAGAATTTTCGCAAAGCCAGTCCCGAGCAATCTGCCAAGGAAAAAGGGAATGGAGAATGAAACTTTCCGACTGAAAAGCCTTTTTCCCATCATTTACCGACTATGGGATGTGACGTCCGTGAATGAGGAGGTCTGAATCTTTGCTAAAGAAAAAGATTTTTGGATGTTCAGATGCTCGGATGCCACATCTGTCCAGGAGAGCTGGAAGCGCACAATCGTCCTGATAAATTGAAAGGAATTATCGAAGAATCAAGGCAAGCGCCCCAGGACGTATATCGGTCAGGGTATCCGCTGTTGTCGACGGATGGCAAGTCGGCGAAGAATGTTTCTGCGTACACTAGGATGCTTTCCATCATAGATGATACTTGTTCGGTCTGGAAGTAAAATAGTGCCAATATCAGAGCACCCTATGATTGCCTTTGAGCCCTGACCTTTTGTCCAAGGCTCGCTATTCAGAGTCTTTAGAAAGAACTCGAGAATGGTGTCGAAGCCGTGACATCGTTCTTGGAGAGCAAAATGGTGGCGATGAATCCGTGGGGGAGTAATGAGCCCAGCCCACAGAAAGCGTCCCTTCCCATGTAGCGGATTGTTATCTTCGCTTTCTTGTTGGAAGAAAGATTCCGGTGTCCACGATGCTTTCGGGTTTACCTGAGAACAGATGACGACATTCCATTTGATCTTTTCGTCGACGTTCTTGAAGATTCCGACCTACACGCCTTGTTAGTGCTCATTCGAAACATGAGAACATCCACTTGCAGTGACACGTTTTCGAAACCGCAGAATAGCTATTGTATAAGGTTCATTGCCTCCACTGATACCGTATACAAATTCGAAACGAGAATTTGTGCAATCTTCTTGAATTTTGTGGGCTTCTTCTGGCCAACACTTTTCAAGAACGGCTGTAATGACGTGCTTGATTAGTTCGCGTAAGTGTGCAGGCCAATCCCTCATGTGCCTTGGCGCAGAAACATCTACTGGCACTATATTAAGGTAGTCCGATGAATCCTCTTGACATAATCGGAGGCTTTTAATCACAAATGCAAGGAGACCATCTGCGTTCAGTGGTTCACCCTGCTGTGCTTTTTCCTGAGTGATTTTCTTCCATGCAGTATTGGGTGGTGTTGACTTGTTCGAGTGATGACCAGTCTCTGATGATCTTGGGCCTTTTTGATGATCCAAAACATCCGTAGTAGATGTACGATGCTCATTTGTTGCATTGCCATGAAGAAATTGCTGTGATTCGGTCGCCTTGGCCAGCTTATCGTTGATTTCACTCAAAACGGAGTCATAACCCCGGATACCAGTAGCACCACCAGTGATATCTGAGGGCACATCAACGAGGGAACTAAATTCCTCCTCAGTGTACCGATCTTGTACAAGATCCGCTCTGATATAACATGAGCCGCGCACGTGTGATTTTCTAGGCAATTGCACGTTGGAATGGTCTTCCGCTGGGCGTTTACGAGTGTTTGAGACTACCGAGACTGGGATGTTGGACAGAAAGAGGTCCGATGTATAGCGCGGCTGTTGCATTCCTTCATTCGCGGACTCATGACTTATCTGGACAGAATTGACACGAGTGAGTGGAAAGAAGGGACTTGGCTGGTCCTGATGTTCATGTAACACTGAGTGTAGACCTTTCCCATGAATTGGTGCTTCCCAAGTAAGAGGCAAAAAGAAATTCTCTCTGCCCATCTTTTGGGAGTTTTCCATCTTTATGGGGTTTAGGGAAATGATTTTAGAGGCGAGAAGTGAAGCCTCGAGCATTCGACAAGCTATACAACTGGCCGATAGACAGCAAGTGATCTTATTGATGCAACTGTAGAGCACTGGTCAGATTCACGTGGTTGGTGTGGAATCCTTGTCTGAACACTCGCGTGAGGTAAATCGGGATGAATTAGAGCTGATAATATGGGGCCGTGCTCGCTGGAGTGTTACAAGGGATGACCTCTTTGCTCGGATTTTACGCAGAGGTATCTGGCATGACTTCGCTGACAATATCTGTGCGGCTAAACTCGTGTCGACGCGATGGGAGAGCAGGATGTAAAGCAAAGTGGATAAAAGCAAAAGTGGACCATGCTCCGACTGCGTTGTGAAGCTAAATTTTAGGACGAGTTATGAGTAAGTGAAACATGGCGTTAACCCAGAGAAGATTCTCAACCAGTCTTGTCCCATTTTATTTCTCAGTTCTGAGAACCATAACTATCCGCTGTAAGGATGGATTATTCGGCCAGAAAGGCAATGAATTACATACACGTAAAGGAGACCCCCAATGAAATATCGAAGGCCGAAAGACTTTATTTTCAGTGCTGCTGATGGCGGAGACACTTCATTAATCTATCAAGTGTTTAGAGATGCCAATTAAACAATAATGAAATGATTGGGTTTCGGCTTTTCATACCCAAACTATAGAAACGTTCCCTGAAACTTATCTGGATATGATCTTGACTTCAATTCTGGGTTTCCGTCGAAAGCCAGCGAATGTCTGGAGTGAGGACGTACTGACATTTGACCGTTCGTTGGGATTGCATCCTTTGTTATAAAGTGTTAATCGATATCTATTAAGCTCGAAAAGGCGTTTGAACGATGTCTAACGTCATCCCCAGGAACGGACTAGACCAGCTATGGTGAGGCAGGTTGCACAGATCAGGCCCCGATGGCTACAACGTCCTGGAGATTTGCAGGGAGAGGAAATCATGCTAACTAGTAAGACATGTTCGTCACACTTGCGTCAGCACTTGCATTTGGGCGGATTGATCTCCTATTGAGGACTGGGCCCCTCCTGTTGGAGCTTTGCTGGTCTCGTTGTGAAAGGTATGGATGTAGCTTCCCCAGTCAAGCCAATATCACGCATATATCAAGGTTTACCTTGCATGAGATATGTTTTCTTCAGGGGGATGGGAGATGGGGTATGCGCTTTTTGGTTTTTTGCCCGTTGTAACTGTTCTCATGGTCAGTCACATGCATAGCATCGCGGCTTCGTAGTTCAATCTCATACCACGTTGGAAGAGCTCATAACCACAAACGATCAAAATGGGCAAGGCAACTAGAACAGCGGTAATCCTTCATCAGAGCACCCAATCTTTAGCGTTTCAAGGACCATTTGTAATATGGAGAGGGGCTCTTACCGTCTCGATGCTCCTTTATATTTTTCAGGCAACTTTCCTGTCCTAGCCACGTCTTCCGTCGCTCTCTTGCCGGCTTCGATATCACCTGGTCCTGGAGATAAAGTGGGAAGGAAAGAAGATGAGGTATTTGTAGGCTTCGGACTTGTGTGCTCTGTACTTGCAGGATTTTTGCCGGGGACTGTGGCATCTATCTGCTGTTCGTTGGTAGTCGCGGATTTGCGAGGGTCAGATACAGTAGTCGATCTGAAGGGTAGGGGCTTAGGAATTGCTGAGGTGGCCGTCTTGGGGGATTTTGGAGAGACAGGTTGCGATCTTCGCCGAGCGAGCGAAAGTGATGCGTGTATGTTTCGATGGCCATGTTTGAGGGCCACGGAAACTCTATACAGGTCACAGGGCTCTCTCAAGCATGGAAGCATAAGTGATAGTCTCATGGTACTGGTGGTGACAAAGGATGACAACATTTACTTGACAAGGTGTCTAAGATACACCGCCCCGCTAGTGATCTGCGGTCGGAGAACGTCAAGCCGCATGTGTCCCGCATCCCGCCACCTCAGCTTACTTCAATCTCGCCACTGCTGCTCAACCGCTTCTCTCCACTTGCTCAACTTGCTTCCTCATCAGCAAGAAGCATTTCTTCATCAACACCATGCCATCCTACCCCCCGCCTCCCTACCCAGGCGATCGTGACAGCCTTGAATCTGACGATCGCCGTCCTAGACGTCCGCGAGGCTCACCCTACCGTGATAGTGCGCCTCCTCCATCAGCAGGTCCAGAAATCCCTCCTCCTCCAATCGGGCCCTATGCTAAGCCAAAGAAAGGCTACGACGCCAGAGTTCCCACGTTTAACGACCAACGCTCGTATCTGAACGCTGAAGCGCCAGACCTCGAGCGCAAGACCTCACCCCACCAACGCGATTTCCGTGCCAAACGTGATGGCTACGAGTCCGATGAGGGTGATATGCTCCGTCGCTCAAAGCGGGGCGATGATGATTCAGCTCGTCCACGCCGACCCAAGCCTGACGCTTACCAACCCGAAGAACGTGATCCCCGCGATATCGAGCCCAACGCACCTCGTCGTGACGCTCGTCGCGAAGGGCCCCGTGATGGAGCCCCTCGGGAAGGACCTCGTGTAAGGCCCCCGCCGCCAGGACAAACTCGTGGAAGCTACTATGATGAAGATCAACCCACGGAAGCGCCCATCCCCCGTCGTCGCCACACAGAACGCCCACCGCCTCGTTCAAAGTACTACGATGACGACGACGATGACGATGGTGGCGATGATGCATACGATAGACGACGGCGAGCGCCGCCTCCTAGACGTCGTAGCGCGAATGATGATTACGATGACGACGGCTACGAACGCGGCTACCGCTCTGATGGCCGACATGCAGGCAGGCGCAGGGGAGACGAGGCCAGAGAAGATCGTGGATACCGGTCACATGGTGAAGAAGGCAGACGGGGAGGGAGACGAAGGGGATCCGACGACTATGATAACGACTATGAACGTGGAGACAACCGTCGGCGAAGCGACCACGGACGAAGCGATTATAAGCGGGAGAAGAGTCGAGACAGGGAACGAGACAGAGATCGAGACAGAGATAGGAGGTATCGTAGCAAATATGACGACAATGATGATTCGTATGAAGACAGACGGAAAAGGGAGAAGGGGAGGAAGGATAAGGACAAAAGAAAATGGAATGAGAAGATGAACAAGGATGACTTTGGTCGCTATGTCAAGACCGGTCAGAAACATTATGAGCAGTGGGCGCCGATACTATTGCCCGTGGCAAAGAATCTAGCGAAGACTTACATGGATTCGAGGCGCTGAGGATGTGTGGCGAAGGGCTTATGATGGACTGGGAGAATCGAGACTGTTGGAGGACTTTCAACCGGCATAATTAGCTCTACTCAATCAGACTGCTTTTGGCTCGCTGATGGTTGTTGTGGGTTGGTACTTTTCTTCTCTTTTTGGTGACTTTTTACGAATAATGACATTTCTTGATACCATGGAAAAGTAAAAGAAAATCATTGAAAGTTTCCTTCCTTGCTTGACTTTTGTTTCCCGATTATTCAAGCGACAGGTAGATGCAATAGTCAAAGCACACGGCACATCGAGCACCTGAAAAACTTCTTTCCACAGTCATCGTAATTACGAGCAAATTTTTGTCAAGGATACAGGAATTGTTCGCAGTTTCAATCGTCGATTGTTCACTATCTTGATCCATTGGTATGTTCCTCTCGGCGGAGTAACAGTAGCTAGCCTTTTAACCCCGTCCTCATGGCTCGTGGCCTCGATTGCATACCTACTATTTCTGGCCGTCAGCCTTCTCAAGATCTGGACGCCTCACTCTCAATGAATTAGTGGTGCGACAACATGTTCATCAGACCATGGACCCTCTATCCCAAGTTCGCCAATCCATTCGTCTCCGAGGGATGCTTCAGACGTTGCAACGGTGATTTTGGTTCCAACTCCGTGGTGCCTCACCTTCCACACCTTGTGTTCTAACAGAAGTTTAACGATACCCAATGCTTTCTCCATTCCCTTATGCCCGCTTTGGTGACGATACGGCGGAGAAGGTCGAAAGATATCCATCCAATGCCAGCCACAATGATCTGGTTTCATGTCCCTTTTGGCGTCATATATCATCCAAGTGCCATCCTAAGAAATGTTGAGCCCGACATACCCAACATACGACTGTACGAAGACGTTGTCAGTCATTTTCGCGATTGCCAGCTACACCAAGGTTAGCAATAATGTCATTGATGCCGATACTATGCTGGTGGACGTACGACAACTTGGTCCACCTGCCGCAAAATCATGACCTTTGCCTCTCCGCCTATTATATTCATATGTTTGACATATTGGAATCGTTTTACGGACCCCAAATCTTCAAACGCTGCTGCGGCTTTCGGATCGTGACGATTGAGAATCATCAACACCGCGTTCTTCATAGTGTGACACGCGTTGAAGAGAGAGGCGCAGTTTTCCTTGATTTCGAAGTTGTTGGTTGACAAATTTTCAGCAACTTTATTGTAGCTGCGCTGAGCCGTTAGTTCCAGATGAACAGCTAATAACATCTTCGTGTAGGGCGAATCTCCGTCGTCGCTTTCGGGTTCGAGAGAAAGCCAGAACTCGTCCTTGTCCATGTCGATCTTGTGCTTAGACTTTATGGGGACGTAGAAGTCTTCACGCTTGCCTTTATTCTCTGTCATGGTGGCAGTAAATGGTGGCGAAGTTTGGAGATCTTAAGCTGGCACTGAGGATGCTTATTGTGTACTTGGAGGAATATGAAAAGATGAATCAGGCAATGATACTCTGACTCACTATGGTGAAGACTACGACAGGCACGTGTGAGTTGTGAGCAAACCGGTGACATTTGGCTCTCTGTTTGCCCAAGCTATAGCGGCTTCGGAGAATTTGATATCAGAGTATAACTTGAACCAGCCATTTATCCGCTTTTCTATCCATTTATCTCACATCTGCCCGACTGTATCTAGAGTCGAACCAGTCTTGATAGCTAGATTCGCTTCCCAAATGTTTGCCCTCAATGTATTAGCTTCTTTAAAGAATCCAAGTAACTTGACGACAGGGTTTGACGCAAGAATGCCCTCTGAATCTGCCTCTGTCTCCCCCCAACCTTTGCTCTGAGTTTCGAAATTGTTTTGCACCAGCTCGATCCACTCTTCAAGGGAAATTTAATGCGTTGCTGCTTCTTCTTGCTCCTCGTTAGCGAGTCCAAGGAAGATATAATGGCTGGCAAAAGTTCTTTCCACAATCGCATCCGTGGATTGACGACGTTAAAGACTGTGGAACCTCGCTCAGAAACACGATTATCGATGGCACTGGCATGCTCGAGGCTTAGTTCCGCATCCGAATTGTTTGCGAGCTCGACCACAACAGATGCCAACTCGTCTATAGGAATCCAATCGGCTTGATCGCGAAAGGGATAATTCACCGCAGGCCTCGTCGAGAGACCCTCGACAAAAATAGCCAAGAATATCTTAATTTTTTTTTTTTTTTTTTTTTTTTCTTTCTGATGAGTTTTTGCCTGATTATTTACAGTTTGTAATTCTTTGGAACCGTATGGAGTCCTCCCGACGAGGTCTGCGGCGAATTATACCTTTCGCTGACATTCCTTAGCATACACTAGTGGAGTGACATTTCTAATTTCGCCCCCATGGTATACTCAACTTGCTTGCAAGCATCCCAAGAGAAATCTTCCTAGTCCGTAGTTACGTTTTGATTCACAGCCACTGGTCTGGTTCACTAGCCTATGAAACTAGAAATGTCGCTTTTGAGACTCGGCCCCCATTTCGGCCAGGCGGCATTATCTCAAAAGCGACATTTCTAATTTCATAGGCTGTTCCGCTTACTAAGTATTGTAAGCAAGATGCTCACAAAGCCCACCGCTATTATTTAGGAGAACAAGACATGAGCGCATTACACGCAGGAGATTTTGTCCTTTGCGTTCAACTTCATTTTCACTTGACAATCACCTCTGGATACAGTTTTGTACTTGAATTACTATTGCCGATGCTCATTGCTCCTTGAAATTACTCTCCTACAGAAAATCAGCCTCTTCAATCTATTTAGTCGCACGTGATTAGAACCAGATTGTGACCTTTCTCACTCTAAAAACAAAATGTCCACGGATATTACACTCTCGGGTCTGCATCCACTTACGGAGATGAAGCTAATCATATGTTGATGAGTACGGACTTAGACTACATTAATCTCCGCAACATTGCTTTTGAATGGGCGGAAAGCTACGATAGCAACGACTGGGAACGTCTGAAGCACTCCCTTGCTCCTTCGATACATCTCGACTTTCGTAGCCTCCAGGGGGCTTTACACGAGCACTTATCTCCAGACGAATTTGTGGCCATCATTGCAAACGTGATAGGAGACAAGCGAATGAAGACTCAACATTTTATTGGTGGGTCAAAATTGGAGCTTTTACATGACGGTACAGTCCGGGCCTGGCACCAAATTCGAGTGGCGCATCAACGTTATGTCGATGAGGATCTTGCAGTTGTAGCAAACAAAGGGCATGCTCATGGACTTGTACAACATTGGTACAGAAAAATCGAAGGGACTTGGAAATTGGAAGGCGTTGTGCCAAAAGTTGGATGGAGCGAATACGACCTTTTCGGGACTCTTCATCCAAGAGAAGAGGGATCTTAGTGGTCGAATAACACATCTTTGTTCCATGGCACATTGGTAATTAAGTGGAGAGAATGAAATCTGTGGTTTTCGGTCAGGAGCGCTTGTAGGATGGAAAAAGGTGGTAGTGATAAGTTTTCCTATAGACAGCTATGAAACGTAGCGTACGCACACTTGCATCGCGTGGGACTAGAGAGGGTCGTTCAAGATTAGGATAGCACTTCTTCCTTTTTCGTTTGAAGCACGGCACTTCGCTACATTCAACTTACACGTATATTGAACGATAACATTTGATTCGGCGTTCGGTGAACTTATCCCAATCTAAAAGCAAAAAAACCGACGCCGCATTTGGATTTGGGAATTTCCATTTCAAGATTAACCAAAACGTTAAATCTAAGAAGGTTAGTTCGTAGCTGGACATTCTTGGTAGATGGCAGAGATCCGACCTTAGCAGCTGAACAAGTTTTGCTGAATATTTCGACTGCAAGCCTCAAGATATGGCGTTTGAGAGAAGTCGTAGGTCGGGAGGTCCCTGGCTGTATTCCTCCTATTCTCTGCCTATTCGCGATAGTGCCCTGCAACCAAAAAAGCCAGCTCTAATGCCTGCTTCTCATTCAGTCGAGGATCGCAGTACGTGGTGTAATTCAGGCTAAGATCCTCTTCGGCCAGTCCTTCACTTCCCCCGACACACTCTGTCACCGCATCGCCGGTGAGTTCGAGGTGCACTCCACCGAGGTAGGAACTATGTTCGCGGTGAATGCTGAGTGTCGATGCAACCTCTGACAGAATCGACGAGAAATGACGGGTCTTGATTCCTGTGGGGGTTGCTTTAGTGTTTCTAGAGCTTTGTTAGCCAGGCTTGGGCAAAGGGCGAAATGTAAAAGGATGATCCACAACCCACCCGTGCATGGGATCGCATTGCCAGACCACAATATGCTTGGTTCTTTTTACAGCATCAATGTGCGGTCCAAGCATTGTCTTGACTTTATCCTCTCCATAACGCGTGATTAGGGTAATTTTTCCTGGCTCATAGTCAGGATCAACAATATCTAGGAGGTCAACAAGCTCCTTCGTTGTCATGGATGGTCCGACTTTAATACCAATGGGATTCTCGATGCCTCGAAAATACTCTACATGGGCTCCGTTAAGCTGGCGGGTACGATCACCAATCCAAAGAAAATGCGCAGAGGTGTTATACCAGCCCTTACCGTCGGGATCCTGGGCGTCGTGGACGGCATTTCTATTCTTCGGATGCTTAAGCCGTCGTGTTAGTGCTTGTTCGTATTCGAGCAGCAGACCTTCATGGCTCGTGTAAAGATCCACCGTCTGAAGCTGGCCGGCGGTGTCGGCACCGATGGTATGCATGAACCGGAGGGACTCTGTGATACTGGAAACTATCCTCGAAAATCTGACTCGCAAATCCTCGTCTCGAACATGCCCTAGTTCCCAATCAAATGGGTGATGGAGATCAGCAAAGCCAGATGCGAGTTGTCCACGAACATAATTGAGAGTTGCGGCCGAGTGAAAATACGCGCTAATGAGTCTTTCGGGTTTCAAATCTCGCTCGTCCTCATGATAACCATTCAGGATATCGCCTCTAAAAGACGGGATCGCTTTCCCGTTTACCACTTCAGTAGGGCTAGATCGAGGTTTCGCATACTGCCCAGCCATACGAGCAATGCGAACGACTGGCTTGTTTGAACCCCAAATGAGGACAAGAGACATCTGGAGAAGCAGCTTGATCTTTGCATCAATTGGAGAGTCTTCACAGTAGTCGAACAGCTCCGCACAGTCACCACCCTGCAGTAGGAATGCCTTCCCAAGAGCAACCTCCCTTAGACTATTCCGAAGAGCATGGATTTCGGTTGGCGTAACGATTGGAGGTAATTTCTCGAGCTTCGTGATGGCTTTTCCGACGGACGTCCGATCCGGATAGGCTACCTCTTGCTTGATAGGATATCCTTTCCATGATGATGGTGTCCATGCATGGGTTCCTTCTGCCTTTGTTAAGTGGCCGTTAACAACTTCCTGTGTACCTGTCGCGTCTGGAGGCACTGGAGGCATGCCAAATGTTTGGTGAGGGAGATGCAGGTTTATGAGAATCCCAAACTAGGTCCCAGTACTCTTACGAGAACAGCTTCTGCCAAGCCCGTCTTTGCTAGACTGTCAGCGTTGTGTCGCATTTTTATGAGCAAAATCACGACCGCACCACCGAAATGTCCCTTGTCTGGGTCCGGCCATAATGCACGGGCCAATCTAGCCAGCCAATTTAGCCATTTCAATCATTCTCTTAGCATTTGCGCAATGATTTCTCGCAAAAATTAGCAAATCAACCCTCGCATGAATAATGCGAGAATGTACTACATTCATATACCAAATTGCTGGCCAAAGATTGTTGAACGAAAGTTGAAAGAAGGCTCCAACATAAGTTCGGGCGGGATTGCCTGAAAAACAACATTTCTAACATGTCCGGCCACCTGCTTCACTCCACCAGGCGTTGCAGAAAAAAAAGTCGCTCGACCGTGAGATACATAATTCGTCGCAAACCTCATCAAGAGTCCCTCAGCAATAAACAACAAAAAAGTCCTAAGAATTGTTTTTTAAACAAATTATTTACGATTCTACCGTAGTTTGTAATTGCTGAAAATGGGATGGGGTCTTCCCTATGAGGCCTCCTGCGGTTACATCTCTCGCGGTCATAGATGACATTTTTTGTTGCAACCCCTGGTGACTCTAATTTAGCCATTACTCAGATTGCATCTCCGACCCTCGGACTCCTGCTTTGAGACTTAGCTCGTGTCCAAAATCTAAGAAACAGCCCATGCATGACAGATGTTGACTATCCCTGCTGTAGGCGTATGTAACTCTACATGGTATTAGGTCCTAAAGTGAAGTCGGCACTTCAGAGTAGGCTGTACGCAGTATTAATCATGCATTTAGCCCTAAATTGATACAATCCAACCCCAGACTAGATAAGTACATAGAACGGAAGTTTTGTGCACAAGGAAATTTAATTTACAAAACTTAGCTCGGATAAATCCATCCCATCCCTCTGATTTCAACGGTAGACCTCCTATTAAACACATATCTATGCTCAAGTAGGAAATTATTGCAGACATGGCAGAACTGCGCAGTAGTACTCTGTTCGTTCACCAACTCAACTTCTTGGCGTACAAGTGAATAGCTTCTGATCTCGCTTGGCGCAGTTTACCTACAGAAACATCACTCTCGACCACCGGATCTAGCCACTGTCAGCCCTAGCGTATCGCCCGGCAACTCGTTCGCCGCTGATTTGCGCTGGTCGTCCAGCTCGTAGCGCTCCGTCAGCTCCCCGGATAGCTCAGGCTTCACGTACGCAGAGGAGCATGAGCTACGTGGTGGATCCACATAGAGCCTAGCTCCCGCGTGTGGATGTTGCGGCCTTTTTGCTGGACCAGCCGCCATCTTGGAGTAACGAAAAAGTTGCCAAAGAAGAAAGCCAATGGCGGCCACGGCAATTACACAGACGAATATACCGATACCAATGCCAATCTTAGCGCCAGTGTCGAGGCTGGCGTTGGAAGCAGACTTGGTAACTTGTGTGGGGTTCGAGGTTATTCTGTAGGAGGTAGATGAAGACGATAAGGACGAGGATGGGGACGAGGGCTTTGGGGGGAGTGTGGAGGGTTGTTGGGATGAGGCGGAGCTCGTTGTTGAAGAGACTGGTGCGGTAATGTTAAAATAATGACTGTGAAGAATTTCGCCACTTGATCCATTAGAGAGTTGTAACCAAAAGGTGGGCGTGCTGACGAAATTGAGTGCGGTTATGACATTCCAAGGAAATTCCATCAATTACTGTCCCGAGCTAGAAGTACCGCCGTATGCTGGAGGAGGTCAGAAATTTAGGACGGAGCCGTGGATGCATGGCACTTACCCAGCTGGACCGGATCACCATCCCCAATCCCATTGTTTTGGTATATCCATAGATAGTAACTTGGGAAATCACTCATCCATTGTATTACCTGTGTCGAATAGAGAGGCCATGCTAGGTCGTGCGTATAATCGCCGGCTTGACCATACCCTGGAGGGTAAATGAATGTGATTTGCAGAGTTGCTGTAGATACATAGCAAGAAAGAAAGGAGAAGAAGATGGCATAAGCGGTCATGACTACACAAATAGAGAGCAGATTGATGGCTAACGGCAAAAGTGATTCGAAGGGATTTGAGAGTCCA
This sequence comes from Astrothelium macrocarpum, assembly GCA_021030915.1. NCBI lineage: Eukaryota > Fungi > Ascomycota > Dothideomycetes > Trypetheliales > Trypetheliaceae > Astrothelium > Astrothelium macrocarpum. Next base: position 56,311 of record JAGEMR010000063.1, on the reverse strand, counting down.
ACATCTGGTGTTGCAGCCTTGCCAGCCTACCTCGATCGAAATTACTTGGGCGCTGTTCATACCCAAAATAGAAAGTTCAAGCACAGCCTACTCCAAGGTCCCAGGTCGGTGGCATCCTTGGCATCGTCGCTGAGGAATTGCGATATCCCACGAGCTAATGGCTTAGAAAAGTTCCACAGAAGGACGTTTTGGATCGACTGAGGCCAATTTCAAGCGCTTCGACTCGCTAAATTGCTTTTCAACGAGCAGTACAGCTCAGGAACCACATTACGTAGATTTCGAACATATGAGCATGCTGTATCTGTGGATTTTGAGTTTATATAGCCTATTTGTATGTTGTAAGGATTTGTTGTCATGGAATTTCGGATTGTTGATTGATTGAGAGGCATGAACGTAGCATAGCACCAAATGTCCTCGCAAGCAGCCCTGACGTAACTCATAAATAAAAGGGAACCTAGTTGAATAGGAAAACACGGAATTGAAAGAGTGGATAGTTATTGTGGTAAGTAAGGACATGAGTACCTTAGGTTACGGGCAAAAAACGTAGCCGTGCCCAGGGGTCATCTCGAAATTCTGGCAACGCAGCTTTGACCCTACTAGATCAACATAACCCCGGCCTTCTCCTCTCATACCTTTTGCAGTCACGACAAATGGCAGAACCTCAACCTTCCAACGTTCACGAAGGTGCCGATCCAGACGCCATCGAGGCCTCTGAAAACCCTTCCGTCCCTGCCTCCGCCGAGGACCGCAAAGCCGCTGCCGCGCTCTCATCGCTTGAGACTCATGGTGGCGCCGAAGATGAAGAGGCTAGCAAGAAAAAGCCGAATGTTGACGCGGACGCATTGGGAAAGGCAATGCGTAATCTAGAGATTGTAGCTGGAGAGAGTAAAGGGAAGGCAAAGAGTGCCACAGAGACGAAGAAAGAGGAAGTGAAGAAGGTGAAGGTGGATGCAAAGGATGTGACACTGGTGGTAAGATTTTTCTATCACAACTATGGCACTATGATAATTCGAAGAGAAGGCCGATCAGTGCATACAATGGGGTGGGCCGTTTTAGTACGCTGAGCTGACTGTGCGACTACTAGGTTGAGCAATTAGATCTCTCTAAAACAAAAGCAACGGATCTCCTGAGAGCTCATGAGGGAGACCCCATCAAAGCTATGACAGCATATATTACGGCCTCCGTGTGAGCTTTGCATAACTCGACATCCACAGGTATTCATCCGCGGCACGCTTCATCGTTAGAGTTTTTGGGCTTTAATAATTTCAATACTCTCGGCTTTGGCAGCAGAAGGTGGAGTAGCAATTGAGGTGCTTTTCTCGTGCTTATCAGAATGATTGCTCTCCATAATGTTGAGAGCTTCCTGGCTGTGGTGGCATGCAGGAAAGGTGGAGAGGTGAAGAAAACAAGGTGGCTCGAGAAGGATGTGGATTTTCCAGGAAATAGATAGTTGTGGCCTATAGTAGCGCGCTCTTGAAAAGCTGGAGTGAAGCGCTGGATATAGAATTCTAGTCAGAAGTGAAGCGACAAAGGCAAAGGTGGGTCAGAAATAATCCTCCAATTCCTCAAAGTTACTTATCTATATCTCACACTTGGAAGACCCTAGCTAATCCTTCTTCCTTCGCCTAAATCTAAATTTCAAGCTATCTCCTTCATCCTCTGGTGGGGGTGCTGCTCTCCGTCCGCCATCCAATTTACTCTGTCTCTTTGGCTGCGGTGCTGATTCCGGCTCCTCCCTTGCTGGCCTCTTTCCTCTACTCTTTGTGGCCGCTTTCTGTCCAAGCATCTCACCTTGTGTAAGATCAATGACCTCTTCCGAGTCAACTCCCTCGTCTACCTGGGCCGAAGTTCTACCAGCGTTTCTACGCCGTCTGAACCTGTTTGAATCATCTTCGTCTCCTGCTTGCGTTTCTCTTCGACTTGAGGCTTGCTGGGTTTGACTCTGAGCATCTCTACCAGACCTACTTTGTTGCAAACTATCATCCCAATACTCCTCTCCAAGCCCAAAGCTCTTCTTTTTGATTTCTTCCATCGGCACGAATACCCTTTGCCGACGTTGCTGTGTCTCCACATTGTCTCCTTTCCTCTTGAACCCTTTGAAGTTCTTGCGCCCATTCCATCGGTCATCCCCTGGTTTATTCGTCGCCGCCCTATTGCTTCCCTGCCTGTCAGGATCATTGAAAGAACGTGGCCTCAGGGGCACCTCCATCTCCTCGACTTCAACCAAATTCTTCATATCCTCGACGGTCAATCCCTCCATAGCCAGGGATTGCTGTAACGCTTCTTGATCCTGACGCGCTGCCTCGTCTTCGGCTTCACGACGAGATCGCAACATTGCATGATAGTCCACATCTTCAACTTTGGGTTTCTTGTCCGAGGTCGGTTCTTTTTTCATCTCGTCGCTTGCTTTACGCTTGCTGCCAGTCTCGGGCCCGGGCGTACCATTCTCAAGACGTCGGCGTTTCATGGCAGCCGCCGCGGGAAGAAGCTCATCAACTGCTGCTTTGGGATCGGGCGAAGGAGATAAAGGACGCTTCTCACTTGAAATTGGCCGTGATTGGCTGCCAGAGACCTGAGGGGCAGAAAGCTGAGATGGAGTAGACTTGGCAGGTGCGGGACGTTGAGATTGGCTGCGTTCGGGTTCCTCCGGAATGGCAGGAGCTCGAACAGGTTGGGAAGCATCAAAATCATCAAAGCCAGTGAATCGGCTCGTCACGATTCCGCGACGTCCTCGACGACGTATTGGGCCCGATGAAGCAGACTCGGACTCCATCTTAACCTCCTGCTGGGGTTCGACGGTTTCTTTCTGCTCACTAGCTGATGATGAGGATTGAGGGTGTGGCCGGGGTTTTGGTGAAGACCGATCTTGTCGCGAAGCTTTAAGACGGTCATTTGCATCAACAGGTGCAGTCTTCGGCGAGCCTTTATTGGAAGAGAACGCTGGGGCTTTCTCAGAAGCCAGGTTTTCCACTACCTGGCTTGCTTTTTCCTCTCCGTCTTCAAGCGGTCGTCGTATTGAGCCAGTGTCGTTCTGAAGAATGATATCTAAGAATTCATTCTGGTCGAGAGATCTAAGGCCAATCTTAACGTCAAGTCGTAGCTGAAAATTTTCTGTCCAGGCATGCCATTTGCCTCTCGGCCGCGTCCGTACAACAACCGGCCCCTTCTTCTCTTGGGTTGAGCTTTGAAGTTCGTTGATATCCTTGTAACCAGAGACACTAATAATATACTCGACAAACTGGTCTATAGTAGTCTCATCAGGTTTCAGGTCGTAGAGCAGAGCTTTTCCATGTCCATCACTAATTGGAGCCTGCAAAGAATTGAATTGGCTCGAATCGAGAAATACGAAGGTGTAGCCAGAGAATATTTCGGCCCTCTCAGGTTTTGGACGGAAGGCCTCCGGCGGGCGTGGTATCGGCTCCTTGCTTTCTTCTGGTAGAAAATTGGCAGCCTCAGGCCAATTGGCTTCAAAGTCCGTCTCCAGTAGAGATGGCAATGGATCCGCTGGATCCGAGGTGTTTGGGACTGGAGTTGTTGCTGCAACCAGAGCGTCGACGAAGCCATCAGTTACAACAGGCTTAGCATTGATTAAAGCCTGGAGGCCCTTGGCAGTGTTGCGTTTTGTTGCAACAAGATGTGTGGTTGCTCCAGTCATATAATCCTGAATTGTTTTGATATCGAGGGGCTCCAGCCGATATTGATAAGGGGCGATAGCATCACTGTGGCCACCTGTTTGCTTGCTTGGGAATGTGAAAGAGAGAACGACTGGATTCCATTTGATCCTACGAAACAACATTAACATCCGAAGATCAGATTTGAAGGTTCATAGGCGCACTTGAAAATGCATTGGTAGCTACCAAGGCGAAATTCGTGCAGAGTCTTGTCCAGTATCCGGCTTTCTTTGGCGAATTTCACATCATCTAGCCACGTACCAATCTTGGACAGATCTTCCAGAGAGACTTGGCTTCTAGCGTGTACTCTAGACTAGACGCAAATCAGCAGGCTTTCTAGAAGAAGTTTGACACATAACTTACACCATCACCAGGACTAACCGGGCCGACATGAACAACTAGATGTTTTCGGGATACGGATTTACTCTCGATAATATACGAAGCTGTAGGACTTATCATAAGCAGAAAGTTGCATTATTCGACGAAGAGCCTGCTGACTTTTGTCTTCGTTACTTGTAGTGCGTCCAAATACCATGCTAGAGTTGGGCCGCAGCCATATTTTCTTGCCTTTTTCCAAAATAAGCATGGGTCCCGGAAAAGCAAGAAAAACGAGGGAAGTGAGATTACTGACCACCTAAATGTGGACCATCGCATTCGATTGTCCACATGTTTGCGGGTAGAGCTGAAGTGGCAAGGAAGCTCAAGGCGGGCAAAGAAATGACGGCGGACAGCTCATGACTGTGGTGAGGGAGACGCGCGGACCCTACGCGAGCTCACGTGATATCTCTGCCAGCCATGACGCCAAATGGCTAAAAACCCCACATCAAAGATCCAAAAATGCTTTTCACACACAAATTCCTATCAAACTTGCATTTCAACCTTTAGATAATGGGTTCAAATATGCAACCGATTGCTCGGACAAGCACTGTGCCCATTGCTCGAACAGCTGCTTGTCGAATCGCTCAGACAACTGCTCGTCCAACTGTTCAAATCACCAGTGGGTGCGATAAAAAATGTCACCCGCGACTGCGAAAAATGATTCGCTGTTTCGAGCAATTCGACAAGCAGCTATTCGAGCAATTAACCAAATGACTGTCTAAATAATTAATTTACCAGTTGTGAAGTCGATTATTTGACCAACTATGTATTTCAACCCTTTATTGAAAAGTTAAAATCATTTTTGGATTTCTGATCAGTGACCGTGAGCGACACAGCCCCCGCAAGTCTCACAAGAAGAACCTCATATCATTTTCAGTATTCACAAATCGTAAACGCAATTATGCGCGATTTGTTGAGAAATCATCTCTGAGATGTTTTAGATGTGCGGCGAATTATCTCTCTCGCGGTCGCAACTCCCAGAGACCACTCTGCGCTATGGCCACTCTGCGCTATGGCGCTCCGTCGATACTCTAAACTCAATACGGCAGAATGTTTACCTCCAATCCATCTACTACACTCACCGCTCTCCAGTCATTACTTCACATGGATCCTATACATAACACCAATGTCTACTACCTCCAACTCAAGCAAAGCGAAATCTGAAGATCCTTTGGGACATGGCGACTTCCCCCTCAACCATCGTCTCAACATCACAACTGAAAACCACGTTCTCTGCTGGCATGCGCAGGGCATTTCGACAATTTTTACCTCGAAGTCTGGAGGCATTCTTGCTGCAAAGCAATCCACGGGTAACGCTGGTCGGCTAGCGATCGCAGACAGTCAAATTGTCCTCCTCCACGATCAAAGCAAAGGTTCTTGGAAAACACATAAACTGAGGGGTACTAGTGCAAGTGATGGACATGCTTCACTATGATCGAGCAAAAGCTGATAGTTTTACTGTAGGACCGGGTCCGTCTTCTTGAGTATTCAAGAGATCAAAAATGCTTATTTTTTACGACTTCGCTGCAAAATGCCATTCAGTGTTACTCTATCAATGAATCCCGAATCCTCGACCCTATGCATCTTCATCCTTCTCCTCCCACCGTCTTGGCTATATCCCCGACTTCTCATCTATTGCTATCGGCATCCGCAAACCCACCTATCGTACACCTTCAAAACCTCATTCACGGTACCTCTCCTTTGCTGCTTCATCCAATAGCCTCGAAGACTGCAGTCGCTGTGGCCGCCTTTCATCCCGAGCGGACAAACATTTTCTTGTTAGGCTTCGCCGATGGTACTATCGCGGCCTATGATGCAAATGTCGTGTTCCGGGATGACTCCCTTAGAAAATCTGCAGAAATGGCGAAAAGTGGACGAACGGGTGAGATCAGCCATCTCAAAGGGCTGCATCGAGTTATAGCACAGCAAGGTGCAAAAGATATTTCAAGGTCCGCTGACAACGTCTCTGGGTCTCTTGAGACGAATTGTTGGTCAGAAAGCATTACAGCTGCCGCTTTTATGCCAGGTCATAAGACACGCGCTGTGAGCATCGGCGCAGACGGAAAGTGTCGATTATTTGATTTCCATAACAGAGCCGCAATCCTACGTACATGGGACTTGGGCGCTCCTGCTACTTGCCTGTCTGTTCTTTCCCTGAAAACAAGTCAAAGCGCGCCGAACGAGTCACAAGGTGACGTCTCTGGCAGAGGACTGCTGACTGACAACACACTTGCGATTGGGAGGATTGATGGCACAGTGCTGTTGTTCAATAGCATTGGCTCTTTACTGATGGAGAGAAATGTAGATCCTCACGGAGGCCGTATCATCGATGTCGGCTGGATGGAAGGTTCTGCACCAAAGTCAATTTCCGATTCACATGATCAAACAGACTTTCTGGATCTTTATGGGAACACTTCCGAGCTCGACGGTCCGATCAGAAGCGTCCTTACTCCCCATGAGTTGAAACCAAATTTGCCTGGGAGTAAGAGAAAACGCTCACCTTTCACACACACTGTCGATGGTAGCTTTACCCCGTATGAAGGGGAGGGTCTCCCCAAGCGTCGAACGGAGTCGCCAGTCATTCAGAATGAAACGCCAACACAGTGTCATAATTACATGGATCTCTTCTCGCCAATCAAGACTCGTAATCATAACATTTCTGAAGCAGGCGTGTGGCAACCGGGTGGGCCCCTGAGAAATAACAATGACACATTGCAAGAGACCAACCCCATGGGACTGACTTGTGGTCCGTTGTCGCCAATCAACATGGGGCCGTTCTCATCTCAATTAAGCGCTGTTTCCCATGCACATGAATCAGACGATATGATTTCTGCAAAAGACAAGGGATCAATGCATATTCAGCTCAGGAGCAAGTGCCGATCTCCAACAGGGAGCACATCTTTTCGTCGGATACCTGATTCACTTGTCAAGGGCGCCGGCTCGTTGGAATCGTCCAGTTCAATGTATTCCAGACCGTCTACGGAGTCATCAGAACATTCGAATCTCCTAGCGGATTTGAAAAGGATTGGTGGGCAAGATGTAAGCAAAAGGAATGGTATCGCTCTCTTCGCACCGTATCTGAAGTCGGCACCGAAACCAGCAGTATCCAAAGGCAAGAGCACGCGAGCCTTGATAGACATTACGGGAAACGAGATTAAGAGGTGCATACAAGGGAAGGAGATTCCCATCGACGAGGGTTCGGGGCTAAAGACTGCAACTGAGGAGAAAGAGAATCCAAGCGTAGCATTTGCCGAGCGGAATATCGCATCAGGAGTGGACGAGAAAGCAAGACAACGAGTTGGCGATGTACGACTAGAAGGTCAATGTCGATGCACAGAATGTCCGAAATTGAGGGGAGAATTACAGGAGTTAAGGGATGAGGTAGCGCAGCTGAGGCGGGAGATGCTGGCTTTGAAAAGGCGCGATTGACAGAATGGCTTGAGAAGGCGACAAGGCATTTGCACCTTTGGTTACTTTTCAATAGCATGGACGTCAGTGCTTGGTACCTCGAGGTTTAGGGTTTAGCAAGGTGTTGGGATCATGGCGTGGTGTTCCTGGTCATAGTCATCTCTTTGATACCCTCTTAGCGCATTGTGATATGGACTATATTCTATCTCATTTTCCTCGGACTCTTATCAAACCGATGATCACCGAACAAGTTCACGTTGTTGAAGGTCTGGAGAATGTTTAAGACACCTTAAAAAACGATCGATGTCAAGGCCAAATGCATTGCTAACCCTTTTCTCGCTCATCCATTTCGAGGGTCTCCTGGGTGTTTGTACAGCTGATTTTGCCTCTGACCATGCTTTACCACCGCTTGACATATGGAAACACCAGGGGGTGAGCTAAAAGGATGTCACCTCTGAAGCTAGCGAGGCCCCGACATTATTTAGACCAATTCCGAAGTGAATTTATTATTGAAGAAACCAGGTCTAAGAGTTACGTCAATTATTATGGTTGAGCGTCTCCTCAACACGTATAAACCAGGATGGATCTCCAATGACCTCCCACTTGTGACGGCATTACCTCAGAAAACTTTGAGACCATTCTTGTTGCACTCAATAATGTCGGAGCCATCACGCTTCTTATCCCAGTGAAGCCACCATAGCTTGTCTCGGCCCTTGATAGAGATCTTGTCTCAGTTCAAGCCACTCATTAGATCAACATTCAGACTACGGATCAGAGGTTTATCAGAATTTCTCGCCAAAGTTTACCGATAGTGACATCGGTATTACAAAGTCTCAGAGCAGCTTTCTTCAACACTCCCCTGAAGAGGTTTTGAAGCTTTATGATAACAATTACTCTTTTGGTACTAGCTTGTAATATACATAGCTGTCTCTTTCTCGGAGAGACTTAGACTCCAATTGATTTTTTATGACTTTTGTCTGAATTAACTCAATAGGGTATGAGCGACCGAGGCCCAACTTGCGTTCGCTCTTAGCTATTAGATCCAATTCGAATCATCTCTTCTGAACATTCTTCTGAAGCTATTCGACGCTTTCGTAAACCTCGTTTGAACACCTCACTTTCTCCACTGCATTACTTGTTAATTTGACATTTCTACACCCAATTTGTCAACAACTTGCCCAACGCTGCAAATCAACTCAGACTTCGGTCGAAGAAACCCTTAGAATAGACACTCTCCATTTTCCCTAACCTTCGGCTTCCACAAGGACCGGTTACAAGTCAATGTTGACCTCGAACAGACCCCCTTTCTTTCCAGTTCCCAACCGATGCACCTTCCTTCGAGAACGGATCTCGACCTAGAGCGGTTTCCTTCGACATCGATGTCTGGTTGATAAAACATTACAGACATGTGATACGGTGGGTAATTGTTGATTCGAAAGACAACATCGACTATTCTAACATCTGCTGAGCGAGATATTGGCACAGTGTAAGCGAGGACATCTTCAATAGACTAATTTCATTTTGCTATGCAGAACACAAAAGCGTCTAAGGGCGTGTAGAGAGATGTATAGCAGGTCGGCTCAGACTCGGTCTAAGCCCCTCTATGTCTTTAGCGCCTTCAAGAGACACTTACATCACATGAGCGACGGCATATAGAGCAGACCAATCAAAATTTGCCCTACAGCGTATATAGGCGCCCGGAGGCGCGTAAGGGGGGTCTGTAGTCGGTCAGGTCCGACCTCCTACAGACCCCCCTATACGCCCCATAATGAGCCCAGTTCTCGAGGGGCCAAAGCGCAAGAGCGGCGACGAGAATCCGGCAACCTTGGTGCGGGCGACCAAACCCCGGATTGGACCCCAGAGGAGGTGCGCTACTGAGGAACAGGGGACAGATTAGACAATAGAACAGACGAATTAACCGGATCAGAACTAATCGCAACTCCCACGGATCGACCCAGAAGCTGTAGGAATAGCCAGGTATGTGGCTGTCCCCGAACTCCATAACGGAGCGAGGTCTGTTCCAGGTCTGATCTGACCTGCTACAGAACCCCCTTCCCAAGCTCCAATCCACAAGTCCTCGTTTTTCTTGTGATGGACAATGTTACTCGTGCCAAATAATGAGGCCGAAGTAGATCATGGTGAGCGATAAGAATGTAGCAAAGCTGTGTTAAAGTAGTAGGGTCAGACCCACAGTGAAATCTAAGAAAACGCAAAGGGGAGCACAATTCGAAGAAGATTGATGTTGGAGTATGGAGGTGTAGCCAGAACATAACATCTGATATTGTACAGTGTATTCCAGTATGTTACCAAGCGCCGTCCAATGCTTCGCTTCTGCAACATATTTGAGCCCATATATGCACAGACAACCCAAGACAGGATCGTAAAAGTCTATCACCCGTGCGGAGCGCTATAATAGCTCAACAACTGTAGAATCTCGGGATATTCAACCAAGGTAGGACCCTTAGGTCTATACTATTTCTTATGCTTTTCCGCCATCTCCTTTTCATGCTTGGCGATCAGCTCCTTTTGAGTTTGCGGCAGGACCGACGAATAATGCGAGAACTCCATGGTCTGTAGAACAAAGTCAGTCACCTCTTGGATCAGGATGATTTGGGAACCATACATATTCCCCCTTCCCTTGCGTAGCCGCTCTAATGTGACTCGAAATTCCAAACTAGGAGGTCCTCAGTCAGCCAAACTTACTGTCCAAGCAATCAGTATTCGAGGCTCATTGCTCACCATGTTACTCAACGGCGTATCCGCCCACACCGTAAAGTCCTCTGCACCGACCTCTGAATCATTAATCACCGCATTCCGTTTATTCAACAAAGCCACCACGTTTCCCTGGAACTCACTCGGCGCCACCACAGTCGTCTTCATCATCGGCTCGAGCACCTGTCCGTTCTTTGCATTGAACGTCTTGCGGAAAGCCTGCATCGTTGCATTCTTGAACGCCAGATCCGACGAGTCCGTTGAGTGGATAGCACCATCTGTCATCGTCATGTGTGTGCCCAACACTTTGTGCCCAAGGAGAGGACCCTTCTCGCAGGCCTCGTGAAAGCCCTTTTCGCACGACTGCAGGTACTTCTCAGGGATATTGCCACCCGTAACGACGGAAGTGAATGAGTTCTCTGCAAGCTGGCCCGTAGGCTCCATAGTCCCAATGACGCGAGCATAATCTCCCGCACCACCAGTTTGCTTCTTGAGCAGATGGTCGAAGGGGACCTGATGTGTGAGCGTCTCGCGATACGCCACCTGAGGCTGCCCCGTCTCACAATCAACCTTGTATTCGCGACGCATACGCTCGACATAGATATCCAGGTGCAGCTCGCCCATACCCGAGATGATAGTCTCCTGAGACTCCGGGTCGACGTGCACACGGAAAGTAGGATCCTCACGCTGGAATCGGTTCATGGCTTTCGAAAAGTTGGCGCCATCCTTGGTTTGTTTGGGCTTGATGGACAGAGAGATGACGGGCTCAGGGACGAACATGGACGTCATGGTGTAGCCAAGCGCGCCGTCGGTGAAGGTGTCGCCAGAGGCGCAATCGACGCCAAAGACGGCGCAGATTTCGCCAGCGCCGATCTCGGGAACTTCTTCCATCTCATTGGAGTGCATGCGCACGATTCGGGGAATCTTGATTTTCTTGTCGGTCCGGGCGTTGAAGACGGTCATGCCTTTTCTCAAGCCTCCTTGGTAGACCCGGATATAAGTCAATTGACCGAAGTTGCTTTCTTCGAGCTTGAAGGCCAGTCCGACGAATGGGAGTGATTGATATGGGACGAGTTTGACAGGAACTTCAGATCGAGATTTGTCCAAGGCCAAGTTCTCAACCTCGGAAGGATTAGGAAGATAGTCGCAAACAGCATCCAACATAGGTTGGACGGATTTATCTGCAAGCGCTGATCCGATGAAGACTGGCGAAAACTTTAACGAAATTGTAGCTCTTCGAACAGCAGTTTTTATCTGCTCAGGAGTTGGCGTCCGCTCATCAAGAAAGATTTCTGCCATCTCTTCGTCGACGTCCGCCAGTGTCTCGATGAGTTTCGCCCTCTTCTCTTCGACCAAACTTTTGACTTCTGCCGGGATTTCGTCTTTTTCAACGATTACCTCTCCTCTTGAGCCTTCATTGTAGATAGCTTTCATTCGAATGAGATCAACCACACCCTTGAATTCGTCCTCGGCGCCAATAGGTACTTGCAGTGCAGCAGCGGGTAGCCGGAGCTTATTGTTGATCTGTTCGATTGCCTTGAATGGGTTCGCACCCATGCGGTCCATTTTGTTGATAAATGTTATCCTAGGCACATTGTAACGTCGCATTTGACGATCGACGGTGATTGTCTGGGATTGAACTCCGGACACAGCACAAAGAATCATGACGGCTCCATCCAAGACCCTCAGTGCCCTTTCAACCTCGATTGTGAAGTCTATGTGTCCAGGTGTATCAATCAAGTTGATGTGGTATTTTTGCTCCTTCCCATCCTCGGTTTTGATCCAGTCGCAGAATGTTGCGGCCGATTGAATTGTAATGCCCTTTTCTCTCTCCAAGTCCATCGAATCCATCTTGGCACCAACTGCATCTCTTCCTCGAACTTCATGGATTGATTTTATTCGACCGGTGTAGAAAAGGACTCGTTCGGTGGCAGTCGTTTTGCCACTGTCAATGTGCGCCTACCTCAATCAGTTTCCGAGCACCCCATATTTGGAAGCGCAACGTACAGCAATCCCGATATTTCGGACCTTGGACAGCCGCGCAGCTTCTCGAGGGTCAAGGTTCTGAATGATTGTATCTTGTGCCAAAGTCTGGGGTTCTGCTGTTGCTTGTTCGAGCCTATCAACACGATTAGCTCGTAAAGCTTTGAATAACTACACGGAGCCTTACACTGCTGCAGCAGCGGCAGACTGATGGCGTTTTCCGGTCCATGACCAGGATTTGCGAGGGCTTGCGACAGCAGCCGGTCGTATGAGAGCAGTCGATGTAAACCGGTGCTGTATCAATTGCTGGCGTGAAGAGCATTGTAATGCATGGCGGGACAAGCCCAACGTTCGGCTCTTGGCCCTACACGCGGCATTGGCCTTCATGCCCAGAAAAGAGTGGTGTCGTAAAGAGCGACTGGAATAAAGATGGAAGCTTGTGAATGGTTGACGCCGATACCAAAATTTTGTCGGAGGTCGGAGTTTGCTTCCTGGCGCCCTGAGCATAATGAATGGCATGCTACGGATGCACAATAATCAAGCATGATTTGTTTTGTATATAATGACTATTCCGCAATTCACTGTGAGAATACAACTGATTCTTGTGCACTCAGCTTCCAAATTCATAGTGCCTCTTCAAAGCATGATCAGTCCAACGCCTCCAATTTGCTTCTCATCCACATGATTAGCTTTATTAAGACCTCCAGTAATCGGTGCAGTGCGATAATTGTATAGATAGTAATGCAACTGTCCATCACCTGGCCCGAATTTCTGGTCTTCGAGAAATAGCGGGTTATCGACATGCGTCAAAGCATTGAACACGTCGAACTTGGCCTAAGCGAATGACATTAGCATGTGTCAATGGGGCATTCTTAACATATCAACTCACCTGTTTCGCAAGTATCAAAGCATCCCTCATCAACGCATTCAATCGAGCCTTATACGTGGCCTTGTCATTTGTAAATGCAGCTTCTGTAGCGTAGTAAAATAAATATGCCGCTTTGATGGTATCATCTTTTTGAGACTTTATGATGGTTGATTCCAGAATGTAAAAAGAAAAAAAGTCGGTGACTTTGTGTGTCTTGGGGTCTTCAAAGACGTACGCCCACACCACGCGTTCGGGGGCCTTTGGATCAGCATGGTCAACCAGCCAGTGCTGCACCTCTTCTTTTGTAAAAACGGGCGCCATTTCCGTGCGAGCAAGGTATCGCTTGAGGAGATCAAGCACGACATCGACGTCCTTGTTCTCCATCAGTCGCAAACCCTTCGTCTCCGTTTCCGTTGGAAGTTTGTATCTTGCATTCTGGCGCAATGTTGAACTTCCCTGTGGCAATTGCGAAAAGCCGACTTCGTATAACTTTTGCCAATCAAGGCTGCGATGGAAATAGCGGCACGTGGCAACAGGAGTTGGAAGGAAGGTTCCGGCGGTATATATGGCCTGATAGATGCCGAAAAGATGACAACGCCTTGTAATTTCCTTGATCAAAACCGGAGCTAATCGCTTCTGACGCACTCTCTTATGGTTACACATGAAATTAATCTCGGTACATTTGATTTCTTTCTGTCTCACCCGCATAAGTACGGGGATGGCAGAGATGAATGCCACAAGTTTCTGAGACTGTGAAGCACGAACGCCCACGTGCCATTCTTTACGCCAGCCGGGAGCCATAAGCGCCCTATCTCAGATTGTTAGGAATTTTTGCAGACTTGGCCCAGTGACTTACCATTTCAGGAATGATGAGGAATACTTAAAGCGAAACATGGACGCGTGATCTTCGACATAGTGATTGCAAAGTAGATCGTAAACTTCGTTATGCTGAATTCCGGTTAGCCACTCTTGTCCTCTGTTTGCAAAGAGGAATGTCCGTACCTGCTGAGTATCAGTCAAATCCATCGTGACCCACTCAAAGCCTGCCGGCAGAGGTGCCGGCTCCTTTGGAACCTTCTCTGAATCTACAGCTTCAATCGGACCCTGTTCCAAAGATTCTTCTTCAAACTTAGGCACCGGCTGCGTTTTCCAGAACTTATACTGCGCGATATCTTTCTGGTTCACGCTGCTCTTACCCTGATATTCCCGTGATTAGTCTTGGCTCTTCTCATTAATGCCAAAGTGTTAAAGTCAAATTAAGAAACACACTTACCACTCCAGTCACGAAGTCACCAAGAGAGAGTTTCTTCAAGAATTCTTGAAGATCTGTCGGGTTCTGCCGTTCGATTTCGTCTTTGAGAGAGGGATTGATTGCCGCAAGCTTCTTGAGTCGCTCACTGCTGACTTGAGGCTCCGAGACAGCGACTTCTGAGCTCTCCGCATCTTTGTGGCCTGTCAAAGCTTCTTTAAGCTTCTTCTTTTTGGATTTTTTCTTCTTTTTAGGCGATTCTGTCAAACCGTTCTGAGCATCTCCTTGGTCGTCATCTGTATCTTCATGGTCTTCGACTTCAACAGAGGCGGCAACCTCTCTGTTAGTCTCCTCCTTGACATTCTCGACCTCGCCAGACATGTTTGGTTGGCATTAAGCTGTGACATCCAAACAAGGCTCCATCGTTGAGGGGAGGTAAATCGGTTAATGATGCCACGAGATCGAGATGTCTCGGCTATAGTTACCCTATCATTGGTTTTCCCTCGAGACCTCTCTTAGACCTTTCGTTGCAGCTATCTACATGGGAACCACGACCACTTCATCGCCACTTAAGCCGTGCTTGAAACCCTACGTCCTTTTCAATGGGGTTTCGCTCCTTACAGTAAACCGTTGCGCTCTCGTGCTTTGATGTTGGAGACATGGGGACAACAGATGTACACCTCACTTCTGATTGTTTCTCTCAATACTGGCTCACAAACTACAGTTTCAAACCCTCCCAGAGGAGCTCATATCAATCATCTTCCAGTACCTTTCGCTTGAAGACCTCTGTCGGATCAGTCTCGTGCGTAAACTCTTTTACCGCCTCGCTTTACCGCTCCTATGGAATTCCGTTGAACTCGCGGATTGTGGACATGTTCAAACAGGTTTCTCAACAATCCCGCAAGACGCTCAAAAGAGCGGAGAAGTCTTCGACGACCATGATGATACCCCGATGCTCCTGAAACTAATACTCCTCGCAAAGTAAGTACTGTGTGTGAAATGATGGCCCATGATAGCTCGAGAACTAAAGGATTTGATAGATCTCCTCACATTGCCAAACACGTTGTTAACCTTACGCACCGCTGCCACCTTCCCCCGCCAGAAATTTTTACAGATCTTCCTGAAATGTCATTCAAGAGCCCAACTTTGTCACAAGATATGCGTCTTGCTTGTCTTCTCAGGCTCGCAATAAGGAATCTGACTAATGTGCAAAACCTGAGGATTATACACGGACACTGGCTTGTCACAGTCGGATTATTGGTTGGATTCTTCGATAAGAGCAGGTCCGGGCATACCCCGGTCAGAAAGCTGTGGCTTGAGAATTGCTCTTTAGACGGTGTCTTGCCATATGAGCAGGATCGGTGCACTTTCAGCGGGCTGAAGAGTGTTCGCTTTAGACGTATGATGCTCACGTCAAACTGTGATGGCGAAAAGCTACTCATGCGAGGAGGTTCAAGAGGCACTATGCACAACGGTAGAGGCGATATATACTACACGACAATGCACGAAGAAGAAGACATTTCCAACTTCAATTCGCGAACCAATGTTCTTCGTATAAATGAAGCTAGCAGGGACGATGAAGGTCATTTTGAGTGGAGTCGGGCGGTATTCGCTGAATCTGAAGCGATGGATGCGAAAATCTTTAACCAGCTTCCAGAAGTTGACGAGTTAGTGGGCAAGACCGATATTGATAATTACTTTGAAGAGCATGGCATGGTATCACCGAGCAGCAACGAGCGTTCGAACCAAACAGAACAACAACGAAGGTTGATATGGCTTCGGGTAGCCCAGAATACTCCAGGAGTCTTTGCTTTTCACATTCTTGCTGGATCAACGGCTTCATTGACTAGCTTAAATCTAGACTGGGTCTTTTTGGTTGCTGATCGGGATACATCAGGCCAGGGAGCGCAATTGTGTATGCCTATACTAGAAAAGCTAAGCACACTGAGATTCTCTAATTTGCGTGCTTTCCAACTTCGCAATGCAGTCATCCGTGGCACTATGCTTTCCGAATTAGTACCATTGTTTGGATCATCGCGAATTTCTTTTCTCGATTTTATGGAAGCCCATCAGAATCTTCAATGCCTCGCTTGGCCTATGGCTCACTTCTTTACGGGTGCTACAGAGTCAAAAGACGTGACAAATCGCGTAGATCGGATCATTGAGAGTCTATCGACTTCGATTGTAGACCTCCGCGTCGATGCTCAATACGGCGAGCTGGACGAGCCTCGATCTCAAGTCGATCACTTTTTCGGACCTTTTGGTGATCGTCGACGGCGTCATCTTTTCATTACCAACTTCGCTAGCCGCATGCGCAATGTGGAACATATTAAAATCGAAGGTAATGTTCCGCGCGACGAACGCCGTGAAACCCTTCGTGCTCTCCAAAATTGTCGCCTCCAACGCATCATTTCCATCGGCGTGACTTCGCCAATTGGCAACAGCTGGGGCAGCGAAGCCGGACATGGCCTTAGTGAAACGGGGGATGGCAGCCTCGCAGGCGACTTCTTGGAAGGCGAATACACCGAGACCATCATATCTCTCGCAAGCAGTCCTCTCAGACCACCTCAAGGACCATATTTCCCTGCATTCGGATGGGAACCCAGCCCCCCCCTACTTCACACCATTGCGTCATACCACGCCTCCACCATCACGGAACTTAAATTCTGCGGATATTCAGGTGCTCCAATCATCGGTAATTCAACTCTTATCACAGACTCGTTTTTATACCCCCTGCGTCATTTCGACAACCTCCGTCAGCTCGTCCTCTCCATGTGGATGCGCACTAACTATGGTCACTGGCACCACGACCGCGCCATCATCGATTACTGGATTGCTCTGCGTGAGTTGGGAGAGCCCCGAAAAACTTACGTTCGTATGCCGGACGAGACCATCCTAACCGGGTTCCGTCCGTGCCCAATCGACAGTCTCTATGAGCCGGAGCTGTTGGCAAGGCAGACGCAGGAGATGGTGACGATGCATTTGAGTCCGTGTGCAAAGAAGAGAGAAGGTGGAGTGAGGGTTCGAGCGAGTTTTAGCTTGGATGTAGAGACAAGCACTATTTTCGATCTGGATGTGGGTATTGGGGAGAATGATGAGATTCTCGGTTTTAAGGGTCCAAGAGAGGAGAGCGAGCCAGAGCGGAGGAGAGAGAAGCTAGAAAATAGACGATGGTTTTAGTGAGAACTTACCATGTTTATTTTCACCGGTGGGTGTGCCATTTTTTAACACTTTTCGACATCGCAATCATAGCTAAAATACCAAGTTTGCTTCGTAGATGCGATTAAGGCATTAGGCAGTACCCCAATGAGTTTGAGCAACCTAGTGATTTTGAAAGAAATTCCAATTTAATGATCTGACGCCGCTTAGCGCTCCAATTCGGTTGAGGGGCTCCTGAATAGGGCGCTACACCCATTAGTGAACACCTGGATGGCACCATGGAATCCTGCTGTATACGAAGGATTCTTGACGAGATAGGGAGTATGAACGTATACGATTGAAAAGCGGCTTGATGAATCGATACGACAAACGCCATTTAGCAGCATAGAGAGGCCCATAGCTTATTCTATTTGAGATTCATCATCACGAGCGTCGTGAGATTATCTTACCATCCGATCTTGGCGCGGCCATTCCATGGCACCAAGCTTTACGCAAACCTTCCAGCGACTACGCACGGTATATTATCGATCATTAGCACTCATTGTTGCCGTGACTTGGTTTGTGTCGTATAATTCGAATAAGAATAAAACCAAGGATGTGTCATTCTAATATGTCAAATTCATCGATGCTGTGGGAACTCCCTGAAACACCTTTCGAGAACATACGAATGACGCAGCAGGCGAGTCTTATGTTGTCGATGTCGAGGCTCCTCAGATTGCCAGGAATTGAAGACAATGGAAGACATCAAGATGTAATTAGGACGGGACCTGGCGAGAATGGGCAATAGACGGAGGCGGTCAAAAATTCTGCCACCGCCACCAGGGGCAATCCGCCACCCGTTCAATATACAAAGGGCACAGATTCCCAAGTGTTCGAAGCATGACGCAGTAGCTCGTGCTAGCCCTCCATTTGCTCAAAAACGATGTGGAAGAGGCTTCTCGGTCAAGAGCAAGGCTTTGGACGACACTGGAGGCTGACTTGGCACCGGCAGCTGGAAGTCGCAGGAGACCTGGGCAGATGGTGTCGGCTCGCTCGGTCAGCTGTCCCAAAACAGGATTTGACCTAAACTCTGCATTTCAAACGCCACCAGTCGAACATGGCACAGAGCGCACGTTTACCTTTTATCCAAGTCTGCCCATCAAAATGTTGGCAGGAATGGGCAATGTTCCGTGCCTGAGCCTGATGCTACTTGACCATGTTCCTGCACGCTCCTGCGTGTCATCCAGTCTTATCCAACTGCTGCCCGGGCCGCCTGTTTAGACTGTGCAATTGAGGCAGGTACTTGTTTTCGTTGCTCCGACTATTACTACCTCGGCCTAATCAGCAGCAAATCATGGCTTTTTCTGGTACACCGTGGCAACCCTTTCAAGCCTTCCCCCCACCACAAACCCCGGATGCTTTGCACCTCACACTTACGCGTGCCAGTAGCATTGCGCAGGGCACACAATGCTCTTTCAATTTCTATGGCCAATAGATCTTGTACCATGCGGCCCGAACCTGCATAGTGATCCTCCTATCAACCCGCGGTCATGTTCGCATAGGGGCTTGCCATACATATATAAGTCAATATGCCTCTCAGATCTGGGATCGCCATCGCGCGCCAAGGCTGGGTTGCCAGGTTAGTTCACTCGTTCACGCTTCATTCAGGCCAAAATGCGGTCATTTTCTTCTCTTTCTAGCGTTGTACTCCTCGGAGCAGCAACTTTCGTTGCCAGCCAAGCTCCATCTGGCGTCCCATCCTATGTTACTCAGTATGCGCCGATCAACTATCTCTACACGGGAGAAGTTTATTTTCCATCCGATATCCAAAATCAGCTAAACAATACCACGCCGGAGGTTAATTTCACTGCTGTCCCGAATGTTCCTTCACCTTTGACGCTGGACAATTTGAACCAGCTAAACAACTTACCTCCGTCCAATGGTAGCAACGTATATCTTACTTCTGATGAGAACATTGAAACCAATCCAGCTTGGCTAAATGGTGTTGCTCCCACCGACAATGTAACACAAGGTGTCAAGTCTTGTGCTATCGTTGTCAACGATCATGGTAGTGGGCTTGTTGATGCTTTCTACTTTTACTTTTACGCTTTCAACTATGGAGGAGATTACTTTGGATTTATTCTTGGTGACCACGTTGGTGACTGGTAAGATGTTACATTGCTCGAGAAGTTTATCATTAAAGGCCGATGAATCAAATAGGGAACATAATATGGTTCGCTTCCAAAATGGTGTTCCTCAAGCTGTCTGGTTCAGTCAACACGACAATGGTGAAGCTTTCACTTATGCAGCGCTTAACAAAACCAACGATCGTCCTATCAACCTTGTCGCCAATGGTACACATGCCAACTATGCGATTGGCGGCACGCACGACCACACCATCCCCGATGTGAACTTGCCGTATGGTCCCGTTGAAGATTACACCGATTTTGGTGCAATCTGGGACCCTACAGAAAGCGCTTATTATTACACGTACGACGCCAATACACAGACCTTTGCCGCATACGATGACAGTACCCCAGTGAACTGGCTCTACTTCATCGGGCAGTGGGGTGACGAACAATATCCAAACAGCGATCCACGCCAATCGAGTCTTCTTGGCCTCACATACAAATACACCGACGGTCCGACTGGTCCCGAGGACAAGCAATTGAACAGGACTAACGTTTGTCCCGACGATGGTGATCTTTGCATTGTTAGGACTGTGCTTGGACCCTGAATTTTTCTGCGATGGTTGGTTTTCATCTAGGAGCACCAAATAAGTGGGCACGCAATTGTACGACAACCGGAATCATCTTTGGGTACAGCTCTGTAAAGTAACATATAATTAATTGGCCCTTTGGACGAAGGGAATTCCACACTAATGCACCCCACAAGCAAACACTCAGGAAATATCAATCGTGACATAACTATGCATCCTATAAGCGGCACCAATGCTAGCCCGCTTTATAAATCCTGCGCAA
This sequence comes from Astrothelium macrocarpum, assembly GCA_021030915.1. NCBI lineage: Eukaryota > Fungi > Ascomycota > Dothideomycetes > Trypetheliales > Trypetheliaceae > Astrothelium > Astrothelium macrocarpum. The sequence continues at coordinate 35,923 of JAGEMR010000063.1, read as the reverse complement.
GTTGTTTTCAATTGACCACTAACGCGAGGCATTTTCCTCCGGTGCTCAAATAGAACGCAGATCAACCGCATCGGCCGTCATCCGCACCCGCTCATGCATCCTTCAAATCCTCCCCCCCCCTGTACCAAGGGCTATCCTGGTGGTATCTTCCTGCATTTCACTTTTCAATCCCTTGTCACTCTCACAACCGTATTCCTCGCCATTGGAACAGGTAATTGTCCCATGTGAAAGAAAGTTGTGTGCGCATGGTGCAGTCCAATCAAATGTTGTCAAGCACGGATCCCCCTTAAGCGACATGCTTGTTTCAGATTGTTTCTCCCCGGTTCCGTCGGCCGAAAATATATTAGATTAATCTGCCATGATTGATGGAAAAGCTGGCGATTCTGGCTCTAGTCGTGCCGTTTGATTCCAACCCACTATATCGCTAACCCTTCATTTCGCCATAATCTGGCTTTTCGATGACCTAGATGTAAGGCCAGCAACTACAAAATGGAGCTTCTCTCCAGGTAAGAAATCTCCTTCTTCTCTTCAAGCGATCCCTCTGTGCTCATTCACTGGCTTGACTGCCTCTGTCTTCATTTCTTACATAAATATTTTTGAACGTCTTGAGACATTTGTCTTTTTCATTCCTTAACCCACGATGCGTTTCTTCACTTTCGTCGTGGCTGCTGCCACTGCTGCTTCAGCAGCTACTATTCCCCAAAAGCGTTCTTCTGCTTGCAACAAGAGGGCCCCTTCCACCACTGCCGCTGCCCCTACTTCTATTGCTAGTGCTACTTCTGTTGCCAGTCCTTCTTCCGTTGCCAGCCCTTCATCCGTTGCTAGCTCTTCTTCAGCTGCTGCAGCACCTGCTGCCTCATCATCTGGCGCTTTTGAATTCTTCGGTGTCAATGAATCAGGTGCCGAGTTTGGCACTGCCATTCCCGGTGTCTATGGCACCGACTACACCTGGTATAACCTTTCTACCTACGACACCTGGATCAGCAATGGTGCCAACATCTTCCGCGTCAACTTCATGATGGAGCGTCTCACTCCTTCTGGCCTCACTGGCTCCATCGACCCAGCCTACGGCGGCAACTTGACCCAACAAGTCAACTACATCACTGGTAAAGGAGCATACGCTATGATCACCCCACACAACTATGGCCGCTTCAACGGCGCCATCATCACCGACACTGCAAGCTTCCAATCCTGGTGGCAGCAGCTTGCCAAGGAGTACGCCACCAACTCCAAGGTCATCTTCGACACCAATAACGAATACCACGACATGGACCAATCCCTCGTCGTCTCCCTCAACCAAGCCGCCATCAACGGCATCCGCGCTGCCGGTGCCACTAGCCAATACATCACACCTGAAGGCAACGCTTACACTGGTGCCTGGTCATGGAACGACGACAACAGCGCGAGCAACAACGGCGCTACCATGGGCAATCTCACCGACCCCTCAAACAAGATCATCTACCAGATGCACCAATACCTCGACTCGGACTTCAGCGGTACCTCCGCCACCTGCAACAACGCCACCACGCTTGCCGACACGCTCGAGGGCGCTACCAGCTGGCTCCGAGCCAACAACAAGGTTGGTCTCATTGGCGAGGTTGGCGCGGGCATCAACTCTCTCTGCGAGGAGGCCGTCACGGGCGGCTTGACGTACATGCAGCAGAATTCGGACGTCTGGAAGGGCGCTATGTGGTGGGCTGCCGGACCGTGGTGGGGAACTTATATCTACGGTGCTGAGCCCACGGCCGGCGTGGCTTATCCGTTTGTGCAGTCTTTGGTCCAGAAATATGGTGCCAATGCTTCATCGACCAAATAGAATGGGGATTAGAGACACTATTGGTGGCGAGAGTCACTGGAAGCTCGATTTCGTGTATATACTACAATAAATCATCACGCCCTTACGAGGCTGTTTTGTTGCACTGAACTTGGAGCTGCTGTTGTGACTCGTACTGTAAGTCCGATCTCCATATGTACTTGGTATGCTCTTGCTGCTTTTCTAATGAAGACCGAAGTCTGGGGATGAAAGTATTCTTCAATGCAGCGTAAATGTGTATTGAGAATATTTCAGCTTCGCTTTTTTTTTTAATTTCATTCCAAGGCGCTGCCGCAACTCTCTACTAGCTCTCCCCAATGATGCTCCAACTTTTTTGAACATGTTAAAATTTGTCGCTGTTGACTCCAGTAGAAAGCAATGTCATAATTGCCCAGATGAATCTTCACTGCTACATGATTCAAGGTCGTTGTTTTTTTGAGTCATGCTGGGTCTTCAAACAACTGTAAGACAACAAGGACGAATACTTCAGTCAGTTTAGATCATCGTCTAGAGTCAGTGTCCAAGCGATATCGGAGTAAAAGTCTTCCTGGACTTTGAGATTGAGTTCAAGGGTGTTGAAGTGAAGGTGTGGTTTGATGGTTGTCATTGGGAGGAGTGATGGCATTTTCGTGCCATTTAGTGACAGCATAGAGAGTTCTATTCATCCGATCCATTGCCAGTATGAGCGTTAGGGCCAGCCAATGTTGTTATGTTTAAAGTCGGTAGTTTTATAACTGGATCTGGACTGTCTGATTGATAACGTGGTTGGACTCATTTTGATTTCGGTGTAGACTTTTCTGCAATGAGGAGTTAAATCCTTGGAAAGTTTGATGTTGACATTTTTAAGTAATCGCCTGTACCGCATCGATGGAGTGACAAGACTCGTCAACTTTACATGACTCTGGCACCCTGGGCTTCATGAGCGTGCCTAAAGGCTACGGAAATTGTGTCAGATCTGCGTACTGAATGTAGAAACTTCTGCTCTGCGAGAGCTATCATGTACGCTCAAGCCTTCACTGAAGGCTACACTTAATCTTCATATTTTTCTTTCCCCAGACCCGCGCTCAAGGCACAGTGAATGATGAAAAAAAAGTAAATTGTTCGCGTCAGCCCGAGGCAGTGCAATACGGGCGACACTGTGGGTGGAAAGATGAGCAAGCTCAGCGCTAACCACCCCAGGGACAAAAATAGGTATAATCATTGAATGTGTCCGTAGACACGTTTCAGAGATTAAACTGAAAAGAACAGATACTACACTTGATCTAAGCCAAAAGGCAAAGAGAGCTAAGGAAAAAAAAAAGAAGAAGAGAAAGTCGAAGGCTCTGAAAACTCTTATTCCTGAGCGCAGGCGCTAGCGCTAAGCGAGATCAGCGCATGACTCACGCACCAGGTCAAAGTGGGAAATACCTCGGTCACGTGCTTTTTGCTGCCTGGAAGCGAAATCAGAGATTTTCGTCATCGCTGACGCAGAAGGTCAGGCAGAAGCAATCACGGGTTTTGTGGGAGTGACATACAATTTTGTGAGCTGCGAAAGCTTCAATAAGTCTGGTGCCTCGTCCACGGATCGTGTGAAGCGCTATGCCCCAGCAAGCCATGAGCAAGGATTGGGGCACGGGAACGAGTGGATCTCACTGCTTTCATGGAAAGGCGTCAAAGCATGTACCTCTTATGCAATGCTCACCTTCTCCATCGTAGTCATCATCTCAGGACTCGACGTGCTCAAGCGTCAAACTGAGTAACATATAAAATTCGGCATGGGATCAATTCTTTGGTCTCTGACAGTCCGCAATCAATGCAAGAATCATCGAAGAAGAAACTAATGGCTTGAGCGAGAAACATGCCTCCCGTTCCATACCAAGCCAGAATTCCTAGGAGTTCCGTAAAATACGACTGCGGAGCCGAAGCCGCATCGGCTTACTTCAATAGAGCTTGTTCCATTTTGCAGCCTCAACCGGATTGTGAACCCTCCTGGCTCGGAGTTGTACTCAGGGACAAGCCACCAATACGTCCACATAGCTGCTTCTCCCAGATATGACCCGAAGCTGAACGGTACCTTCGTAATGGCGCGCTCTAAGGGGTAACCAGACCTAACTTAATTTCGACAAAAATAATACATCAGCTCGAAGATGACAAACAGTGAGCGTAGAAAACCTTTTCTCCCTCTCTCTTGTCTTTCGTCTTGCACATTTCCAAATTACTATTCTCTAACATACTCTTTTGTTTCTTTTGTGTACAGTCGTTCAAAAATCTCATTGACGTGAGCCGTGGAAATTTCCGTAAAGATGAAATTCTTCGCCCTCCTCTCTCTTTCCATCGCATCCTTGGTGTTGGGACAGTCTCAACGTGCACAGCTTCCAGCTTGCGTGGTACTTTCCACCCACATTAGAACACAGCTTTCTATATCTGACTAATCGCTCCAAGGTTGCTTGCGATAATGCCTCAATCGCTGCATCCGGATGTGCCGACTCTGACTTGCTTTGTCACTGTACTCATTACTCTACCATCTACCAAAACGTAATTCCTTGCATCGAGCAAAGGTCGAACTGTACCAATCCAACCCAAAGCTTGTTGAGTATGGAATCAAGATAATCACTCAAAGTGCCAAGTTACGAAAGCTAATCACATTTGTAGCTCTCGAACAAGGTTTCGCGACGGCTTGCCAGACCAATCTCAATATTACAATTCCTACCGGCATTACTACTCTTCCCGCAAATACGACTAATGTTACGTCTTCTGGCAACAGCTCCGTCTCCGCTCCTTCAACCCCATCTTTTACTAGCGTTCCTGCCTCCCCGAACGGAGGTTCTCTCAGCCGTGTAGATTGGATTGCCGGCGCAGCATCTATGGCAATCTTTCTGGCGTTCATTTAATCTAGATCCCGATCTACCAGTATTTAGGAGTAATAATACAGCATCTTACAAGGCTGAAAGTGTTGTCTTCTGTGTCTCCGGTCCATCTGCGGTGCGCGACAAAACTCCGCCGTGCCCAACTTAGCCTTGTAAAGAGAAATGGCGTGGGTGGTGAGAGAGTTATTCTACACCTGTCATATTGGATAGAATGCCATCGAAGATTATCGGTCTGGCTCTCAGATTTCTCGAAGACTAATCCAACGTTTGTTGTTCATCAAAACGGTATTGGGGGTCTCCCCAGTGCGATGGTCATCAAATATCTCTCCTTCAGTCTACTTTGATTCGTCTTGTAACCCCTAGTGATCATATCAGTCTACGTGCGGAGGAATTGTTTCTGCTATGCAACACAAACCTTATTTGTCTCCAACTTTTCCAAATGGCAACTATTGATCCCTTAACAGTCCCTATTGGATAAATCTTGCGTGAATTGATTGTAAAATACTCCATAACAATTCACTTTGAGTTCGTTCAAGACTTCCATGGCCAGGTAATCTCCCCTCATGGTCCTTCGCCGCTCGTCATGCTTGGAATGATCGGGTTTTGTCATTTCTACGCGAGTCCAAAGAGCCAAAGAACAATAGCTGCTATCAAAAGACACGCACAATGCCACTGCTGTTCTTTTCTCTTTCAGTGGCTTCATTGTAGTCTTGAATTTTGATGTTTCCCTCAGTTCATTTCTCTAGCTGTAGTCGCTTATGGAAAGTGGTAAGCATGCTCTCCGACATTAGTCGCGAGGGATGGTCTTTGTCGAGCACTTTAGCTTGGATCTCGACAACGTGCTCTAGCAGCTCGACCGCCTCTTTCGTTTGCCCGTTAGTATATAACGCTTTTGCAAGCATGTGTTGCGACACTAGTTGGTCGGGATGTTCTTTGTTGAGCACTTTAGTCTTTATCTCGACAATGTGCTCTAGCAGTTCGACCGCCTCTTTTGTTTGCTGATTCTCACAGAACGCTCTTGCAAGCTCGTGTTGTGATGCTAGTCGATCGGGATGGTCGTCCGTCAATACTCCAGTTCGTATCGCGACAACGTGCTCTAACAAATCTATCGCTTTTTGTATCTGTCCGTCATTTATAAATGCTTCTGCAAGCTCCTGTTGCGACGCCAGTCGATCGGGATCGTCTTCCGTCAACACTTTAGTTGTTATCGCGACGACATGCTCTGACAATTCTATCGCTTTTTGTATCTGTCCGTCATCCATAAATGCTATTGCGAGCTCGTGTTGCCATACTAGTCGATTGATATCATCTTCCTCTAACACTTTAGCTGCTATCGCGACATTATGCTTCAACAGCTTGACCGCCTCCTTCACTTGTCCATCGGCTCGAAGTGCTCTTGCAAGACTGTCCTGCGACCTGAGCCGCCTTAGGTCATCTTCCGGGAGGTTTCGCTCTCCCCATCCAGCCGACTCTTGCAGCCATAGAATAGCTTCTTTGATTCTTCCATCATTGCGTAAACACCTTCCTACTTTTAAACAGAGCCCGCTATTCTCCCATGTCTGTTTTATTTGCTTATCTTTATTTACGCGTGCTACATGCGGTAGGTATCCTCGCCAAATCTCGCGATTGGTGTAGTCATTTGATGGAAACACTTGTGAAAGATGTCTGATTGCCTTCTCCTGTGTCTCTTTGTATTTATTCTGTTCCATAATCCATAGTCTAGTTGCTAGATGGACCAATCTATGCATATCAAGAACCTTGCTATCACCTCTTTTTTCCAGGAAGAAGTACGCTAAAAGCGTACCGAGAGTATCAGCCATTCTTGCTTCCGGCTGAATAGTGGGTAGGATCGAGAGTGGAATTGCCTTCCATTCAATGTAGGAAATAAATGCGAGAAGTTCTGCAGCTATATTATTTTGTTTGAGAATCCGATTAAACGTGACTGTCCATGTCTTTGCAACAGCATTCACCGAACCTTTTCCTCGTGTGTGATCACAAAACTCTCTGCTCAAAATAGCAATAGCGTCTTGTTCTGTATTGTGCAATAGTCGTAGATATTCTGAAACAGAACTCCTGTTTATGTTAATGTATGCTGCTGCTTGGGTGATTGCCAACGGAAGGTAGTCGAGCTCTGTAAGAAGTTCCATTGTAAGCGCTTCATTGTGGGAGTGTTTTTGAGGCGCCAACGACTTTTCCAATAAAATAAGCGCTTCTTCTTTCTCCATCTTTTTCACCTCCACTGCATCGCTGTTTGCTATGGAGTGTGCCACTTCGTAGTGCCGAGTAGTGAATATGGTCAAGCCGTCAACCGTTTTTGGTAGAAAGTCCAAGATGCCTTCTGCTTGCCCAATTCCGTGTAGAAGATCCGGGTCATCGGCATTGTCGACAATCAACAACCACTTGCCTGAGTTCCTTGCACTTAACCATTGCTGTATCAGTTTCTTGATGTTTCGTCCACTCCCCTGTTGCTGATCTATTCCCAATGTTGTTGCAATCTCTGCACAAGCCTGCTCAAATGCTTCCATACTTAATGCTGACATCCAGAAAATCGGGTGTTCAGGATAGTCTTGCTTGACAGAATATGCGAAACGCAGCGCGATCTGGGTCTTGCCAAGGCCACCGAGGCCTACGAGTGCCAAATTCTGACAATCTTTGTTCGCAAATAGCTTTTGCTTCAATATATCGAGCTCTTTACTTTTGCCAACAAACCAGCGATTTAATTGAAAAAGAAGATGAAAACGTGGTGTCGCACTCGGTTGCTGGTGGATCATTCTGTTGGTACATTCCTGGACCTGTGAGTCAAGGTTGATTTATTTGGAGATTGACTAACTTTGACATGAGCTTCAAAGGATATTTCAGTCCTATCTAAAAAAAAACAGTAAGAAGAGATATGAGATTGCTAAGCGAAGTCCTCAATATACATACATTCTTTCAAGCTCAAGTTCTCAGTACATTGCTGCAAGTCAAGCTTTCGTCGGGAATGTTTGAGGTAGAACTGTGTCGCTGATTTCATTTCCCCTCTCTTTTCGTACTCCTCCAATCCAATGTCTTGTAAACCTTGCTCAACATTGAACCGGAAGTATCGGTTCTTATCTAGCTTATCTGCCCACCTTGCTGCGAACATCATCTCCGTGTTTTCGGTCTCGGTCGCGATCTGCGGTATTGTGTCCTTGAGAAACCCGTATAGAGAGCTTTTGAAAGGTTTTATGCCTGGGTTCCCCGTTCCAATGGAGATGAAACACTTGACTTGTGGCATTAGTTCTCTCGATTTAGAGCACCAGATATCTGTGGCCTCTCGCTCCACCTCGTTGATCGGATTGTTTGCGCCAAGGCCACCATCTGTGAAGGACAAATCCTCAATGTCGACAGTATCGAAGAAGGTCGGGGCAGCGGAGGTGGCCAGAGCAGCTCGGCATATTGTGGAGGGAATCTCTTGCTCGTCATGTAGCTTGTAGGATCGGAGATGGACGATATTTTTCGTAAACCGGTCAGTTGTACAGACAAATCTGGCACCATTAGCGTTGGCTCTTTTCACTGTGACAGTATACGCACACTCTGCATCCGCGCTCAATTCCGTCGTCCAATTTCGTGTCGAGGGAGAAGCCCTTTTTTTCTAACACCTTCAGAATCGAACATTCCAGCTTTTTCGAAGAGAATTTCGAGTTCACGTTGCCTTTCAACGTGAAAGGAAAGCTGCTACGTATCTCGCCGAAGACTTCCTTTGCAAGACCGACATACTCCTCGATGCATTCATCTACACTCATCTCGAGACGGCCAAGCATGATCGCAATGAGCCTGCTTGGCCAATCAGATATATGCATGCCCCAAGTATGACTTTAGATAACTGACCCGCCGGTGCTGGTGCCTCCAATAAGATCGAATACCTCGCAGGGCTTGACTACCTCGAGTGCCCGATCCTTTCGTTTGTTGTTGAGCTGATCCATGATGCTCTTGAGAACGTATAGGGAGGACAAGCCTCGAACCCCACCACCATCAAGAGACAAGAGACATAATCCTCTGCTATCGATCGGGTTTGGTCCAGCAGCGCTCTGGGCTGAATCTAAAGCTGTCTGCTCCATGATTAATTGTCGTCAGGTGTGGAGGTAGTGGAGGAGAAGGAGTAGAAAACAGAGGAGAAGGTCAAGGAACAGGATCTGGAGGTAGACATGGCGGAAGAAAGTACACAGACAAGGCTGAGACTCGGTCAGCAAAGTTGATAAATGGGCATCCGTGGGCGAGTTGATCCACCTGCATGCGCTCAGGTGCAGCGTCGAATGATACGACTATGTTGAGCCATAGATTGACAAGGCTGACAATTGAGCGTCCACAGGCGGACTACTCATCTGCATGCGCTCAGTTGCAGCGTCGAATGATACAATCAGGTTGAGCGAGTTCCATAAACGACCAAATGTGATGGAGGGCGTAAAACCATGCATGAGACATTGCTGCAATGTGATTCGGCTGGCTGGTTGCTTTTTCCGCGTGGATGACGGATGGCATCCTAATTATTGGCTGCTGAACATTAGATACGAGCTCAGTCGCAGGCGACTTGAACGCCATAGTCTGGAATAATTGGGCATGGCGGCTACTTGGATGTGGCGAATCTTTATTCGTTGTTCTCGTTGACTGAGTAGCAACGTGTAGCGCCCATCCTGTGATTCAATGTCCCGGAATGATGAAGCTCATTTAGGTGGTGATGGTTGGGTTGATTTCAGATGATGCTCAATTCCACGCTGCCCTTCGCCAATCTAAGCGCTGATTCGTCTGTTGAGTAGAACATCGTAAAGCAGTTGTAGAAATGCTCTTCAAGGTATCTGTCAGCCAAAGGTTGCCGAGGTAGAAGTAGACTGCTTTGGTTCAGCTTATAGAATGTCTGTGACGACAAAGCAACCGTTAAAAAGCACCACAAGATGCATGTTTGCCTACATGCGATGCGTTTGATGAGCAGTTATCCTCGACTTCCGTGACTATCAGACTGCAACAAAGTAGGTGAGTGCTTACCTGATGTTTTGCCTGTGACGCCCGAGATCTAGGGATGGCATTGCAGAAGTCAGTGAACAATTACAGTGTAGTGAAAGAGGGAGTAATTTAGATAGCGGAGCTCATGGCTTGTACACATACTCATACATTACTTACAAGATGCCTACTAGATACAATCATGTTTTTTGCTCAAGCATTACCAGCCTCATGCTCAAGCATCTCCTCACTCTAACATTTTCTTCCAAGGACATCTCTCTTTGTCCAAAATCCTACTTGCTCCTCCTTCCTTTCTTCCCTCTCCCCTTCCCTCCCCCACCTACACTATCCTCATCCTCCTTCTCACCCATCTTCACATTCCTCACCCTCCTCGTCTTTCCCCCTAATGCCCACAAATCCCCCCACCTCGTTTTCCTTGCATCACGATACGCCTGTGCCCCAAAGCTGCGTGGCACCGTCCACCTTTCCACGGTCGCCGACGGCGTACATACATCTAGGATGATGTGACCTTTGCGTTTGAGCGCGGGTAAGATAAGGCGCGGGAGTGTGAGTGGAGAGACGTCTGCTGCAGGTGGCGATGTCCTTGTAGATTCTGTGTCGAACTGGGAGTCAGATGATGAAGGTGGGGATCGTGGATGAATGTTACCGCTATCACTGTCTGGACTAGGCGCGGGGACACCGTGATCCCAGCCTGCGAATGCAGCATTGGTGGCGGTGTCGTCCTGGATGACGGCGCCATTGCTCAACGCAGCCAGAGGATCGATGGACTCGGCGCTGCGTAGATCGCGACCACGCTGGACAGCGAGATAGCTGAAGTGGACGTCATCAAAGTTTGTCGCTTTCGCTCCCAGTATGTGCTGCAGGTACGGCGGTCTGACAAACCGCTGTGGGAAATGGCAAAAGTCTTTGCGTCCCTTGCTCACCCCCTCGGCACGATAAAGCGGACAAGTACCATGATTTGTACATGGCGCAACAATCATCCCAACCTCTTTCTCCACTCTCATCCCGTTCTCCCCTGGCGCCTGCAGCTCCGCCGCATAGTCCACATCCCCAGGTGACCTGATATACCGCTCCAACAACATCTTCCTCGCCCCAGCCACCACCTCAAACCCCCTCGGATTCCCCTTCTCCAACAACAACAGCACCCCGCCTTCCGGCGCCAGTAGGCTCCAAAAATTCTGCACCTGCAATTTCCTCCGATAGTCGTCCTGCAGCGGCCACAGCGTATGCGGCGCGACCACAATATCAAACGGCTTCTTCGACGCCTCCGCTCCATCACCAACATGCACATAATCCGGCAATCGCGGGACGAACGTCGTATTCTCCAGCAGCGCACTCGCCCGATGTCGCAGGGCCGACGAGCCCGTAACCACCACCGCCTTCCCCAACGGCGGCTCGGTCCCCTCCTCTGCAGCTATCTTCCCCTCATCCTCACGCACCCTCTCCCACTCCGCCCGTAACACCTCCCTCACAGCAACAATCCCCACGCCTCCCCCACCCGCATCCAACACCCTCGGCCCGCCCTCCTTCTCCATCAACGCCCGCAGCCAACGACTGCCCAGCCGCTTCCGCACCTCGACCAGCGCGCCCATCACGCTCGCGTACACGCCGGGCATCACAGCCGCCAAGAACGCGTCCGCCTCTCTGTCCAGCATGCTGCCCTGCGCCGCGCCCAGCGCAATCGGCTTCTGTGGCAGGCGAGCGGAGAGCGGCGGTTTGAGCGGGGAGTAGGGGAGTTCGGGGCCGCCGAAGACGCGGACGGCGGCGTCGCGGAGGTGTTTTGGGTTGGTGAGAGAGAGGAGGGTGGTTGTGGGGGCGAGGAGGGAGGGAGGGAGAGCGAGGGTGCGTGGGGTGGTGTGGAAGCGGGTGTGGAGGGTGAGGGGGTGGGCGCGGGTGGATTCTGAAGTTGGGAAGTTGGGGTCATCGATGTCTGGATCGAGATCGAGATCGAGGTCTGGGTCGAGGAGGCCGTCTTGAGGAGTTGGGGAAAGGCCGTCGAGTTGTTCTTCTTGAAGGGATGCAGATTCCATGTCCTGCTGTAGGAGTTCATCGTGCTTGTTCTGATGCTTCTTGCGAGCTTTTGGATTGTTTGGCGATGTTTGTCGATGTACATCATGTGAATCTTGTACATCGTCTACTTCCTCCGCGGAAGAAAGACTGTATTCTATCTCTTCAAGGCTGCCATCCGCACCCTCTTTCCATAATGTATTGGAGCCACCCTCATCACTAAGTGGTTCCTCTTGCGCATTCATATCAGCGTCAACCTCGTCTGCCCCAGTGATCCTCAAAGGCGGCCCATAAAGTCTCTCATACATCTTATATTCATCATGATCCAATGTGTCCACTGGTAGGTTATCTCCAAATTTTTGCCGTACCCTTCTGACAACATGCTCAAGTTCGGCATTCGAGCGCGGTGCTATCTCGCTTTCAACTTCTGCTTGATCCAGAGATGGAGCTCCAAGATGTGGAGAGGCGCTGACGTCTTGAGTGGTGGATGCATCACTGGCAGAGGTTGTTTGAAAGCGTCTCTGGGACAAGGCAACACTGGAACGTAATCGTTTCCTCAACGTAGAATGGTGGGAGGCGCTGCGAAGTCGAGTTTGACGACTAAAAGCAATGAGTGCTCTAAGTTGACATGGCAAACATGTTTTAATCAGTGGAGAGCAAGATAACATCACCCTATCCGGTTTGCCTGACCAGGAAGACGAAGGCAAAGTTACCGTGACCGTGTGGTGCGATGGTGTTTTTGCTTCGCCATGGGATTTGAATTTTTAGAATTCGATATAGATTTTGCCGATGTTAAGCCGGACCTCGAGCTTGGCATGTAATAGAGAAGCTTTACATTGCCGTGAAGCACATTTTGGCCGATTAGGACGACAAGTTCAAATGAAAACGCATAATAAGCCGAGGCAATCCATTTCAATTCAATCTAAGTTATTACGGAGTGGGTCAAGTCGGTTCCTAACAAGTCCTCCGAATGGTACCATTCCCTTCTGAAACCTCAAATTCCATTTCCCCATCTAGCATTCTCTCTATTCCCTCAACCATCCGGCCCTCATTGTGTTTCCCGACTTAGTCCCACTTCCGTAATATGAATGCAATTTAGTTCAATCATCAGTATATCATCCCCAGGTGGCGTCATCACCTTAAAAAACCTCCCCAGACGCAGGCCTAACATGCCTATTGGTGTGCTCTCAAATCCACAATAGCAAAGGGAAACCAGCAAAAAAGCAAGGTGCAAGGGGGAGGGGGGAGTAATGAGATTAGTGTTGTTGAATGGAATGTGATAGGATGCAATTTGGAAATCCACCGAAAGTTTTCGACCGTCTCTCAAAGTCTACTGTAGTTTTACATGCTTCTTGGCTAAAGCCATTCAGCATTAACTACAGCCACATCGACCTAGCTTGTTGCGAAGATTGCCTAATCCTGTCCTGCAAATCAATAATGAGCAACCCACGCAACCTCATGGAATCCGTCAAGGAGAACAAGTCGACAAAAAAGACGATGCTCGCTCGTGGGGTCTCAAGAGATTCCGAAGCATTCTTAAATTTGATGAGCATGGTCTCTCCAGGACGTTCGACACCGAGAGCCAAGAAGAGAGATGAAATCGTCAATGGAAGTTCGATAGAGGGGATCAAGGGGGACATTCGCCGTTCGTACCGAAATAAAAAGCATACGTTGAACGGCGAAGCCGCATTTCCCAAGTGTCGATTGAAGATTGGAAAACTGCAGAGCAAAGTCGACTTGCAAACACTGAGATTGCTTGAACCGAGAGAAGCGTCCCAATCAAGATGGATTACAGTTCGATCAGCGGCTGCAGTAACGAGACGTTTCGATCAGTAGCTAGAATTTCCGTAGTCACCCCCACGCTTCGACGAACGCAGTTGCCTGTAAAACGTGACGCACGCACTAATCAGCTTTCAAATGTCCACTGCATTCCCCCCCGGCGCCAAGCGTCGTTTTGCACACTAAACGCAGAGGAGAGGAGAGGGCTTACAAAAAAGAACGAAGAACGATGTCGGAACAGATCAAGTAAGAAACTCACATTCCGGTGCCTTCTTGGCGCGCATTGACGGGACCACGGCGTTTGTCGTTGACGGTGCCTCCGCTGGGACCACCAGCTGTACCTCCTGCAGTGGCATGACGGGTACGGCCAGCCTTGTCGTCCGAGTCTTCCGCGTTGGCCTGGTTTCCTGCAGCCTGGGCGATGGCCTGTGCGTTCTTTTGGTATTTGTACACGGTCCAATCAAAGACATAGTCGTACTGGAAGCCTTCACGGACAAAGAGATCGCGGAAGATCTTGCGGAGATAGGAGTAGTCCGGTTTGTCGTCGAACCTGAGGGACCTGGTGTAATTCAAATAGATGGCAAATTCATTAGGGAAGCCACGGCAGAGAACTTCGGTCGGAGTGGTCATCTTCTTCTCCATGATGCGGTCATATTTCTGTTTCTTGGTAGCGGCCTTGAGTCCTTGCCAAGGGAGGGAGCCACGACAGAAATAAAGCATAACGTATCCAAGGGATTCCATATCATCACGACGGGATTGCTCAACACCCAAGTGAGTGTTGATGCTAGCATAACGCGCCGTACCCGTCAAGTTCTTGTTCTCACGGTATGGAATGTGGAAGTGGGTCTTGGGGTCCCGGTATTTCTTAGCGAGACCAAAGTCAATCACATTGACCTGGTTACCGCGTTTTCCAATACCCATAAGAAAGTTGTCAGGCTTGATGTCACGGTGAATGAAGGATTTGGCATGGATGTATTCAATGCGGGAGATGAGCTGGTCGGCAAGGAGGAGGACCGTCTTCAAGGAGAATTTGCGGTTGCAAAAGTTGAACAAATCTTCCAGACTGGGTCCAAGCAAGTCCAAAACCATGGCATTGTAGTCACATTCGGTGCCGAACCAGCGGACAAAGGGTATACCGACACCACCGGCGAGGGATTTGTAGACACGAGCTTCATATTCAAGTTGAGGATGTTTGGCTTTGACGCTTTCGAGTTTGATGGCAATCTCTTCGCCCGAGATGATGTTAGTGCCTGTTTGTGTTATTGTTAGTGACACAGCGTGAATACGTAAAAAATTCAACACGAGTCGTTCTTACCAAGGTAAATATCACCAAAGCTACCACTTCCAATCTTACGACCAATCCGATACTTGTTGCCGACGCGGAGATCCTATTACAAGTATGAGTATTTGGCAGATAGAATGCGAGACGGAATGAAAGAAAGCAACCAAGGCTGTGCAGTCCAGTACGTACCATGGTGGCCATTCTGATTTTTCAGACCCGTCGGAGCGGCCGGAGAGTATTGCAAGACGAGGTTGATTCAATCGACTCGATTGTCGAGTATAGGAAGATGCATGCAAATGGAATGGGCAAGTGGGTTGGTGGAGGTGGAAAGGGAGGAAGCTGCTAGGTCAGGCTGAGGTTAGAAAAGGTCGGTGCTTTGTCACAAAGGGAGGGAGGAGGGAGGCGGTGTGAGCAGGCCCCGGACAAAAGAGAAGCGAGAAAGAGAGGGAGGATGAACACAGATCAGTCGAACAACACAGCAAAGGAGGCTGATGCTGGAGCAAGCACACTCGTGATTAATGTAGGTTGTGAAGGTGTGGGGGGGGACCGGTGTGTGAATGAATAGATGGGTGAGTGAGGCAGCAGGTCACGCACCAGGCTGCTAAGCTGTCTTCGGGCGAAAAAGCCGACCGTGGGATGCCGACCGCGTGCAGATGGGCCGACACAATACACAAAGATGCAGCAGGTCTCGAACGTCGTTTGAGCTCTGAGCAGGAGCAAAAAGGGTCAGACAGTCAGTCAGGCCGTCAAGGCGAATGAGAAGGTGGGGACTGCGGGAGTGCAGGATGAAGGGAGGGAGGGAGAGACAGACAGCCAGCGAGTGGGTGGCAGCGGAGTGGAGGAGGCAAACAAGCAAGCAGGAGATACGAGGATGGATGCAACTGTTCACCCTCTGTTCCAGCTTTGCAGCCCAATCCCGAACTGGCAGCTGTTGGGCGTAATGAAAACCCAAAAGGCCCAAATAACCCACATAACTCTGATTAAAGCCAATTTTACCACCGTTATTTAATGTGCAATGCTATCTTTGGGTGCTCCTAAAGGGCGCGGGTGTTCCGTTGGTGGCCTCGGCCTGGCCTCCGATGCCTTTTGGGCTTGGGCGTGTCCATCGAAGGCCATCTCGATCTCTGATCGCCGCCTCCATCGTCACTTGTTGGTGTATACTGGGTCCACGCCTCGTCCGCTGATTCCCTGATCTGCACGCGAGCCATGAACCTTGAGCATGGCCTGCGTCGTTGTTTGGGCCATGGATGGAAGGACCCTCCACGTCACACAGCGCTTGAGTATCTGATCTGATTGATTGTGCCAGACATGGCGAAACGTGCATAAATGCTCCTGTGATTTACCTTCTTTATGCTCATTGTGTAAACCTAATTCTCCCTGAAAATTCACCCCTTACTATTGGGAACTCCAGGTTTCATTATGCATCATCTCCCTTGACTATGCTCCCTAATATCCGGTACGGTAAGCTTCACAATACTCGTTATGAAAGTGCTCCTTGGATAAATATTAGTCCGTATTATCGCAAAATACATACGACACCCTAGTTTGGGAATGGAAGTAGGTCAGAACCAGAGAATGCTAGCCCAACTCAAACCATGCTTGATGCCTCATTGATTGGCACGCCATGACATGCAATGAATGCTTGCCCCCGCTACACAAACGCGTTTCCTCCCAATGAAACCCCATCACTCCCAAGCTCCGTAGATTATATCCGGAACGCCGCGGAGTAAAAGTATCAAGTACACTCGGTCAATACAACACACTACCTTCCTTCACCATCGCCACCACCACCACCACCACCACCACCACCATCATCATCTAAAACGCCATTACCGTCTCTACCGCATGCTCCTTCTTCGCATTACACCGAAACAGATTCACATGTGAGTCATTCACCGCCGAGCACGCCAACATCATGCGATGCGGATGGAATGTCGTCGCCGCAATCGCCGTACCCCTTGCCTGGTGCAAAAACGACAAATGCGGCTGACAACTACTCAACAACTCCCCGGTCCCCGTATTCCACACGCTCACCGTCTGTTGCTCCGACCCCGTCGCCAGCACGGGCGCATGCTCATGCACGCTCAGCGTGCGCAGCGTCGTGCCCGTCGGCGTCGCGCGAATCGTGCGAATGCTCTTCTCATTGCGAATGTCCCAGAGCTTGACCTCGCCGCCGCGGCAGCCGCTGACGAGCTCGCGCGTGCCGCCGCGCTGCAGCGCGACGTTGGTGACCCACTGCCGGTGCTCCTTCCAGACGCGCACGAGCGCCTCGGCGGGGCGGCAGCGCTGGTCGTAGACGCGCACCGCGCCGTCGCCGAAGCCCGCGATGAACACGTCGCCCTCCATCTGGTCGACGGTGAGCGAGGTGACGCACGACCCCGAGCGTGCGGGGATGTCGTTGGTGCAGATTTCCGTGCCCGCGTTCCATACGCGGATTACCTTGACGTCCCCTGCGACGAGAAGTGTGCCCCGGCCTTGCTGCCAGTCGAAGACGAGGCCCGCGTTGCGGGTGGAGGGGACGAGGTCGGTGAGGGCGCGGAAGGCGGAGACGAGCTCGGCGCGCCGGGGGGTGTCGTAGTCGCGGAAGATTTTGATGATGCCGTCTGACGCGCCCGTCATGAGGAGGGCTTGGTCGTCTTCGTTGATTAGGCGGACGTCGGTGATGCGCGAGCCGGATGGGTTGCCGTTGGAGAAGCGATTGAGGCGGCGTTCGGTTTGCCAGTCCCATACACTGGGGAAAAAGTAATTGCGTTAGTCTGAATGGAGAGTCAGGTAAGTCGTGGAATGTTACGAACCATACGCTATCTCGATCATCCGTAATGATGAGATGGTCTTCGAACTGATGAAAGTACATTTTCATCGGTTGTGTGCCGTTGCTGAAGAATCCACACGAATTGTTCCACCTGCTACTTCCCGCTTGCTCCTTAAGCGGCTGTGTCTCGTCAATGATTCGGTCATTCCGGTTTCGACGCCATAATCGCTGGTTATAATCCACGCTTCCTGGCTCATCGGCCTCGCACGCCTTCATCTGTGGCTCACGAAAGTACTCTACTGACCACTCAAAGAACATGCTCTTAAGAGGTATTTCAGGCTCTGACGATTGATCTCGAGGCTTAAAGTAGCGCGGGGACGGAAACTTGGCCGGAAAGTATGATAGAATAGCATGGCGATCATTTTCGTCGGGCGGCCGACTCCATTCGCTGGGAAGTCGTGATCGTGGCCCTATCGTTCGGTCGGGTAATGGTCCTCGCAGGGATTGGGATTTCTCGGGAGATGTCTGAACAGATGACGAGCCAAAGGCCAGATTTCTGAGGGATGCTGCAACACTTGCAGTACGCTTTAAACCTGATGTCCAGTAGCCCTCTGGCTTGACCGGGGACGGAGGAGTTGAAGGCCGTGTATTTGGCTGTGAATGCTGTAAAGTTGTACCAGTTAATACACTGCTTTGCACTGTCCCTGGTTGCGTATGACTTTGGACCTTTTCGTCCATGATAATCTCAGCTTGGGGCCCAAGCGGTGAATCGAGGAGGGTGAACATGACATTATCGACAATGATATCAGCATTCTGTGCTATATCAGGTTGAGGATCCGCGGACATGCTGAGGATTTGCTTCCACATTGCGGAGTAGACGCTATTCTGAGATATGGATTTGGTCTCGACCGCTGCATCACCATTCAATGACTTGTTATGTGGCCGAGTATTGTAATCCAGGCCTGCATCCAAGTATTCTCTGGTCTTGCCTTGCGAGGACAATTCGACTTCTTCCACCATATGTTCATATGCTGTAACTAAAAATCTTGCCTTGTATCTATTTACGAAAGTAGAAAAGAATACCAAAAGCTCCCTGCGAACCATAGTGTTCCCATCTGCAGCCATGACAAGCAGCCAAGACGCAATAAATTCTTCAATTTGAGCAACTTGATCCGTGAGATCTGGGATGCCAATGAAGGCTGTTAGTGCATGCAGCATGGCGGCTCTGACGTCTGCAACAGGGTCGATTGCTCTCTCACAGAGCCGCTGGTGAGCTGACGCACGTATTCCCACCCATTTGGCGTCCGAGTAATTGACCCACAGCATGCTCAAACACAGGCAAGACCACTGCCTGAGTAAAGGGTTTTCATCATCTGCAATATGATACAAAAGACTGTCCATCAATTCTGGACTTGAGGACACGACCTGGCCTTGTGGAAAGTCTTTGCAAAACATGGCCACAATAAAGGCACACATGGCTCGATGCTCTCCAGCGTTGTTGACAGGCAATGCCGTTTGTGGATTTAGGATGCTAATGAAATATTGGTACCCATTATCTTTCAGCAAGTCCGTCTGACAGCTTTGATCTACGGCAAGTATACGAGCCCAGATAAAGACCATGACTGGCTTCAGCTCGATTGCTTGTGATTGCAGAAGCTTGAGAACATAAGGAAAGATGCCGATACTAAGGGCAAGATTAACTGCCCATGGACCGAGATCGAGAAATTTGCTAAGCAAGACCAGAGCACGCAAGCGGTGAACTTGGCTCAATAGCACTTGCAATACAATGGGAAGCTGCTCGGGTACTTTGTGTTCAGCTGCACCTTGACCAAGGTAGACCTCAAAAGCGGTGAGTTGCTCAGAAAAGAACGACGAGTGTATGTATTCGTATTCAATCTCGCGCTTTTCATTCGCAATTAGATCCGGTAGCTGCTGTAATATCATCTCAACAGCCAAATCCCAGCTTTGCCAAAGTGGATGATTGTGAGTCTGCGGTATTTCGGGATAGCTTTGAGGGTGACAGTGGTAGACTCGCATAATGCGTTGCGCGAGCAAGAAATTTCGAAATAATGCTGCCACCATCAGGTCTTGACGAAACAGTTTCCTGAACAGTGGTTTGGACAGCGTGTTCCATGCGATAGTGTCAGTGATGGCGGTGAAAATCCAATTCAATTCTCCAATAGGTGTTCTGCGCTCAGAAACTCTGCCTGGTATATTTTGCGCATCGGACAGTGTGATTCCACTTGGAAGAGGATTTTGGAGTATGAAGAATCGAACAGCCATTTCGATGGGTGTCGTGAGACATGATGTGAAGACATCGGCGGGAAGATCTGGATTCGTTGGTAGAGTCTCCTTTTTTCTGCACGCAGCAAGATGTATACAGTCGGCGTAGTTTAGAGATTGGGCATCAGGATCCCTCCGTCTGTGCTCAGCATTTTCTAGTTCATGCTTTTCAACGAATTTGTTAAAATTCTCAATGATGAGGCCGGCATCCGAGCAATCATAAACGAACAAGCTCGGTGCGCCAAGCCATGCCTGAAGGTCAAAGAGTGAAATGGGAATGTACTGTGTGTAATTTCTATTAAAAACCCATATTTCGCCTGATGGTGTTGGTTTGGGAACACCATGACCGTTGTAGTGGAACAAAATCCGTTCGTCTTTGGCGCTTTTCCGCAACGTGCAACAATATTTTTTGGTGTCCTCCACAGTAGGGTCTGCCAGTACCTTATACCGGGTACGCATACTGAGCTGTTCATACTGCGCTTGCAGGTTCTTGCCAATCTGATTGATCGGTTGGTGACCTGGAGCTCCATTTGGACTTGTTGGGTCTACCCAGCACTCTAGCCTTGCGCACGGGTTTGTTTTTATTACGTCCGGTGGATCGACACCAATGTTAAGGCAAAGCTCTAAGGCTGCGGAAACGGTCTTCAATCTGTCCTTCATACGCCAGTCATGGACCTTGGTGGAGGCATTAGGATCTTTGGGGATTCCGCCCGTTTCGTGTCGTTTGTCAGTGAAATACATGTAGAAATTCTTATCAAGCTTGTTAGAAGCAGCGCATTATTCGGGGAGCAAAAGGTGGAGGATGTGGTACCTGCGTCAAGAAAGTGAGGTGTTCGTCCGAGCGAAACTGAGACTCCCATCCGTGGCGCATATTGTAGTCTTCATCGCCATGCAGTGTGCCATCGTCACTTCCATTTCGAGACTCACGACGGGGGCCGAGGTCCGTTTTTGCGCGTAATAAAGGCAGTGGCCTCCTCTTGTCTGGACCTGCTCCATTTACTCGAAGCTCCGGCGAAGACTCGTTGTCTGGGGAGTTTGAGTCGAGAGAAAACTTGGGACGCGGCGTTGTATTTGAGCGTGGTGGGGTGGATCGTTCTGCGACTTCTTCGCGATTAGAGGACAGAGGTAGTACCGGGTGAGTGCCGACTCGTTGCGACCCGTTGGCCTGCATGTTGTAAAAGACGTCGGCTGCAGACAGAGCGCTCGGATCTCATCGACTAGAGTTTCAGTTTCAACAAACGGGAAATGGAGGAGGTCCTGCTTGGTTTGAAGTATTGATTAATCGATTGTAGAGCAGGCCAGAAGAGCTTGCACAATCACCTGGCAAAGCCGCAAAGACGTGCCGATGCAAAGGCAGCGGTCATCGACAGCCAAGGAGACATGGCAGAACAGTGCCGCGATGCCCGCTTATAATCGTACTTGAAGCTGGGGACAGAGGGAAAGCTGCAAGGCAACGGTGATACGACACTCGGTGAGGAAAGCCATATGACGGCATCTTCCGTTGGCGTATATAGATGCTACCGAATCAGGCCAAAACACCTTTTGAGTCATTCGAATGTTCAATCCCAGCAGCAGAAAATTGATGCTTTCGTGTTGTTCTACTTAATGCTGCTATTATATCGTGTGCTGGAAGGCGTTCAATGGCAAAGCGACAGTGCATATGTAGGGTAACATGGCATCCCAGCCACATTGGGAACACAGAAAAGTACTGGGAACACGTGTATGTGGAAGCGAAATTTAGGGTTTACCACTTGCTGCTCGAGTCTCTTTGTTCTAGAAAGACGAGCAGAGTTCGGCTGCTACCGAACATGTAACACGACATGATTGAATTCCATGTGGTCTGGAGGAGTACCTCCGTACCAAGCATTCAGCCAGACTGGAGTCGCTAGACAGGCCAGGCTTGCGCCATTGAAGCTAGATCCTTCCGCTAGTGCAGATCTCAGTCGAGTTGGCCAAGGATGAATTCAGGGGTGATATGTATGTGCAAGGCCAAGAGGCAAGGCAATGGCCTAGACGTCAAAAAAGCTGCATAACCTGCTTGATTGCCTCTTCTTTGAGCAAGACATAGTCTGTTTGTCGTATGAAACAATCGCTTTGTGCAGAAGACGAGTAGGATTCCAGCCAACAGTAGTCAGTGGCGGGGAAATAATGAATGCTCACCAAAACGCTCTCAGCTGAGAAAAGGCAAGTGGCAAAGTCACCACAGTCGGAAGAGCCATCGGAGGGCGGACAAAGGGAGAGCCAGTCATCAAAAGGTTGGCAGTTGGAAGCTCAAAATAAGGTGTGGTGGGTGCATTGGTTGGCCTGCAGCTCAAAAATAATTGGGGGGTGTTAAGAAGGGCAAACTTGGATAGCGGCTGTACGGAGGAGTTTGTACCAGTGCGCCTTCACGGAATCCCCTACTGCTACTGCTTTCTACTCCACACTACTGACTAACCTATTCTCATCCTCCTCTTCCCATCTCTACCCTTCTCTCGCTGTCGCACTCGACCCTGGCTGGATGCTCTGTTGAGTCGTTCGCTTGCTTGCTTGCTTGTTGTTTCCCTCTGGCCAACCTGTTTCAACGCTCCCTCATCCTCACCTGCGACACTTCCTGCCGCTGAGCCTCAGCGCAACCGCCTCAATTGCGCTTTCAACTTGCTGCTTCCATCGCATACAAGGTACTCGACGTCATCTTATCCACTGTCTGTCCTCGAATCCATGCACTGGCTTGTTCGCTTGTAGTCCTTTTTGTGAGCGGCCGCGGTCGCCATGGCGTTCCTGTTCAAGTCCAAGAAAAACCAAGGTACTGGCTTACCTCCTGCTACTCGTAATATCACCTCTTCAGATGGACCAGGCTCGCAGATTCCAGTTGCAAATGGCTTTAATGCGGGCGAGCGCGGTCGAAGCGTGCAAAACACCCCCACTCCTGGCAACAGCGTGAATAATTCGCTCAATTCCATTGGTGGTAATGCAGGCACGCCGAGTCCAGAGTCAAAGGCATTACAAAGAGAACGAGCCGATTCAGAGCCACATGTGAGTTTGACAATTTATCAACTTCAGCTGGTGGCGGCTGCTGGCCTACTACACACGCCTTTCCCTCGTCTCTCACTAACCCATACATGCAGCCTATGAATCGCAACATCATCCCATCAACGCGCTTTCCGCCAGATCAGTCGCCATACCCTTGGTCGCAATGGCGTTTGAATTTTACCAATAACCTTCAAAATCCTTTTCCTCGATATGGCGCCGCAGCCAACGCTCATGCGTCAAAAGATGGCAACATATACCTCATGGGTGGTTTGATTAATGGCTCAACAGTAAAAGGAGACTTATGGATGGTCGAGGCCTTTACTTCATCAATGGCATGTTATCCTGTAGTAACCACTTCTGAAGGTCCGGGTCCAAGAGTCGGTCACGCAAGTTTGCTGGTCGGCAATGCATTCATTGTCTTCGGAGGTGACACCAAACTTGATGACGGAGATCTATTGGATGATACCCTGTATTTGCTAAACACCTGTGCGTCACCAAGCCCGTACATTTTTTCACAGTTACTGATGCATCGCAGCCACAAAGCAATGGTCGCGAGCCTTGCCGGCAGGACCACGGCCTCCTGGTCGTTATGGACACACCCTCAACATCTTGGGCTCCAAAATTTATATTTTTGGTGGTCAAGTTGAAGGTCTCTTTTACAATGATCTTGTTGCATTTGACTTGAACAACCTACAGAACCCAAGTAACCGTTGGGAAGTCTTACTCCCAAACACGTCTGAGAGTGGCTTGGCCGATGGACTCGCACCAGCCGCTCGTACTAACCACACAATGGTGACATGGAACGAGAAATTATATCTGTAAGTCGTTTCTCCTCAAAAGGACGCCTATAGCTAATTGATGCTTTAGTTTCGGTGGGACAGATGGCATCAACTGGTTCAACGATGTCTGGGCCTATGATCCGAGATCTAATTCTTGGGCACAGCAAGAATGTATTGGCTATATCCCTGCCGCTCGTGAAGGACATGCTGCCGCGCTCGTCGGAGATGTCATGTACATCTTTGGTGGTCGTACAGAAGAGGGAACCGATCTCGGAGATCTAGCTGCCTTTCGAGTTTCAACTCGACGTTGGTACACCTTCCAAAATATGGGGCCGTCTCCTTCTCCACGATCGGGTCATAGCATGACAGCGTACGGGAAACAAGTCATCGTCCTTGCTGGAGAACCAAGCTCTGCGCCAAGGGATCCTGCCGAGCTTAGCCTGGCTTTCGTCTTGGACACTGGCAAGATTAGATATCCAAATGATCAACAGATTCAGCAAACTCCGTCAGGCGAGCGAGTTCAAGGCAATCGAAGACCTAGCGCAGAGCAGGCAAATCGTATTGCTGCTGCCTCAACTCAGCCAATACCACGCGATGGATCAGATGAAGCACAAAGAAGAGTGGCACGGGGACCTGCTCCAGCTGTTCAGCCTCCTGTCCAGCGCGTACAAGACCAGACAGTGAATAATATCATGAGTGCTTCTGGAGCAGGATCTCGGCTGCCACGAGCAGCAAATGCCCAAGGTCCCCCTGGACCACCGCCTGCAGGACAAGCCCCACAGCCCAAAATCAATGGTATCGGATCCAATCAACGAAGCAAAACCCCTCCTGCTACTACACGAGCTATAGGGCCGACTGTTGACAGCTCACGCACGCAGGTGGTTGAGAAGGAAAATACAGTGCCCACAAATCAAGACATCTCATCTACCATGAATCAACGCGAACAGAGCCCCGGACAGAATGGTCGACAGACACCGACCAATACAACACCGACGCGTCAAGCAAAGGAAAGCTTCGAAGGACCTGCTGGAGCATTCCCTCGCAGCACATCCCGCTCCAAGCGACAACAACCATCTCAAGACAGCGAGGACTTTGGTTTCCAGAGGCCATCGATTGACGAACAATCATCAAATAGTCGAGATCTCGACGGTCCTTCCAAGACTTTACCCATTGATAGCGGCCTAGGATCATCGCCTGCTTTATCACAGCAACACGACGAGTTGGTAAAGGAGTTGGAGACATTGAGACACAAAACCACATGGTATGCATCAGAGTTGGCTTTGGCCAGGAAAGCTGGGTACTCGCCATCTGATAATCAAAACCTTGATGACCGGAGTGCGGACGCTTTTGGTGATGATGACAGACCTCTTGTGGAGGCGCTTTTGAAGATGAGGAACGAGCTGTCTCGAATCCAAGGCGCTATTGATACTCAGTCCAGCCATACAGCCAGCAAAATTGCAGAAATAGAAAAGCAAAGGGATAACGCCATCAACGAAGCAGTCTATGCCAAGGCTAAGCTCGTAGCACTTGGTGGTAGTGTGTCCAGTACACCCCAACCAGATGGCGGCAGAGGAACGGGAACTCCCGATGGAGATCGGTCTAATGAAATGAGCCGGAGACTGGCATCTTCGATTACTGCGCAGACCGAGCTCTCTCGCAAGCTTGACGGACTCATCCAGGAGCTGGATGCTGAAAAGCGCGCCCGTGAGCTTGCCGAAGATACCGCCGAGGCGGCCCAGAAACGTGTGAGTGAGCTTGATATGTACCGGCAACATAATGCATCTGAGGTGGAAAGTCTGCGGGGCGAACTACATGAAGCGCAGCAAATTGCTCGGCAGGAAGCTGCTAAATCTGCAGAGGCAGTGACTTCGTCCAAAATGCTCACTGTAGACAAGAACGAATTGTCTGCTAAACTTGAAAGGGCTTTGGAAGAGCTAGAGACCCATACTACAACTTTGGATTCCCTTCACTCGGCAGTGAGCGCTTCGGCTGACAAAGCAGTGACATTGGAGAGAAAACTGGAGGACGAAACAAACACTCGTAATCTGATTGAACAGACACTCGCCAAGGTTCGGACACAACACGAAGAAAAGGCCGCAGAACTCGAAACCGCTCTCAGAAAATTACAAGATGCTCAAGAATTGGCAGAGAAGAATGCTTTAGAAGCAAGTACGCATCGAGAAGCTGTGCTCTCGGGGTTGAACAATATTCGTACTAGCCGGAACATTGAAGGTTCAGGAGCTGCTGATGAACGTGTTACCATCCTTCAACAGCAAATGGAGTCCGCAAATGTCTTGGCCCGAGAAAACCAAGAAGCAGCGGACCAAGCCTCGGACAAGCTTCGACGTGCGGAAGAACGGATTGCAGGATTAGAAGCATATCAAGAGCAATCCAGTCGAGAAAGTCTTTCCATCAGAAAACAGCTTCAGTCGGCACTGAAGGACGCGCAAAACCACCATGCCGAAAAGGCAGAGCTTCAGCAACGACTTGCAAGCCAACAGCTTGAAGCAAACGCTCTTGCCGTCCAGCATGGTGCTCTTCGCGACCTTCTTGCTGAGCGTGGCATTAGTGCATCCGACGTGCGAAGATCGCGGGTTCTTGACAGTCCCAACTCTATTACCCGCTTTGGTACACCCGAAATGGGCCGCTTGCGTGAGCTTGAGCAACAGCTTGAGGCTAGCATGAGGGCACATGAGGAAATGAAATCAACTTTTGAAATTCGCGAACAAGAGGTCAACAAAGAGTGGGAGGAAAAGATTTCTGCCCTCGACAGTGACCACCAGGCTGCTGTCAAATATCTACGTGGAACAGAAAAGATGCTCAGCAAGATGAAGCAGGAGCTCCAACGCTACAAGACCCAGAACAACGAACTCGAAAAAGAACTCACAGCAGCCAAGACTGGCTCCGCACGAGGTCTCGAAATGGGCACCAAGCAATGGGCAGAAGAGCGCGGTAATCTCCAAAAGCAGCTCCGCGACATGGAATCCCGCGCCAAAGACTCCATCACCAACCTCGAAACCCAAATGTCGCGCGTCCAGGATCAACTCGCCAATGCCCAACGCGAGCGCGACGACCTCCGCGAGTCACAACGCTCGTCGCAACTCCAACTCACCGCCGCCACCGAGCAGCACTCCAAGGACCTCGACAGCTTCAAACGCGAGAACCAGCTCCTCGAAGCACGCGCCGCCGACGCCGAACAAAAAGTCCAGCTCCTCCTCGACCAGGTCGAATCCAGCGTCGACAACTACCGCCGCCAATCGCAACAGCTACTCCCCAACGGCACCGCCTCCTCGTCCGGCCACCGCCGCGGCGTCAGCACCGCCACCATCGACTCGCTCACCTCGCCCATCTCGCCCAGCCTCCAGCAGCACCACCACCAGGCATCCGCGTCGGGCTCGTCGTGGACGCCCAGCCACCACCGCCCCACGGACTCGGTGTCGGGCGACAGCGTGTACTCCGACACCGACACGGCGCGCGGCAGCAATGCGGGCGAAGGGGATAGTGTGAGGGATAATGCAAGGAATAGTCTCGCGCTGGATAGTCTGGCGAGCGAGCTCGATGCGCTGCGCACGCATTGGGAGACGCAGCATAAGAATTATCGGCTGAGTGAGCGGTTTGACCCGGAGAGGACGGTGGCGACGGGTGGGGTGGGTGGCAGTGGCGAGCGCAGTGGTGCAGAGGGATTGGCGAGTTGGAGGAGGGGGATGAGTGTTGATGATGGGGGGGATGGAGAGGGCGGGAAGGGATCGTGATGGATGAAAAAAATCGTTGGGATGGTGTTGGGATGAGCATGAGGGAAAGGGGGGGAAGGAGATGCTGCGCTTTGAAGAATGGATAGAGTTTTGCGGGATGCGTGGAGTTGTTAGGACTAGTGGAGGCGTGTGTGGGGAGGAGATGAGTTTTATGAGGGCACTGCTAGGATGAGCTACGGACTGAACGAGGAAACGTGGAAGCCAGGTGGCTTTTGCCTTTTTTCATATCGGATCCGGGCTTGATTTTCTGAAGATCATCTTTCGAAAGCTGGGGTTGTTGCATGCATGCATGGTTTCATGTCCTGCTCTTGCTGAGATACCACCCCCTTCTGACTGTTGGCATTTTCCATTTTATTATCGATCGCTTATCCTTTTTCTCTTCTTTTTCTTTTCAATCATTTGCAAGCTTGCTGGTGTCCTGCTGCATTCGATATCGATTGTACACACCACAGCGAAGAGCGTCATTTGCAGTTGTACTATGTGGGCGGCCTAGGTAAACATTCACGGGTCTTCTCATGTTTGTGAGGACCTAGTCCTTTCTATTCTGATGGTGTCGGGGAAAAACTCGATATAGGGTGGCTTTGACGTATATAATGGAAGTGAGATCAATAGCATGGCAACTTTTCAAAGAACAAATTTCAGAGTCTTCCAAGAGATGGCATTCTAAGGACAAGACTCTTTTGGACGAATCTACTTGTATGACGTGCGACTATTGATGCCAATACTAAGCAAAGAATTCCCTTGTATTTTCAATAACATACTTCAATGGATCGAGGCGGCGTATTGCTGGGATCTTAATTTCTCGACAAAGTTGCCGTGTTAATTTGTGGCCGTGTATGCCAAGATTCTGACTCAATCTCAGTCGGTCCCTCCCTTGAACCTCAACGACTGAGGCAACTTGATTGGTTACCAGACCTTGATACCGACAATTGTTTTCGATGCCAACTCTATCGCTCGGCACTACCTGCCTCATTCTTCAAAGACCTTTACATCATAAAATCTTTTTGCCAGACCCTGTCATCTTCACATCTACCTTAGTATCAGGTCAACAAAGTAATTTTCAAGATGGCTGATCTCAAACGCAAAAATGAAGCCGTCACCGAAGATGGCGCCCCCTACAACAAACGTGCGAGACCAAGCTCGAATGACAAAGCCGACACCAAAGAAATTCGATCAAACAAGCAATCTTTCTATGAAGGTGGCGCAACCACTGGCCGCATAGACTTTGCCTCAGGACAAAGGCAAGTTTTCCCGGGGCTTAACGAGGATGGTGACGAAGATGAACCATTTCATGGACCTGCAAATGATGGACTCGATTATTTGAGGATGGTCCGGTCAGTGATACCTCCCGTCTTCTTTTTGTTGCCACTCTACCAACATCTCCTTTCTCAAAATCGTCAATCTCCGTATCGAATTATTATAGAAATTCTACCGTCCCTTCCGTTGCTTTTATGCAATCTCACTTACGTTGGACTGGATGATATTTTTGAAACGCGACTAATAAGCCGATAGTACCGAAGCTCGCGGAGTCCCTGATTTGCTGTATTCTGAAGAGCCAGCTTTATCAGATCAAGATGACCATCGCGCTTGGTATTCCGATGGCGCTTATGTCGCACGACCCATCCTAGGACCACAATTGCCTTCATCATTACGCAAAATCGAGCAACAGGAATCAGAACGCTGTCGACGGAACACATCGTCTGAGCTCTCTGATGACGAAGATCACAATGAAGCAGACGGCTCTGCCCTCAATCCGGCATCCAGCGTAACACGATCTGCGCAATCAGCTTACTATGAACGCCTTCTTTCCATGTTCCAGAACCAAGTCAAGGACCTCCAACAGCCCATCCCAGGTGGTATTACTCACGAGCATAGTCTCTCGGCTGACGACTGGGCTGATGCTACTCATATCGCACGCCTCAAAATCTTTGAAATGTTACGTAGTACAACGCCTACGCCTATTCAACTCGCACACATGTATCCTGATTACCTGCTATTTGTTGTCGAAATCTTTTCTCATCAGTTTCTAAAATCCGGAAAGGCAGTTCCAAATTGTGTGAGCATATGGATCTGGAGTTTGCTCGCGCGTCTTGCCGGATTCGTTGGCTCGCTGAGTACTGAAGATGTGAGCGTCGTACGAGAATTGGGGAAGCGCGCGGCGAATTGCGCGAGGGGAGAGGAGATCGCCTCAATCGATGATGGGGAAACTTCAGGGGATGATGACGGGGATTATTTGGGCAATGATGACAAAGTCATCGTGGGCAGTGAAGACAGTGCAATTGAGGGTGGTGCGTTGGAAAGATCAGAGACCGAGGATTATGCCTTCAATCTCCGCGTGATGCTCGATATGATCGTGACCGTCGTCGGCGAAGTCTTTGGGCAGCGCGATCTGCTGGATTCCAGAGAATTATGGTAAAATTATCGGATTCGCATCGAAGCAATAGTGACTGGGCGAAAAGCTATCAAGGGAATTTCCGACCAAAATCAATATGGAGAACACCAAGAGCTTACAGAAGAAACGCCGTACTCATTGGTTGCGGAAGCTGAAAGCCTGGGATTGGGCAAAAGTACTTCCGATCAAAGTAAAGCATCTAAACAACTGGTCGGACACCAACGAGGGATTTCGAGCTTGATATATCACAAATACATACCAGGGATTGCCCCATTGGTGGAAATGAATCGTCCATTCTACCAACATTCTTTTTACAATCATTTTTATTTACATGGTATTGTACCAAAGGCATTCGCTATGACACCATCCCGAATATTTGCTTTTCATCTCTGCTGTACGTAACTCGTCCCAACGTCATGCTCTGATATTTTTGAAATCTCATCCTTCTCAACAGACAGTGCGTCGGTCGATGCCTTGTTTCTCCCATCCCGCTCAAACGACACAAGTTCGACTTCGTCATCGTCACCGGACCTTTCGACCCTCGTATCGACGCTTTTCGTGATTCCACCGAGCGAAGAAAGTGGGGTCTTTCCAGCACTTCGCTTGCTGTTCCCGCTATGCGAATTAGGCAGGTATTTGTGGGATGGTTCGACGGTACTGAAGAGGACAGGAAAGCGACGAGCAAGAAATTTGCGGGCCGATGGCATACAGGCACAAAAGACACCAACGTTGAGCTCCAACATTGTCCAAATGTCCGGTCCAACATCGTCCATCGTTGGATCTGTGGTCTTTGCATAGTGGCGGAGCTGCACGAGCCGAACGATTGCAACAACAGTTGTACTATTTCATCTGCAATTAGCATGAGGAGCGGATGTATATGAAAGGTATGAAAGACTTACAAACCACCAACACTGAACATCGCCAGAATGGCCATCCTCCTCTTCAAACTTAGTTGTAATTTAAGAAGCTCGGGGAGAGGAAGAAGAAGGATGGTTAGATCCATGGCAATGTTTATGGCAGACGCCACATATATAAAAACGTTGGCATTAAAACAGCCACCTTCGTGTTCACCGTCCCAGCCTTCCCAGAAATAAGAGATAGGGTGGCATGTAAAAATATTGCCAAACTCAAATGCAGCCCACCAGCAGAACGAAAGACCCATTAGGAAGAAGACTGTCATCCGTACTTGCGTACTGGGGAAAATGCGGAGGTAGAAGAAGAGAAAGGCCATTTTGTACAAGGCCGAGACTGGCCAAACCAACACTTGACAGAAAAAAAGCAACTAAGTTTGCGTCAATTCATAAAAGTCCAAAACTCCATGAGTCCAATGAGACAACACTTACCTTGAGCGATCTATATATATTGGGAAAAGGGAGAGTCCAAATGTCCCGTCCGATGCCCGCTGGGCCCAAGGTCAATGTCAGACCATTTATAGCGAAGAGGAAGACTCCAGCTACACCAGCAGCAGCATCATCCAGGCCAAATGTATCCGATGTGAAAGCATCATAAAGTCTGACAAGGACAAGTAAAATTGCACAACTTCCTGCGGTAGCCGCTACAATTGTTGTTTCATGAGTTCTGTCGCGAACAGGTCTTCCACAAGTCGTGGCAGTGACATTTAGAGCAGCTTGCCTTCGTCAGTCTCATCGTCCCACTGTGCCACATAGGAGGCAGACATACTCAGGGTTTCTTTCATAGTACAGGCTTTGGCAACACATCCTTCGATCGCAGTGTTAAGAGGTACATTCGTACAAATACATGTCGTGTTTGTAGACGAGCAGATAGACTGTGCCTGCAAGCTCGATTGAAGACATTGCGCCTAAGATGTTGTTAGCAACGAGATTATATTAATTGCAAAATTGAACAGCTTCATACCGCACATGATGGTAGCTCTTGTTGGCCGAGGACAAAGCCTAGAAACAGAAAGTAGATGGCCGTCAAAATAAAGTAGTATTTTGACAGCCACATGCTGACAACGACAAACAAAGGATGGGTAATAAGCCTGGAGGGGGAGCCAGACTAAATGCAGGGACAATGGCAGTCGGTACGGAGGAACATATTGTGCTAAATGTAGTCATTCATGTACCCACTCTGGGTGTTCGGCAAGTCAGAACATGTTCAATGACAATAAGCAAAACTGGAATTTTCTAGGACCCTGCTCGCATGAGGTGGGATTCGAGCAAGACGCCAGCGGAAAGTCAGAATCCCAGAAAGCAACTCCTCCTGCACCCACATCCCCGAAGCCCTATCACACCGATCCCCCCCCTAGGACCAATGAAACTTTACCGAGTACAGATCCCGGCCACTGGCACTCAAATACCTTCTAGAAATACCATATATTGCAGCTGTCGTGATAGATCTATCTGCATGCATGATCTGATCCAATTCTTGGTTTGTGCAACAGAACTTACAGAGTCGAGCATGTCGTAACATTCGAGCAGCACGTCTTGTTCGCTGAACAATCGGCCCCACCGCATGTTGATCCGCTAAGACCTGGGCCACGCATATCAACTCGTGTGCTTCCCGTTTCTCCTCGTGAGGAAAACGTTCCCGCACGACACTCTTTGGCTTGTGCGCCAATTCACATTGGCCACGGGCCGTGTGAAATGATCCTCAAACACCCTAAGCTCTAAGCTACAAGCAACCCGAACATTGACCCTAAGGCGGCCAACCTGCATTACCGGAACAAAGGAACATTCACAAAATGTCGCTTGTCTGGTAGCGAAACCGCGAAGGCCAAGAAGGTAGGGCGAGCGTGCAGTGGCTTCACGGCACCGGCTCAGAGTCTATGAGCCTCTGCAGCCACCGGCACCATCTTGGAAGTGGCGATCCCAAATAATTTTTTCTCCTTTTCGTGCTTTGCCAAATCGTATGATGCGCGTGCATAAGTCGCATCACCGGAAGATGCTTGGGCCAGTGACGAGGCAGGCGGCGGCAGCCGAGGGTCGAAGGCCGTGGACGCGGGTGCAGCCGCTAGACTGGGTTGGGTCTCCGACTACTGCCGGCAACTGGCTGTCCAGGCACAGGCTCCTGGAACCCCCGGCGTTCCCGTGCAAGCGTTTTGGCTAAGAAACGCCTGCCGTCAGCCACTGGCGTGACCACCAACACGTTCTAGTCTGAATTTTGTTTTCGTCCTCCTTACCGATTCTGTGGGGTGGCCCTGGTGGGGGTGGAGCCTTTTGGTCTGCGGCGTGGTTGGGACTTACAATGCGTCCGATGTCCTTTGATCTTCAAAGCATCTCACTCTCGTATTGTCAAAAAACGGTATTCAAATCATGGCGTTGCTGCTGCTAGGTATGCCCCTCAATACGTGGCTCTTTACAATATTTCCGATCTCGTTCGTTATTTATTGGATTGTCTGGATTGTGTATTGCCGCACACTTCACCCTCTCGCTTCAATTCCCGGCCCGTTCTGGGCTTCCGTTTCGCGAGCATGGCTCATGTACCAAATGTACACGGGAAAACTCGAAGTTGCTGAACGTGACCTTCATGCAAGATACGGTCCGATTGTTCGTCTGGCTCACGATGAAATTTCGACCAGTGAAGTGTCTGCGATAGCAAAGATATATCCAACCAAGCAACCTTTGGAAAAGACCGATTTCTATCCAACCTTTCGACCTGTTGGAATCAGTCCTCGACCAGATACATTCACTGTCACGGATGAGGTCGAACATGCCAATCATCGAAGGATTGTTAATCCGGTATATAGCATGAGTAGTATTTTGAAGAATGAAAGCGCCATGGACGAATGCCTGACTTGGCTCGTTAAAAGACTGGGCGAATATGCAGATAGGCGGGAAGTAATGGATATTGGTCATTGGCTTGAAATGTACCGTGTCATTGTCGCCCCACCATAAAGAGTCAACGTAAAGGCCGTACTCATGCTGCTCTAGGTATGCCTATGAAATCGTCGGTTCCGTGTTCTTCGGCAAACCATTCGGTTTCCTGGAGAAAGGATTTGATCACTTGGGCTATGTCGACGCTGTCTGGCGAGCCTTGCCGCTCCTGTGCTTTGCGGCTGTGTCGCCATCGTACATGCGTCCTTTTATCTTGGGGGCCGCTGTGCTCAATCCAGCTACTCTCAAAGCCGTGAAAGCGGTCAATGGTATAACAACCAACGCTCTTGAACAAACTGCTCGTAGGAGAAAGGACAGTGCGGAGGAGAATTTACAACGCAAAGATCTTTTATCTCAATTTTTTAGAATCGAACGTGAAAGGGGAGAAAAAATTGACTTCACCCACAGGGAAATCGCTCTAGAATCTTGGGTCGGCATGTAGGTTCCAAAAACGATTCTGGTCAACCATTTCTCCTATTCTGACGACACTTGACAGTATTGCCGGTGCAGACAGCACGTCGATTGCAATGCGCGGAGTTCTTTACAACCTGATGAAAAATCCGGACAAGTTGGCCAAAGTCTTTGAAGAGATCGACGCGGCTGACGCTGCTGGTCGCTTGAGCACTCCTATCAAGCAGTCTGAAGCTGTGGAACTCGAGTACACTTGTGCCTCTATCAAAGAGGCCATGAGGGTATATCCATCTTGGCAGACCACCATGCCAAGATTGGCTCCGTCCGAGGGCCTTGAATTGTCTGGAAAATATATCCCCAAGGGATATCGAGTTGGTATGAATCCGCTCCTTGTTCACTTTGACAAGAATGTCTTTGGTCCAGATGCCGACGAATTCAAGCCAGAGAGATGGCTCGAGAGCCAGCAGAGATCCTTTGCCATGGACAAAGCGATTCTGGGATTTGGTGCTGGTACTAGAACCTGTCTTGGGATAAATGTAAGTGTCTATGCGACTGAATACCAATGTTGAAGTGCTGGTCTAACTGCATTCGTAGTTGGCTCTGGCTGAGATCCACAAGACCATTTCCGAGATTCTGCGTCACTATACTCTAGAGATGTCTCATGACCGGCCTTGGAAGACGCACAACTCCGCTTTTAACATGCAGTATGATGTGACTGTACATGTGAAGCGCAGATCCCCCAAATGAAGATTTGTTCATACGTTCAAGTGATCGGCCGGTTAGTAACCGTTCCGGTCACTAATGTAGACAGGAGACTGATTTGCTCGATTGTGCTTTGGCGATCTCGAAAAGTTATACTTTTCAACAGCAAGAAGTAAATAGCATACAATGTCATTTCGTGAGGTTGATGTATGTGAGTGCTGTTCTCTTTTGTTGTAGGCATAGCGAAGGGAACCGAACTGCCGCCCATTGCGCCAATATCAGCTCCGCTGCATAGAATATCAGTAGTCTAATCCTTGAAATACGTGAGTTAGAATAGAAAATGTTTTGGCACAAGAGTGCCGACGGAAGTTCAAGGCAGTTAGAATGATTGGTAGAAAGTCCCCACATGGTTGGTATGCGTGAATGAGATGCATCATTCCGGGAGCTGACTCAGCGACCGTCGACGACGTTCCATCTCATCTCAATGCGCTCGAGTTGTAGATGGCTATTGTTCATATTATTCTGAGCCTTGTTTATCCTGAGTGATGAAGTTGACCAGCCTGTCTGTTATGCGCAGAAACTTTCAGAAAGTCCCAACATAATTCCGGTCGTACACAAATGTAATCGAATCTCACGGTTAAGTGCTCCGCGCGCGACCAGGGAGACACTTTGGATTAATCTTGTACGACGGTATTACCAAGAGCGCCTCCCCGCCTCATTAATAGAGTATCAGTTATGATGAATTAAAGGAATAGTGAAGTGTCGTGGTTCATGTGCAGGTGTAGCGGAGCGGAGCGACCGGAAATGGCAAATTCGTAGAGTGAGTGCACTTCATAACGAAACAACAACAATCACAACGTTGATCCTTTCCTTTTTTTCTTTTCTAAAACATTCTCCTCGTATTCGAGTTGCTAGAAAGAAGCTTTTCCATCCTAATTCGAAGCTGCATTGTCGTTGTGTTGGCCAAAAGCCTGAAACCAGGCCTCAAATCTTTAGAGGTTATAAACAACCGAAGTTCCGCTAGTCCGTAACCCGGTTTGCTGGTGTAGTTGGGTTGTGGTGACCTTTCATAATCAGTTGGTGCTGACGAAGCTGTCCGACTCAAGTTGGAATCTACTTAGATATACATCCTGTTAGGAAGTACGTAGGACTATGTATGAATCAGGTTGCAATATAGCATGACCATGTAGTCTTCTAGGCGGTTCTCCGTAGTTGGTACCAACTGATGAAGCTGTCCGACTCAGGTTGGAATCTATCGAGATATACATCCTGTTAGGAAGTACATAGGGCTATGTATGAA